>OZ023326.1:59211555-59254055 GCA_964007535.1 Brachyptera risi
TATGAAAATGTTGTGAGGATCCATTTTAATTTATGGATAGGATAGTCAAGCATAAACCAAAAGTCCATAACCCATGAAAAAATATGATTGTCTGATGGATGACTCTACCAGCAGCTAGGTAATGTGAAGGTATGTATGAGCAGATGAAGGTAGATGAATGATGTCCTTACAAAAACCTACGCCTTGTGTGGGACTCGAAGCCACACTCACCTGACTTGACTTCTGTTTTAAAGTCCATCAAGTCATAATCAAGTTTGAGAATAATTACGTGTGAGATGAAATGAGAACAATAAACTATACTTTATTACACTATTTAATTAAATCTCAATGTATATGTGCATTACAGGTAATGTGCATGATTAAGAGAAAAATGCAAAGTACAATTTGACTTACTTTTAAGAGAACGGACTTCCACGTGATATATTGTATAGGTTTCAATTGTAAAGATTCACACAACTAGAAAGGCAAAAAAAAAACAAATTATAAAATAAACTAGAACTTAATAAACACAGATATTGTAAATACTTACAGGGGTTTGCCTCTGATAAACTAAAAATATTATACACCGAAAATATTGTACACCAAAAATCTCTTACACCTAAAATATTATTTTACTAGAAGACAAGAGTAGAAGGACGAATCAGGGTGGAGTTACGATATTATATTCAAATAGTGGTGGACTATTTCCCTTTTTCCTGTTACACCAAAATAATATACCACCATGTACGAAAATATTGTTCATTTCAGTGAAGATATTTTCGATTTTGGTTAGGTTGACCTGGCCTAACCTAACCAAGAATATCGTACACCAAAAATAACGATATTTTCATGATAGTATATTATTTTGGTGAAAGGTGAAAAAGTCTCTCACTATTTAAATGCAAATAAAGTCCACCCTGATTTGTCCTACTCGGGTCTTGCTCCCTAGTACAATCACCCTGTGAAATAAAGTTTTCAATGTAAGAGATTTTCAGTCCACGATATTTTTGGTGCACCCCACTTACAGGTAAACAGGAGATAATGAATATTCAACTTTATTTCTTTGCCACAAGCATCTTATGTGTTTAGTTTTAGTTTTTAAGCATTCATTTATAAACAACTTTATATTTTAAAAGGGAGATGAATGATAGATGATGATACAGAGCAAGAGAAACAAGTGATATGAGAATAATGCGGTTACAGGTTGGAGAAAATACATATAGACAGAGTACAATTTTGTACTCTGTCTATGTATTTCTTTCAACTGTACCCTCCTCATCATTATCATATCACTTGTTTCTCTTAGGTACTCTAAATCATAATCTATCATTCTTCTCTCATATCATTCATCACAGGTTGAATTCTTTAAATCATCCTACTTTCCAATAATGTTTATATTTTAAAATATAATTGAGAATAGCATCTTAATTGAATCCTCATTGTACAACAATCAACCAATTAGCATTGAAGATGTACAGTATGTTGCAGAGAAATAGTGAATGATTTATGACTTAGGTTGACAAATAGATATGCATACTCTCTTTAAGACTAAGATTTGAAGTGCACACTGTACACTAACGTATCAAGACCTGCTATAGACAAAACATTGAACATCCCGTAAAGAAGATGATCCATCCATAACATATAAAGCTAGTGGTGTACGTTGTAGAAAATCAATAGAAAATAATTGGGGGAGGTTTTCACTCTTGAAGAGAGAAATGATGAAAGAATATAAATCAATAATAATAATAATGGAAATACATATATCATGATACAAGTTCAGCTACTCGGCTTGAGTAGGGGCCTATATCCTAATTCTTAATTTGTCATCGGTTTTAAATTTGACATTTTCAGTATCGTTGACAAATTAGCTTTGTAATTGTGGAAAATAGATTGAATATTTCAAACTACCAGTTCCATATACAAACGAATACCAAAACATTAGGAAATAACGCAATAACCTAGGATTGTGGATATTTTCTATATAGAAAACAGATTCAATTCTCAAGTAATAGTTTAAACTTTAAATACAATTACCTAGCACACACCATTAATTATATCAAAGCATATATGTATGATATACAATGTGTACATTGTATTTTAAACTAAAAAATTCAAGAAATGCCAACTTGAATAGAAAATGTAGCAAAGAGTGCAGCAGGCTGCTCAAACTACCTAGTTACAGTACATTCTTTTTTTATGCTTAAATTAACAGCTACCACCACAAACAGGGGGAGCCTGAATAGCCTATAGGCTATAATGGCACTCAAGTCATGATTTTGTAAACCCTAAAAAAAAAATGTACGACCAAGGTGAAAACATTGATGTGAGAGTATTTCTGTATTTCATGGATTTTTTCAATATTATGTATTGTTCCCAACGATATTATTTTTCAGCAAGTGTAATTTCTAATTAGTCATAATGTTATAGCCAGGCCTATCTTGTTGAAAACAGGAAATATATCAAAGTGGAATTAGTAATAACATTAAAACGTAATATTTTCCGAAATGTACATCACCTTAACCTAACCTAACATTATGAAATGAATACATCCAGTTTGGGAATTTCCTCTTTTGGAACAAGATAATGGATTATTACTTCTTCCATGCAGTGAAATTTACTTGTTCGAAACAAGACAAACCATTGAAAAAGAAAGAAATTCATAAATAAGGAATGTTTATTTTCACAGTCGATAACAGCTAGCTATATGGAGTTACGACGAAGCTGGTGAACTATGAAATGATGATAAATCAAAGTACATTGGCAAAAACATGCCTCAAACACTGGCTCAGCTTGCTCCAGTTTTAAAACCAGTGTCTCAACTGTCTCAACTAAACATGTGACTACCTCCCTGAAGAAGTGAATACATTTGCATTCAAGCCCAGTAATTTAGGTGAGTTAAAATACGGAATTGATTTAGGCTAATACTGTAGAATTGGTATTTTATAAATAAGGTAGGATCCCAACTTAGTGGAATTAACAAAGCTCGATACACTTCGTAACGGTTTTAAATATACAAACAACAAGATAATACAGATTTGAGCTAGGATTAACAATTTACAATATATGTAAGCCAACAATACTTATATTTAATATTAATAATACTATGAAGTATGAATGACTAAGTTAAATGACTACGTATATCAAATTCGGCACATTGTGTACACTTTACAGTAGTCCAAGTACTGTAGTAGACAACATTAATTAACAATTCAAGTTTCAACAATACGATTAAAGAAGTTGAATAATAACCAGCTTACAGGTTGTACCACTTCAAATCAAACTCACGCACTTAACAAACAAATTACAATATAGGATTATATGTTACACACTTCAGAGAACATGCTAATATAAAACTAAATAACCCCAATCTTATTATGTCCAAATCTAGCTAACCTGCATCCCAAGCAAGGAGAAAAGCAATCATTAGTGTAAGCACAATACATGTTAGAAGAGGAACTGCTGCACTAAGAATTAGCAGGCATCTGTTGGGCGTGTAAGCTTTCATGGCATGAACTCTTATGACCGTAGTTTTCACTATATGAATTTTATTTTTGTTTAGGCCTAATTCTGTTACTGGAGACAGAATATAAATACTTATTATGCCAATGCAGAATTTTCATAAAATACTGGAGTTCACGATAGATTTAGAAATTCTTGATCAATATTTGATATTATTTCACAAATTTTGTCGAAATGAATCATTTCGATTAGGCCTATTTCAATATCAAAAATTAATTTGATATTGTATATAATAAATTAATAATTGAACGTCTGTCTGTCTGTCAACTCCTTAACAAATCATAGAGACCATTCTATGAGAGTTTTATTCTAAGGTCAGGTTGTCAGTCGTTTGAAGTCGTGTGTGTGTGTCGAGGCAAAGGCAAATCATCACTGTGCATTACAGAATACAGTAATTACAAACTGCTAAAAAGACATGATTCTGGCCTTAAAAATGTTGATCATTTTGATCAATATTCAATATTATCATTCTGATTTGGTATCGAATGGAACTTCTAATTTTTGGTTGATTTTCGATATGACAATTTCAGTATCATTTACAAATTCTTGATTGAACGGCAACCCTATAAATTTCATACAGCAAACTCAGCGTGTGATCAACCACGTAAACGACTGATTTTTGTTCCATTTGCCTGCTTGCTCTAGCATTAGAAATTTAGGAAATCAAGCTTCCACACCATGAACTCTCACAACTTGGAATGTGATTGACTACATGTTAACGATTGAGATTGTCTCGAACGATTGCCTGCTCTCAAGAGAAATATACCTAAACTGATTCAAACCTCAAAGGCCCCTACTGTATAAAATCTTAAATGTGTGGGCCTACAATAAATTATTAGGTTGTAATTTACAAATATTCAATGTTTTAAATATTACATATTTAGGTAGGGCCTATGGACTAAATAAATTTTAAACATGCAAACTGATTTAAAGAACAAGAAGATTTGGTACACTAGTAGGGTGTATCTGATACATTCACACTCAGTCAAAAGACTAGATATAGATAGTACCGGTTGAAATAGTTTTTCTCTAGGCCTAATCAGACTGCGTTTCATATTATACCGGTACCTCTTTTCATAAATCTGAGCATTGGATGATCAAACCAAAATTGAGAAACAATCATACAAACTCCGATTTTTTTTCATGATTTCACCATTGAAAATTAGTATAAAATTACCCACTATTCTAATCTACAAAAATAATAGAAGTAGGCCAAATTGATTACAACTAGTTACCGGTAAGCCTACTATAGAAGAGAAATAATGAACTAATAAGTACCGTAACTGTCTATATATAAAATATATAAACTATGTAATAAATAGAAATTTACTAGAAATAATACAGGCCAATTTTAGTCTCCTCCAAACATTGTGATTTGTGAATAATAATAAAGTGACCCTACGTAGTACGTACTACGTAGACGTACTCATTTTGGCAGCTTTTTTGATCATAGGCACATTAATATTATCAGTTATCACAGCTTGATTTTACAATTATATGTGATTTTTTTTCTACAGTTAGGGCCTACAGTATATGATTTTGGAAAATAGCAATTGAATACCATACCAAAATATTGCAACACATTATTATTACCATAGTATCAATATATTTTCATGTTACTCTAAATGTGTCCTGTGACACGATGCTAGACAAACATGAAACCCGTTTCATAAAATATAACTCTGTTTATGCAATATGCTACAATTTAGTCATCAGATGTAAAACTGCTAAATGTTTTTTTTAGGTGCAGGCATACACATTCATGGAGATATTTTATTGCAACATTTTACAGCATGCAACAATTACATATGTTCGGAATAACGTTGCCAGTGTCGTGTTATGAGCAACGAGAAAGATGAAACGAAACCTCACAACAAATGTATTTTGTTAAGAAACAGCACAGGCAGTCCCCCACTTGCCAGACCCTGACGGTTCGTTTACCTTAATCTCATTGGGCGATAACAGTTGGTAACTCGGATAAGAGGACAGATTGGAGGGGTTCGATTCGTCTCCCTCGCGCTCCATCCCCTCGCCTGTGTTATCGGGGTTGCTGCTGTTGTTGTTGGGCTGACCTCGAACGCGATGCGAGGGTAGGCCGCCTGGTGAACAGGAGGCTTCGCTTCTTTCTAGCCTAGAAACACACAACATAGACCACTTGGTAATTGTCATTACTTATCAATATATTGATCATCAGCCACTAATGAGATATGAGTTATGAACTAATGAAGTTCTGAACACTACAATATCACACGGTTAGTCAAGTTTTCTGACGTAATGTTGACGCAGAAAATATTCAGATATGAAAGAAATGATTGATCGCTCGATTTTACACATGTCTACATATTTTCAAACATCATTTCCGATGGAGCAGCAAAGTTTTAAACAAAGTAAACAAATCTGTGCAAGAAGTCAAGGTGTCACATTGCATGATGGTTATAAAACTGACTTCACTGTTAATCTGGCACAGTACGTTCAAAGTTTAGTCTCTGATTTGAAGACAGGCTACAGTGCATGACTAGTTGACTATATACTTGAGCAGAGAACCACGTAGGCTTACAACACTTTCGATGGCAGAGTAAGTAGGCCTAGTAGTGACGACGATTGTGGTGATGCGTAGTTACGTACTAGTTAGTAACATAATATTAAAGGCTAAACTAGTAATTCAAGCACTTTTGAAAAAAATATGGTGCCTATAATATAATCTGTTGAATCGTATTGTGTCTAAAAATACTGTATAATTATTAATTTACATAATAGGCCTACCCTGAATTTTACTAGAAATCCATTCTCCTGTTCATCACGTGACATGTTTGGAGGTCGGCTTACACTAAATACAATATCATATATAATCAATAGAATGAATGAATGTTAGGGTTTTAAGGCGCATCGACAGCGAGGTAATTTAGCGCAATAGATTCTTGAATAAATGTAGTTATCCCTAGCTACATAAGGTCCATAGAAGTGTGAAAATAATTATGGACCCTATTTCCAAATTACTTACCCTTTTCTTTGGTGAGTTTGGTCCATTGACTGTGATACGAGGTTTGATAGTCCACTGCTGCCCTAGGTAAAACATAAACTGATACAATCCAACATATACTACATAGCCATAGGGCCTCGATAAAAACATAAAAATTATGCTCAGAGCAAAGTTTACAAATTCTTACCTGAATGATTATGAATGATTATCCAAGTAAAAATTAATGACATCAAGCCCCGATAAATGGATTTTCTGATAATCAATCGTTATCAGAAAGTATTTGAAAATTCCCTAACGTGGATGAGCGACAACACGATTTGTAAGAGGATAAATATGCAATCATTAAAATTAAGAGGCCGCAGGCGCTCGTATTTCACGCCGCAAACTCTCACGGCCGTAATTTTTGAGATATCAATATGATTGTTTTTGCATTCTGCTGATAATTGAAAGAGGGAGGTTATCGCATTTACAGAATTTTGAACAACAAATTTGTAATTTTTCAAATTCTTCAAACGGAAAATGAAAAAATTTCCAGTTTACGGAAACTTAGATATATATTTTTGAATACCGAAAAATAATATGGACTGTGTAATATATCAAAAGTGTGAGTAAGGGAATTAACGGCGTTTACGAGAATATGAGTTCGGCGGGCTAGTCTATGGGCTGCGCCTAGTACACGATGCATGTTAAACTCGAGTCCGAAGCGAGCGAACAACGAGCGCGTGTAGCGCGCCTGCGGCCTCTTAAGACGTCAATATTTGTTGTTTCATGTTGAAATTGACATCGGGTAAAGTCTTTTTGAGACATGTAGGCCAGATATAATATAGGCTTCATGTACCCTACAGGTTTAGATCACGGTATTTATACTTCGTTAAAATGTGTAAGATTATCAAAACAAAATAGTTTGGCAATCCACAATTCTGTCATTTCTGTCAGTGATTTTAGCATCTTGCTCTTTAATTTCAAATTTGTTGACATTTTCCAATTTTTTCCATGGTAAAAGTTGGCCAAAACTTTGCAACTCTCATGAATTGTCAATTGGAATTGTTGAGATACAAGTTTTGTTCATTTACATGAAAATATTCATTTTAGGACCCCAATGTCTGTCTTAATGGTGTAAGAAATAATAGGCTCACTTCATACAGCTGAATTGTCAATTTTAGAGAAACGGACATATTTCATTCAATTAGATGACATTGATGACCACGAATATTGCATACCATACAGGTAGCATAATAACCGTAACGGTAGGCCCTAATTCGGAATTTTGTTGATTTTCCAAGAAGAAATGAGGGTTCATTGAAAAAACAACAAATGACCATTTAACTTACAGATTTCTTTTCCTTCCAATGATCGTGTTGAAGTCTTTCCTGCTCAAAGTGTATGCACTCTTCGTTGCTCGTGAGACCGTTACGTCGATATCGCGTCAACTCAGACAATCTGTATTTCAAGTCTTGCTTTTGAATGAGACCTTGCACAAACTGTTCATGCTCTTGAGCCGTGTGGAACCGCGTAAAAACACGCAGCCGGTCAGTCAATTCTCTGCGGGTAAGGAAATACGGTAGTACTATTATATATAAACATAGGATTCCCTGGCTACCCCTGGATTCCTAGTTCCCTGGGGTCGGGAACTTGTCATTGGGAACTTGTGATTGATGACTAATGCATGTCAAGCCTGGATTTAATGGGTTTTCTCCATTGGATTTCAGGAATGAGTATACAGTGGGACCTCGTATGCTTTTCAGGGAACCAGACTGAAAAAAATGTTTTAATGTGAACATTTTTTCAAAGGAACTGCTTAACATGGGGAGCATATGGGTGAGATCAAAAATTGAAACTTATAAATATAGTGAATGTATAAACGAGAAACTTATAAACGAGGTTCTACTGTAATGAGAATTTCAACATATACAGTAAACCCTCGTTAATTCGAATTCCAAGGGACCCCAAAAATCAAAATTCGAATTAAAAAAATTCGAATTATGAAAAAAATGTTTTTTCCTTGTATAGTACAGTAGTATACTGTGTGCGTGCAGTTTGGTTGACCATGTGCGCCTTGCACATTGTTTGTTCCCTCCTACTTCCCCCTTGCTCTAAGGAAGCCAACTTTGACAGCCATGTGGTTATCTTCAAGTCAAGTGTTTTCTCAGCAATTTTAACAACACAACAAGGAGTCCCATTAATACTATATATTATCATGTCATTCATTAGGTAACACTTATCACAGTTCACAGTGTTGAAAGAGTCAAATTACCAAACTGGATGTTAGGATTAAAAGTAGGAAGCAAGGCAGTAAATATAAATATTGGGACCCCGAATGAAATGAATGAATTATTCTCTCTACATGCACTAGCCGGCTGGTCCATTTATTATTGTTTCGTGTTTGTTCAATTTGAATTTCAGCAAAAATTACGAATAAAAGTTGACACAATCACATCCATTATCCTAAACATTACCGCTCGCTCGGGTGTCTCGACCAGCCAGATGTCTGTCTGTGACCCTGAAAAGACCCCCGCCTAACCCCTCATCATAATAGCACGCGCTGCACATGTGGCTATGACGTATCTCTAGCTTGCCGGGTCGCCAGGAATGTTGATGACAAAGGATTTCACGTGATAAAATATCCAATTGTGAAAACTTTTATTCGTAATTTTTGCTGAAATTCGAATTAAACAATCACGAAACAATAATAAAACAGTAGTTTGGACTAATCATCAGTTCGAAATTCGAAATAATAAAAATTCGAATTATCGAAATGAATTAACATTGATATCCCTATACCAGCGGCCGGGGTCATTTCTCTGGTTCGAATTAGCGCGGAATTCGAATTAACCGAGTTCGAATTATCGAGGGTTTACTGTATAATGAACATTATACTCTCAATATGTGTAGTATAATCTATTTTAGTATTTTATGACCGAAAAATATAATATGTGGATTTTTGACGGTCTTTAAGTCATTTTGCGTTGATATCACATAGAAACCCACATTTCGTGGTTATGCACAGAAAAGAGTGAATTTCACGTCGCGTCGCTATGCAAAAAAAGATGTATTTGAAGGTCAAATTGTATGATTCATGATCTTATTAAAAAAAAGCACTCCTTATAAATTGCGACTACGCACATCACCATTGAGTCGGAGCACTAACTATAAGAAATAAGCAAGTGCAGACTCCATTGCGGGAACGATGCATAGAGGTTTCACTGTGTGCAAAACTATAAAGTGATGATATAATATGATACCAATAGGCCTACTAGAAATTAGCATTACTGGTCGTGAGAAGGATCATAGATTCATAGTTGACTGGTGCCTTGGCCCATCAACTACAGTGGCTTATTTACTTTACTGCTTAGAATTTAAACTCATTGCTTATGCTTGTGCTGATTCAATTTGTATTCTCTCTTATGGGACTAGGCCTACCTTTGTTCTTTTGAAAGTTTTTTCTTAGATGACACTCGATCCTTTCGGTTAGCGGTGAAAAACTGTGAGATCAGTTGGTAGTCGCGAGCGATACGTTTCCGGCTAGCTCTCTCCCTAAGCCGCCTCGTGAACATGTCAACTTGAGCAAGCTTCAGATTTATGTCAAGGTCATCGTCCTCGATTGTGTTTACATATAAAGGCGAAACCAGCGACTCTGCACCATTGTCGTACTCCTGGAATCGAAATGCAGATGTGGTTTAAGTTTAGACAGAGATTATCAGTAGGCCTACAACATTCAGCACAAACTACTTGCTGTGGACATAACTTTCCTTCTCGAATCAAAATTGATGTACAAATTACAAATTAGAAATCGGTGGAAAGAAAGACAGTTATTAGGGTCGTACAACACAAATGTAAGTTTAAAATATATATACAGTGAAACCTCTATCGATCTATTTCCAAGGGACCAGGAAAACTGAGCTACCCATGCAGAAAAATGATCCATCCAGGATAATTTAACTTTGATTAATGATTATATGGGTGGGGTGAGAAAAAATTAATGACACAAGCAGGAAAACAATGGATCTGGGAACGATGCATGGAGGTTTCACTGTACAATATTGGCAACTTTGAAGCATACAATTTTCAAGTAAGAAATTTCTTGAAAATAAAAATTGATTCTCAAAAAGGAATATACCTACCGTATTTTTCTAAATAAAAAGCTGACTCCCCAACTTTTAGATCAATAACTAAAACAATATATTTCTAGGTAAATTGAAATTGTAATGCAAGTCCATAATTCAATAAAAACTAGAAATGATCATGAATAAAGAAATTTAAACTGTCGAGATATTAGTTAATCAACACTTAGGCCCAAGTTTGTCACCACTCGCCACACTTTCAATATCACTGTCATTCTCTTCGACACCTCACCATCATCACTGTCCCAAATTATATCATCTTCTGTTCTATTCATCGCATTGGTAATGCAGCAATTTAAAAAACTCTGAAAATGCTGTCAGAAGAGATATCATTACCGGTATGTCATTATTCAGGATTTTTTTAAACCGACGGTTTAATTCTTCCTGTAGGTGCAATGTATGCTGTCCACCCAAGAGCCAATTGTTGTACAATGAAACCTCTGTCCATCGTTTTTCAAGGGACCAGGAAAATAAAACCATTCATGCAGGAAAACAATCCATCAAGGAAAATTCAACATTGATTATATCGGAGTGGGGCGAGAAAAAATGAATGGTACAAGCACGAAAACTATGGATCTGAGAAAGATGCATAGAAGTTTCACTATAGGCCTATATAGATTTTAATCTATCTTTGAATGGATAATTGACAACAACGTCAAGGACTTGCAATTGTGACGTCGTACCCCCTGGAATGATTACCAGGTCGGAGTTATTATCTCGCATATTCTTCTTCGCTGTGTAAGTCAAGTGAACTCTGAACGCATCCAGGACCAACATGCACGTCTTAAATAGGTATATAAAATAAGTCCTCGGGTATTAATACACAACAATCAGCTGCCACGGTCAGCATTTCTGTTATGCGAAATTTTTCATTCCCCGTTGTTTTTATCAGTACCGATTTTGCACCTTTTCAGTCAACTAGGTAATTGACATGTCAAAATATACTGGTGTTTATACATGTGTATATACATTGCCCATATGGCTCATCAAATAATTGTTCTCACGTCAAAATCCTATTACCTAACATTGAGAAGCAACAAGCTTTTCATGGAAGTCAATGGGCGCTGGGTTGAATTGGTTAAATGACGCTGAGCTACCGTTGTCCGTTGCCGTACACACAGACTGTAGCATAACATCATCCGCCTACACCACCCAACACGGCTTTGAATTTGGTCCTTGAATGTTCATTTCCAGCGCAATCTCTAAGGCTTTGAATGTGATTACCTTCCGGGTGATAGGAAGGCCTTCCCCAAGTTTTTCAAAGACATGCGTTTTTCGATATATTTTTCTCAACAACGTTGAGAAAACAACGTGTTTTTTGCCAACGACGTACTTCTTTTCGTCCAGATCAAACATTTTTGACGCAGCAGAATTAATTGCTTCTTTAGCCATCATTTCAAAATTGCTATCATAACTTCTTCTCATACCACGATTCATTTGCTTACTCGAAGATCCCTCCCTTTCAATTTTATGCGACTCTATATTCAAATATTAAAATGAAACCAGATGTGGAACTATAAAAGCCCTTTGCCGCCCAAAAGGAAACATTGCTACAAAATACAAATCAAAACAAAGGGACATACTTCTACTACCATATGTTACTACCCTTGCGGATACACCTGCGAGTTAGTGGACTGTGATAGGGCGGACGTTCGCTCGTAATCTTCTTTTGTTGGTCCAAGAACATGGTTACACGTGTTTGTTACGGAGTACGGTTGAAGTATAGCACTAAATATCACAAATATTGATAATTTCTAATGAGCACGTGTAGCATAGTACAGTGAACTCTCGTTAATCCGAAATGGAAGGGACCCTAAAAAAATGATTTCGATTTATAAAAAATTTGAATCAACCAAAAAACTCTTTTCTATGAAAATCATCACACTTCCCGCTTAGAATTTAGTCAATGGTGACATGGTGATTTTGTATTACGCGCGAGAGGAAGAAACGATCAGTGAAGGCCTAACAACGGTTTCTAGTACGTAACGTAATAGAAACCGTTGATAGGGCCTCATTGAACTTGATACTCGCCTAGCTCCAACGACGCGCGATTGTGCTTCTATTGGTGCTTGGCCGTTCCGAGTAAAACGTGCGAGTGTTCTGAGCTCATCATTAATCATCTTGAGCTCGTCAAGGTTAGAGACTAGAGCGCACTCGGAGGACACGCACAAAGCAGTAAACAGTTTAGCTGACTTCGGCTTATTCTTACCTGTCAAATAGACAGGATGGAAATTGGGAAAATAATGTTTAATTCAAGGAACTCACTTGAGCTATTTTGAATGATCTAATCCAGAACACTGTTGAAGCAATCGAAGGGACGAGATATCAGTTCGAATGACGGTTCAGCTGGATTTCGGAATAACCATATTAATCAACATTGGCATGCCTAGACAACAGCCAAGAAACAACTTCAAGTTCAAAATGTCAAATTTTGGATTAACCAAGTTTGGATTAACAAGGGTTCACTCAACGCCCAATTATAATAATAAAAAGAAAAAAAAACGTGATTTTGACTGAATGCAGGCCGAGATTTGCATATACAAGCCGATGGTGACTTTTAGACTTTTTTGGAAAAACTCTCGGCCCATATTCGGTACAATACGGTAGATGCCCAAGTGTACCCACAGTGAGAAAAAAATTGCAATAAGAATTGAAAATGAACAAGACAATTTAAGTAAGCCTACGGTCATAGTTAGCCAAGTATAGACCTAAACTTAACTGTGAAGCTTGTTCTTACCCTCTCAAAATCATCTCGTTGAGGCATATAGCCAAGGATAGTAGCTTCTTCACGGCTTGCATCCAGTGGTGGGAGCCGTGATGTGACTTCGGGAGACAGTGGGCCACTGTCAGTACTGGTGTGGTCAGTTAATTTAGGCCTGAAAATGAAGCTGGATATAATATTGACTAGGTAGGCCTACAGGTATTGCAGGTTCAGGTTGGCCTACATGCAGGTAGGCATTATTGAAAGATTAACCACATGCAATCTTTGGGTGGACTTTGGAAGTTTGATCTACTCTAATACCTACTACAGTACCTAGGGATATTCAAATCCATGTCATTTTGAATCTAATTGCCAAGATGCGGGTACATTTTGTTAAAAATGTAAGATTCACCATAGGTGTTTCAAACAATTGAAACAAACTCACGATGAATTCAAAATAAGGAATGAAGCAAGCATGAAATTGATGGATCCAAGAATGATGCACTCATGTTCTATGTTTAATGTACTCATGTCAAATTAATTGTTTTCGTACCGGCACCAGTTTTTATTTCGTATTTCCAGGAGATTATTATCCTAGGCCCCTACAAATTTGAGGACATATTTCAAGAATTTGGGTTCTAAATGACATGCCTTACATTGTAATCACACACGCCAAACCCCTAATAACCGATCTAGACCTATATAGATGGATATATAAAAGATGCCTAGTTATGACAGTTACTAAAAAACAATATAAATAACATCTGAAATACCGTAGGCTTACTCGATTTTCATTAGTCATCGATTTTTATCAAACTTCAATTGGGAAGTATCACTGCATAAGATGGTAGCAAAAGAGCTCCCAAAAGTAAATCTAGGCCTAATGGAAGCACTATTTTATTTCATTTCTTAATGGAGTGAATTCACTCGAATTACTAGTTGAAGTCAAGTCAAGTTGAATTGACGACTTGTGTTTGCCCACCCATCTGACGTCACGCGTCCGCTGACAATTCAATATAGCGGCAAATGGGGGGATTCAGTGTACCGGTACTTTTGACATTTGATACCATTGTATTTTGACTACGTTTCATTGCATTTATTTGCCACTATGGTGAAATATTGTTGTGTTCCCGGGTGTAAAAATAGTGTTAAATCACCGGGAATATCATTGCATTCGTTTCCAAAAGACGAAAAGCGAAAAAACTATGGATTTCTAAAATAAGACGTGATGAAAAATATAATCTTCCAGTATCATCTTCTATGCATGTATTTTATTTTCATTCCACACCATTGGATGCGTAACAACTACAACATAATACCAAAGCTATTATTAGGTCTAAAGACTTGCCATAAGAATAAATATGCTCAAAGGTAGGGCCTGAGCCTAGCTGCAAAAAAATCTAGCCTCTAGGCCTACATAGGCCTGACCTAGGACTAAAATGAGCCTTGTGTAGCCTTCACCTAAATGAGTTTATGCATATGCCTATGGGGCTAGGCCTCTAGGATTAAAATGAACTTTGTCTAGCTATCACTTGAATGATTTTTTTAAAGCCTACTTGGCTATAGAATGACAGAAATGTCAAAATTTGATGTATTCGAGGTCCACAAAATTGCTTGGCTTTGATCAGCAAGGTGCCAGTTGCACTATCTTGTGTGGTCCATTTCTCTTGCACATAATACCCCGTTCACACTATGTTCCTGAACTGCTGTTAAGCTAACTGCGGTTAAGCACTAACTGCGTTCACAGAACGAAGTTTAGGGGTTTGATATCGGTTAGTGCTAACTGCGTTCCGTTCACATTACGTTGTTAACATCAGTAGTGGCTTGACAGCAGTTAGTGACTGATCATAGTGTGAACGGGGTATAAGACGACACATAAAGGCTATAGCTTTTTTTTAGTGGGCGCTAGCTTCCTTCGTCTCCTCAATACTTTAGAACGACATTCATACCAAAATTGTTGAAGATAATTAATGATTCACACCAAGGGAACTCTCGTAAACGTGCTAACGAGTCCATCTTTATTCCAAGCAACTTCCCCCAATCACTCGCGTACTGTCCGTGTGAGAGCGTACTGTAATTAGCTCCGCCCATCTGAAGTCGTTAATTACTAGACCAAGTAGTAAGTATGGTACGTCTTAAATGTTTCAATTTAATATTCCTATATGGAACCCACCTTGAGTTAGCTGCAGCAGGCCATGTAAGACGGCCAATGTTTCCTTCAAGAAAACGTGCTACATATTCTTCTTTAGCTTCCTCCGGAGTTCTTGTCTCAATATGTCTACTGATGTCCTCCCAGTTGCCGAAACCATATTGTTCGATGGCATCTAAAAGATGGAGTTCTTCTCTTGCCGACCATCCTCCACGTCCCAAACAAACACCGATGGATCCAGAATCCTGAAGGAGAAGATATACAAATCAACGGTATTATATAATCCTATTCCAAGATGACTGAAAAGTGAAAAGTCTAGGACAAAGGTCAATATCTTTGTAGATAGAAATGTTACGGTAATTTGAACATTCTGTGTAACAAATTCAAATGAATAAATTGGTATCTGGTCTCATTTGTATCATATAAAGTAATTTTCTATTTTGTAAATTTTTCCAACACATTTATGTTTAATCTCTAGACCTAGTGCTATCCATACATCGACACAAAAATACTTTTACTACTCAACAGTAGTAGAAGTTTGCTTCGTACACAAACGATAGAAAACTGTAGTTACACACGGGCTACAAGGAGTTTTTCTCAGCTTCGACTCTGACCGAGTTTTGACTGTCACACTGTCACACTCGTGAATGAAGAATTAAGGGTTTGAAGGCACGTCAACAGCGAGATCATTTTGCATCTATGTTCATGTCTGTGTACTTTGCCATGGTTGTCGACGTTTGTGGATGTTTTAAGCAGGAAAAGAAAAGAGAGAAGTAAGAGAAGATGAGATGAAATGAAAGAAGACGATAAATGAGAAGAGAAATGAAAAAAATGCAATTTGCTCAGTATTCTCTCCATACACTCCAATCACCAAACGACTTCCACTTCGAGATGGGACGGTCTTGGTCTGGACCCTCTTCAGACTTTATCGCCATGCGTGACCCTTTCAAGTAGGGTTGCCGTTCGATTTTGATTGATTCGATCGATTTTCGATTTTGATATATACTTTTTGATTTTCGATTCGATCGATATCGAAAAGTTTTCGAAGACCGAAAGCGTACAACAGTATAAGAGTAGCGTGAGGCGTCACGAGTAACGCGCTCGCTTCCGTAGACACCCATCGTTCCGAGATTTTCAAACGGTTGGTTGTCTCGAGTTAATACTTGTCCCGCTACATGTGCGTCTAGTCCTTATCTAGTCGTTTTGATGTGAAGTGTGGTTTTGACTTTCGACAAGTGTGAAGTGATTGATTGACTCTCGAAGTGTATTATTGCTTTTTAAAATATCTATTATGACATATGAAATGAAATTATACGCGCGGGCGGAGGAGTTTGGTCTAGAAAAAGTCGAAAAACTATGCGCATCACGTAGATGATAAGAACGTAATCTTGGATGAAAATAGTGTTCCCAGTCCAAGAGAAGTCCAAGAGAAAAAAGCAGACTAAAATATTAAAAATTGTCCGGAATATAAGCCTCGTTTTCTCGAAATTTCAAGCCTAAAATTCACCCTAGGCTTATTTACGAATCTTGGCCCATAATCAGTAAAAAATACCTGTTTTGCTCTTTTTGATTGGGCGTACTGGACCCACATACTCATGACAACGAACTCAACTTGAAACTGTGAGATATTAAACTAAAAACACGTTTAATAAATGTTTCATCATGAAGAAGCATGATTTTCCCAATTTCGATCATTTTTATTTGACGCGTAATTCCTACTGCGCAACGATCTTCTGCTGTGTGTGGTCCGTCATTGTCTGACCTTGACGAGCAACGAGAAAAAACTTTAGCGTGAGAAAACACTCAGGACGGCCGAGTGCCAATAGAATCGCAAAACGAAATTGACTGAATTCTACCCCGGACGTGATCCTATTTGAGGATACGAAATACGAATGAGCGGATAATAGATGAATGATGTGTACAAATATGTACAAAAAACCTTTGCACTATGTCGGACCCAGTACCCGTTACCCGACTTGACTTCGGTTGATGATGACCAAGTCTCTTGTTTGCTCAACGACCCCACCAACAGCTAAGTTATTGGGGGTACAAATGAGCTCATAATATAGTTGATTGATGTACCGGTACAGAAAAACCCATGCCTTATACAGGATTCGAGCCACGCCTGGCTTGATTTCATTTCCTGAAGCAGTGCATAAGAGCTGAGTGAGTCATGGAGGGCAGCAGTTTTAGGCAATTTGAACCACTACCTGCACTCATCAGTCACATATTGATATGATCTTGGCCAATCACTTTTCCATGCAAACCTAATATCTGTATTACAATCCACCCGGTTTGTGTGCTCGCTCACCATGATAATTATCCAACACATCACAACAAATTGTTGCCTGCTGAATCTGCAATGAACTGTAACAAAAAGTCGTATGGCAAGCAGCTTTTCCATCCCAACGAAATGATTACGCAGCGTACTCAGGCGTAACCTCAAGACAAAGTTCACTCCTCTTTCTCTCACTTTCCAATGCCTTCACTGTTCTTCTTCCTCCTCCCCAGCTCCCCTTGCCCTAGATGTGACGAATGCATACATGGCAAGATCACTAGTACTAATACTAAAGTTTAATGGTCAGGTTCAATAGGCCTAGTATGACAAATGGATTTGGCTTACCATAAACTGATAGGCATGATCATTTTTGTGATTTCCAATTTCTGCACCAGCAGAGAAGCACTGAAAAGTAAATACCATTCTGTATTAATCTTGTTCATGTTCCAAATGAGCAATGCAATGACCAAATCTCGTTCATCTCAATTGTGAGATAACGTCCAACTGATTCACATAAAATATTTGCATAGGCCTACACTCGAAATCATCAGTAAAATTTAATGTAGCCCTGTACAGTTTCTGTGAGTGGAACCTCTGTTATACGTTTTCAAGGGGACCAGACTAAAACCACTTAGACCTAATATGAAGTGAAAACTTACCAAACTAAACGATATGTTACTAGGTAGGGTTACATTTACCGTACTTCACTCTCCTTAATGATTCATAAAATTTATTTTACTACTTTTGGCATGCTTTTCTGTCGTACTACCTATATTCACCATATTTATTTGGAAATTTATTGTAGCACTTTCTGCTGAAGTTTTACTATGGTTGCCCTGTTTATTCTTCAATCAATAAGCCTACAGTCAGTTCACTCTTTTGTGCCAACTGTCAATATAGTCATAACAGAATAACCCTTCATAAAGAAATTACCTTGGACACAAATCTTACCTTACCTAACAATTCATTCAACTTTGGAGCTTATGCATGTTTTCCAGTGGCGGAGCATCTATTACGGTATTTCGGTAGTGAAACCGGCTTAGATTTGTAATTTTATTCTCAGATTGTGAATGATCTATAAGCCTCGAAAATGAATTTTGTCTGCCACTTTTATTCAATTTGTAAACAGATTATTCTCTCAGAATGGAAATTATGAACAAGAATGTTTCTCTTATGTGTGGTTTTATTATGGAGTCTGCTACATGTATGGAAGTATGGTAGGGAAGTTGGGGCATAACTGCTTCTGACCCAACTTTACATACACGTCAAATCAAGTCACCAGTAGGCCTACTTCGTCTTTGGTATAAGAGCGAGAGTTAACACTGGTCGTGGGGCAGTGATTTTGGTGCTCTCAACGGACGTTATCCGACTCAACCGAATAAGAGAAGAATGGGCGAACCACCCGCGCTCGGTGTGCAATATTTAAGGTGGTCCTGAACAGATTTTTTCATTATACTGTATTGGGTTTATCAACGTAAGTTAATTATAACTAAGATCAATTGGAGTCGGATGAATGATCAAGGAGATGATGAGATGAAGGTTTCTCAAGTTTTGGGAAGGACTTGGGAAGGAAGCGGTTGTGGCCTATATTGCAGGAACCATCCCAGCATTAGTCTAGACTACAGATGGAAACCACAAAAAACCCCTGTAAAGATGGACAGCGGCAGAATCGAACTACCGATAGGTCCCTTCACCTCCCAGATCACATGATGTAACAGATGCGTTGACCACTGCGCTGCATGTGCCATTTTCTTTAGTGGATACAAGTGAAGCTATTGTTATTCAACCGATTGAAAGTAATAATGTAGGCCTACGGTATTCATTAACATTTTCATTTTTTAAATTCAAATAGCTGTTCCGGTAGGTTTGAATGCTGTCATAATTAAAAAATTATATTCTGAAATATAAAAATAATTGTAAATTAAACCATTAGCAGTATGCCTGTTACAATGACAAAATCCAATTGACTTTTCTTTCGTTGAAGCTGTAATCTACAAAAACACAATATTTGTGTATATTTCTACATAACTTGGGGTTATTGAAAATGGGTGTGGGCTTAGTATTTTTCGAAATGCTTGCTCCAGACAGGTTTCTGGGTATGCGCCGCCAATGGTGTTTTCCTACATATTCTATTCCCAAATGAGATCGGTAAGACTATAAATTTACCATCAATATATTTCAAGTTTTTATATGGTAGGCTAAATTTTACATGTTCAATACGTTTCAATTAATTTTCAAAATGGGTTCCACTGTAGCATTCACTTTATAATAACTACGTTAGAAAGACGGTACATTCTTATGGGAGGCTCTATAAATCTGTCTATAATTAAATATATGTTATAATATAATAACAGCCTTAATTGGGAAACAATGATTTTGTATCAAGTTTCGATGTTATAAAAAAAAAAATCTGACAGTTCGAGCTTCACCCAAAAAAACATGGTTTTTAGTACCAGTGCGGTACTAGTCTGGTGGCGACTCTAGCACTACTAGTGCTAGACAAAATACCGTTTTTGGGTGAAGCTCAGGCCAGCCGATCATGGTTACTCATAGAACTCACGAGAGACCATCTTGGCCTTTTCACATTAAATGCGAATCATCGGCATAACACTAGAGGTTCAAGAGATCTTGCTCACGAGTATTGTAGGCTGAAGACTACATCAAACTCAACTCTTCAAGCCGGAAGAAGAATTTATAATCATCTTCCTAATGAGATAAAAATTAGCAGCAATAGGACTAGATTCAAATGTAAATTAAAGAACTTCTTATTGAATAACTCATTTTATAGCTTGAATGAATATTTTCTATGTAATTGATGCATTTGATGATTCTTTGACCAATCTTACTCTTGTTTTACTATTTTAATTATTCATGATTATATTTTTCATCATATGACTTGGTTTATACAATGTAAATTTTGTTGCTTGACCATGAATAAATACAATACGATACAACTTCAACATTGGATACATACTCTCTTATAACTACAAACTCTATGACTGTAGTGATTCAATGCTACAGTGAAGCTAGACCTATTATTGAGAGAATGCAATGCAGAAGAGTTCAGTTCTATTTTGGCGTGATTAGGTGATAAATTATTTCAATTACTTATGCAGGCCTAGGCCTATTCCTAGATATAATCTTCAAAGTTAGGGCATACAGACAAGGAAAACTACTAGCTACCTTAATATGATGGGTGATATAAATTTCTTGTTCAAATATGTCATCTACTGCCTATGCAATACTTAATGTTATTGATGTTTCTAAATAAAACCGTTACTGAATTGTCGCTACAATTCAAAGATGCCCGCCTTAACACTGTATGTCACATGACCAAGCCAATGCCCAGCCCCTACCTGTAAGCATAAATCGAAGTCCGAGCATTCAGCGCATTTTATTCTCAATCCCGTAATATCCTCCTGACAGTACGTGCAATTATATTTTGCAAATACATCTGAAAAAGTGATAACATTCAAAGATGAAATATTTTCAATAGTTTCAATAAAAAAAAAGTCATATTATATTCCACGGCTCTACGTACCGGCCATCTTGCACGACCTGACGTCATATCATTTCCACCAGCCCCTTTGATTTTCGTAGATGTGGATAGGCTATGAAATTATCAATTCTTCATTTCTTAATGAGATTCTACGGAAATCGATTCTATATAATATTTGGACCACTTGGACGTAGTATTCGATTGTGAAATAACGCACTGGAGACAGAAAACAAATGTTTTATCGGAAATTTCACTAGCCTTCCACGTAATTTATTTATTTAGTTGGGAATATTGCCACCGCTACGACTGTGGCGTCGTACTTTGCTTGAATTTTTCTATTGGCTCTTTCTGTGACGCTTTACCAACATTCCAAACGGCTATCCCAGGTATTTTCGGGGGCGTATACAAGTTATGAATGTGGTAATTTTATATTTACTGTTGGCAAGCCCTTTTCACTTTGAGGATTTTGCAATTACAGTAAATTGATTTCTGATTTTCTCCTAAAAATGAATTCTGCAAAGGTGGGTACCGAATTACTTTCATAACCGCACGTATTTTTTGTTTTTGATCAGTAACGTATAATAATGCTTTGGTGCTATTCTTGTTTCCAGAGATCTTTCCAATTGGCACAAATTTGTGCTCGACAGATCTCTACATCCCAAGGAAAATCAGCTGCTGCAGATGTCCCTGCTGGTTATTCTAAGATAAAGCAGACCCAAGCCAAATTTCAGGTGATGAGACCCACACGTCACTAATGCTTATACAATTGATTAAAATTGCTTCACATTGGAATTAAGTGTTTTCTCTATGAACAGATCTCTAGTCTCGCACTCGCGAGGAATGGAATACGTTGAAATATTTGTCACTGCTAGACTGCACCCAATCGATATCAGTTACTGATGGAATGGGTACTACAGGTTACAACTTTTATTCCGTTAATTTTGCTCTGGTCCATTTCAAAAACTTACCTAAAAACAAAAATTACCTTCGAAGCTATATCCCTACACTCCCTTTTTCGACCTATTCCATTCCTCCCGAGTGCAAAAGCTACAGATTTCAATATTTTTGTCAAGGCCTTGACCTGGTTGATCTAGTGTCCAGGCCTCGACTGAGTTTATGATAGAGCTGGAAAAGGTTTTAGCCAAATTGATTGAGCCCGAAACAGTTCAAATATTGGACTTTAATTACGAGGCCCTGAATCGTTATGGTCAAAACAAATCGCTACATTTTGAAAAGTCTACTAGGCCTACATTTGTTTATTCCACAGCCTTCTTTATTCAGATCATTCTTCTCTGATACTGCCCTTTCACTCGGGGTATGCTTCCCATGTTAACCGATGTCCAATTATTTTAGTTCACAAAATCGCCGATGGTGCCGTTGTTTCCAGACCATGACGTCACTTTCCAAAGATGTTCAAGTAAATCGGTTTGTTTGAAGTGTCATATCTGCGAAGATACCAATAACTTTGGGAATTTCCGTAGGATAATTTAAATTACGCACGCATTCTATTAGGCCGTGACTTCGCGAGTTCACCAACTAGTAACTTTGTTTATGATAATAAATGATATGAAAGATTTTATTCAATAATATAATGAATCCGGAATATCACCGGGACAAGTTCTTGAATGATGTTTATTGCTTGGGTCAACATAAATATCGTTCACGTCTAAATCTGGGTAAGCCTATAGACCCTCGCCAAAATGTAGATATGACATAACCTCAATAACGTCGCAAGAGATTGACAGAATATTGTGACAAGAATGACAGTTGAAAAGAATGACAATTCTTCGAAGTTGGAACTTTAGATACCAGGGTGCAGTACATACCAGACCATGACGTCATTTTTGCCTGCGCGAGCAAATATGCGCGAACCCGTCCAAATAGCCCGAGTGAAAGGGCAGTATAAGAAATGAATGATTTGAATAAAGAAGGCTGTGGTTTATTCATACTGCCTTGTCATTGGCTTAGAGTTGCAACCCAAAAATTAACACTTCAACCTCCAAACCATTTTGCATGCTAAGCATATTTATTGGCAAATGTGCTGTATTTTTAACCGGTCTGTTTGAGGGTTATATTAGGTGGTGGTAGGCAATCTTCATTTCCAACATATCACTGCATACGCACGGTGTTAGGTTTGGTATACTGAGCTAGCCCTCTTGGCCGCCATATGGTTCATAGAGGTCGCTCGCTTCACTAATACCTTCAATGCTATCCCAGGCTTAGAAGACAGGCACTCATGAAAAAATTCAATATCCGACTAGAGTAGAAAAAGAAAAGAAAACTTAATGATGATGACTACGTAAACATTTTATTTTACTTGATAGATAAGATATACTTGCTCCAAAGTCAGACAGTGACTTTAAACTAGGGTTGCTGTTCGATTTTGATTGATTTTCGATTATGGGTTTTTGATTCGATTTCGATATGTACTTCTCAATTCGATCGATAGCGAAAAGTTTTCGAAGATCGAATGCGTACAACAGTATAAGAGTAGCATGAGGCGTCATGAGTAACGCGCTCGCTTCCATTGACGCCTACCGTTGCGAGAATTTCAAGCGGTTGGTTGTCTCGAGTTACACTTTTCCCGCTGCACGTGCGAGTCCTGATCTAGTCATTTGACGTGAATTGTGGTTTTGACTTTTGACAAGTGTGAAGTGATTGATTGACTCCCGAAGTTTTAGTGTATTATTCCTCTGTTTTAATATTTATTATGACAGATGAAATGAAATTAACCATGCCACAGGGGCGGAGAAGTTTGGTTTGGAAAAACTATGCGTATCACGTAGATGATGAAAACGTAATCTTAGATGAAAATAGCGTTTCCAGTCCAAGAGAAATCTAAGAGTAAACAAGCAAACTGAAATATTAAAAATTGTCCCGAATACAAGCCGAGGATTTTTCTCAAAATTTCAAGCCTAAAAGTCACCCTTAGTATGTATGCAAATCTTGGCCTATTGTCGGTCAAAAATACGTTTGTTGCTCATTTTAATTGAGCGTACGACACCCGCACACTCATAACAACGGAATTAACTTGAAACTGCGAGATTCCACCAACAACACGTTTAATAAATGTTTTATCATGTAGAAGCATGATTTTCCCAATGTCCATCATTTTTATTTGATGCTCAGTAATAAACATAAGCACATTGAGCTATTATCTGCATGGTGCGTTTCATCCTTCTGCGTGTGGTCTGACCTGGTCTGACCTTTACCAGCACGAGACAACCCTTTGGCGTGGAAAAACACTCGTTCGTCCAACTCGCGATGGCCGAGCGCCAATAGAAGCGCAATACAAAATTGACGAATTCTACTCTGGAGGAGTCATCATTTACGTTGAGAAGGAGAGAAACCCTTTTTTCAATTCCAAAAGTTTGTGGGGTTGGCTTATATTCGGAACAATACGGTAATACATTAATTGGAAGGTTATTAGAATTTATTCATTCACTGTACCGGTATTTTGTAGTTCTCGTTTCATTTCGTATCCTCGTAACATTTCTGAAGCCAACAATAATTTGACAGCAAACGCATACCTCTCTCTCTCTCTCTCTAGGTTAGACATGTGCATGGGATCATTTAACTGCTAATGCTCAAGTTGATCAAGCCGTGAGTCTTCAGCTGTCGTCATTATTAGTTAGTCATCAATGACTCTCAGCAGAGAACGTAGTTGTGTGTATGGTTACGTTATAGGCCTACTTAGATATAGCGCGTGTGTGGTATATAAACATGGTCTTTTGTTACCTATTGCTTTTTTTTTCGATTCGTCAATTCGATCGATTTTCGATAAAAATCCAATCAATTTCAATTCAATCGATTTTCGATATTGTACACTTCGATTTCGACCACGATTTTTGGATCGAACGGCAACCCTACTTTAAACCCAATGTTTTTCACTAGTATTGAACAATGATTGTGTACAGTACCACATTGAGGTTGTCATTGTGTTTTGATGTTGATGAAAAAAAGTAGGCCTATGCATTCAGATTTATTTGAGGCATGTAAAAAGTTATTTTTTCAACTCATGCACGAATATCGAATTGTACAGAGTATTCCCAACCATTGAATCGAATATCCACTAAATTGAGGTAAACATTGGTTAATATTACAAAATTGCTCTGAATTTCATAGCGTTGACAAAACCTGTGTCCTTCATGCACAGCTGTAAGTCTTACACTGTCATTTGAGAAATGATGAAATAACTAGGAAAACGCCATATATGTGTTGTTAGACGAGCAGATGGTAATAGTATGTTGATTTTTCTGCCAAACTTTTGCCTACATTTGCCAATTGGTGACATTTAAGGTATAAAAGGGTAAAAAAACTGCTTCGAGTGATACCAATTCAGCACATTTTATGTTTTCTCTTCAAAATGGCTGACCCGATCAAGGTGATAATTTCCAGAAATGTGTATCAGAATGTAATTCAACTTCACACAAAATTTACTTTTTTAGAAAAAAAAAATATTTTCTTTTTTTCTGCCGTGTTATTCTAATGGGTATTTTTGAAATTTCTGAAATTCATAAAAATAAAAGTTACCACCCGATAATGCCACAAAACTATACAGATCTATGTTAGATAAGGAACCATTATGAAAAAAAGTTTGAAGTTGATAGCTGTAGCCGTTTGACCTGTGGAGAACCGATAAAAAAACATGAAAAGAACAACATAAAAACAAATACCTATTTTTTCAGTATGTCAATTAAACATAAGCTCGTCTAACAAAGCTCGTCTAACAAGTAAACCAAAGTTCATGATTAGTGTACTGGTACATACTTGTGGGAGCCTCCAGAGCACCTCATACCTCAAACTAAGCCATCAATAATCTGCCCATCAATAAGTTCTGAGTAGATAGATTGATCCTCTAAATTGATTGGTGATAGTCCTCTCATTCTCAATATCACTCATTATCCTACCCTAACAATAAAACAATAATTTTTTTCTTACACGTACCGGTATGGTAAAAACTTACAGTACTGACATTGTAAACTTCATACAGCAGTTATATTGTTGATATTGTTATAGGTGAACGATGGTCAACTCGTTTTCCTGAAAGGTGGAGTTTTCGACAAGATCTTGTACCAGAGTACCATGGCACTTAGCTTGCTAGGAGTTGGCATGGTCCTCAAGATGATCTATGACTTATCAGTGCCGAAGAAAGATTAAATCCTCATCGATGACACTATAGAAATAAAATGATTTAGATAACTATTACCCACATTGCATTTTTGTTTTTCAGGTAATTGTCTAAATATGGGCAAAGTACTAGCCTATGTAATATACAATAAATAAACTTAAGTTATACATTCTAATTTTCACTAATTCATATATTTTGCCCTTGAGTATCAATTACCAAAGCCTATAGTAGAGACTATCGTTAGTTACAACGTTTATCTTATGCCAATCCTATGTGATGTCCTGTATAGGCCCACTAATCCTTTATCTATGTTAAACATTCTCATTAAGTAGTTGGTACTCAGTAGCCAACCTGCTTGCGAATAAATTTCAGATACTTGCATGCATAAAAGGTTGTCTTCCAGCTTCAGAAACATAAGTATAACCGCTAGCTGTGCTGTGCTGTGGTAGTTTTGGAAAATTATTATTTTTCAGATTGAGGTTTATGAGAAACATGAGGTACTGCAACTTTCTAACGTGTTAGATCCCGAAGTTACATCAAGATGTGTAACTACTGAAGTTTTTATGATTGTTTAGTTGGTACATCACCTTCCTTTGTGGATACAAACAAACATAGAATTGCAGTCAATATGTTATAATAGTACCGGCACTTCAAATACAGTATCATGAATAAGAGTTGAATAGAATACTTACCGGTACAGATACTAACAGGTCGCATGGTCTGTCGCAACCGTGCATTCACAGTTACTAATTGCCATTGACAGGAAACTGTGTGTTCTATATTTCATTGAACAGTATGTCGCTGAAACGGAAATTGTTTAAAGAAAGATATCTTTCTTTAAAAAATTTTAAAAAGTATTTTAATATTACAATCCTTTTGAAATTTTGTGTTTTCTATATTGACAACAATGGAAGTATTCACAGTTTCACCATACAATGTATTTATTGAGACAATCGGTAAAGATAATGTAGAAATTCAAACGTTTTGACTGTGTCTTGATGATTGCTGAGGGTGGACTTATTAGCTCGTAATTTGTTGGCCTTTAATGGTACAGCTCACACTCACAAAACTTGTTCAAAACAATGTATTAATTTGCATGTCACGTGCCATCCATGATCTACACCCTGCTGTATTTTGTGGCAATCATTTACACTAGCCTACTTTGAATGAAACTAGCTCACCCACAACTTCATCCACTGAGGCCAGCTATAAATTGAACAGTGAACAATGCACAAAAAACTACCCACTTTGATGTGGATTTGCAACAAAATCTTTCTCGATCCAATTTCGCATAATAGCATTCACACGCACACGTCAAAATGACAGCTGAAACTCATTTTGTGTTACGTTCAACGTTCGAGTGTTCCCTATGCTCGATCGAATTCATTCATATTGATCAAACTTTCTATTCAGGCATCCATCATTCAAAATTATAAATATTAGAACAACATAATTAAGCGATATATATAGCCTTATTGTTGGCGCTAAAGGGCGCCGTGAATACAGAGAAAATTAAGTGGGCTGTATTTTGTATGGGGGTGAATGAGAATGGTGCAGAAAGACTTGCGGTCCATTGCGAAGCGATGCGTCATCAACGATGTGAAGGTAATGTCGAATGTGATGGTAAAGGAAATGCAAGCTTACTGCAGCAAGAGGAATGAAGGATTTAACACTTAGATATTAAGGAAGATAAATGGTGCTGAGTTTTACTGATAATAATAAGAAAGCCCAAACTTGGCGACAATTGAACTGAACGAGGTAGAACGAATAAGCGAGAGGAGCAGATACGAAGTCTGCCTTGTAGGACGAGATGGAACTGATGAACGAAATACCCCATCGCAACCGACTAGTTGCCAGCAGTCAAAAGAAGACAAAAAAATGTAAAATACTTTTACAACTGGTCAGAAGAGGAGTGGAATGAGAAAACAACATAAATTTAATAAACACAAAATATTGAGAATAAATTGGGGCAAACTCCTACATATATTT
This sequence comes from Brachyptera risi, assembly GCA_964007535.1. Classification (NCBI taxonomy): domain Eukaryota; kingdom Metazoa; phylum Arthropoda; class Insecta; order Plecoptera; family Taeniopterygidae; genus Brachyptera; species Brachyptera risi. The sequence goes on from OZ023326.1 coordinate 59,239,905, forward strand.
CATTTATCACGCCTGAAACAATACTGTATTGTTATGTAACATGATTGTTTATTAACTTTCTGGATTGTGTCTGAACAATTTCATGAAATTAATTCATATAATGTAGGCCTATATGAATAGTGTGAAAATTCCGAAGATTTTGATACATAGGCCTATACTGTTATGTGCCACGGTTTGTGGAAAACCCACTCACATAGTAGTGAATAGAAGATGTACTATTTGTGACTCAATAATTATTCAGCATTCATGATGGTATTCTTCAAGGTTTTGGAAAAATCGTGACATCAATTTACCCAAATTAGGCACAATATGTAATTGTAGCTGCAAATTGAATTTAAAAAATGACATAGATAAACGAGATATACTGTATATTGAATAGGTTTATAATACCAACTATCACTGAAACTGATTTGTGGTTGCTGTCTGTTTTAGTGACGTATCAAAGTAGTCACCGCGTGGAGACATACTTGGTGATAAAATTATAAAATTAATAACAATGTTTAGAATTTGAAGGTTTAGATTTTTGGGAAAAAAATATAGGTAACACTACTTCGTAAAGTTAATTCATTGTATAGATGCAATAAATTGAGTTACCTGTTGATCAATAAATAAAAGGTATCCGTATAGGCTCTGACTCACATAATGAAAAAGTTATATATTGCATTGATTGGGAATATTCACGTAGAATACAAGGACAACATTTGATGAACATTTGCACATTATAATCTTCTGGTTGTTATCAGGTATATTCAAGTAGCTAAAACCAAGTGACCCAAGTGAAAAAGTAAGACCAAGTGATTCCGCTATTGTCAGTACATGGTGCTCAAAAATGATTTTTTTTCTGGTATAGTTAATCAATAGGGAGTGCTGACGAGCGTTTACTGAAATGAAGTATTCTTAGTTGTGTAACATGGGCTTGGGGGTACTTTTCAATGTATGGTTACAAACGAGATCAGAGTTTCAGCGTATAAAACGTTTCAGGTAAGGTTTGACACGAAACTCAAAAGCCCATGTCACATGACTATATTCTGGTATATGCTCTTCACGCATACCAATCAACGTTATGTTCATGCGTGATCGTATAATCTTCTGTATATTTACTTCACTTGATACTATTATACACCTAATGTCTCTCAATTGAATTTCTAATAATGAATAATGTTGTTGATAGGCCAGACTTACAAGTTACAGTATATTGTATACAGTTTAAAAGAGAGTTGAGTATAGATGAGAAGGACAAAGACTTCCATTTCACATACTGAAAAAAATTGGGGTTCGTTTTCGTGTCTTTATTTCGTAATTCTGTATGCAGCATACAGGTCAGGAAAAGTGACCAATAGACTTGAAACTTTTTCTGCAGATTGGTGTCACTTCATGGGGCTTGGACTCAACTTTATTTCCACGTGAAAATATGCAATTCCACGTGAGAGTCGAATCTAAGCCCCCAGAATAGGCTGGGATTGTTTTTCACAAAAATAGTTCAGAAAGGTTCACTCGGGAAAAAATCGGAAAGTTTGGAAAATCCCCACAAGAATAATATGGGGGGAAAATAATTGGAAAACAGAAATTCTTCAGAAGCTCTAAAATTCCTACTGAATATGAAATAAACTATCGTACACATTTTCAGTATTTTTTAGATCATCAGATTAGAAATAACGGAGAGAACGTATAAAAGTATACAATTGATTGAATATTGGGATAAAAAGATGTTGCAAGTGATCCTGCAATAGGTCATGCACTGTATAAATATCAACAGGCAGTAGGTAGAGTTCTTCAACATTTGAAGAGACCCAAGGTATGAACTATGAAGATATTCAAAATTTGACACTTTTAACCATAACTATTGACCAATATAACTGTCAATTTATACTTTTTGATTTTAATATGTAGGCCTAATGTACTTTTTATAGTGACTTGATTTTTATACTTGTTCTTAATTCCGATACTTGACTTGATAGTTGCTAGGTATTTATGAAAAAAAGCATCTATACCATTTATTTCAATTCATATGTATATTTTCTTCTTTGTTTGATGCGTGTGATTCATAATCTTTTATTTTATCCTCGACTGTCCCTATGATTCACTAAAAATGTTCCATTTTATATTGTAATCCACTCTAAATGAAAATGAAAAAAAATGAGCTCACAGAAATCTAGACTTTTATATAGGCTCTTCTCACAAAGCATATATGTACTGCATTTTCCAAGTAAACACAGTGGCGGCTGGTGAATTTAACTATAAGAAGTACTGCAGTTGATAGAAAAAAATTATATACCCCCCCCCCCCCCCCCAGGTATTCCTGTGGGGTGAAATATTTTACTCCCACAAAATTGATGCAATTTCCTCATTCAACATTCACATTTAGATCTCAACATTAATTTTCTTCAACAAATAGAATCTGTTAATCTAGTCTGTGTGGATTTATTGAGAAAAATATATCTTCAATTTATTGCTGCCATAACTCAAATATTTCGATATATCAATTTGGAAAGTATAATTTGAAAATTGAGTTTTCATGAAATTAGAAGTTTCACTGAAAATATTATGTCCATTTGTTGACATTTTCCTTCTTTTTTGTTTTATAATTTATTTATTTCATATCTCGTTTTTGAGCTACTGAAGAAATGATGTGAATTAATCCACTGGTATATTTTATATTGAACTTTTCACTATCTTAATTGTGAAGAACCAAAATCGCTTGAGGACGGACCGACGGAATACAGAATGCTTGATGGCCGTTTCCTTGACATTTTTTTCAACATATTTTAGAGTGGAGAAGTAAATAATGTCTCTTCTACTGGATGTGTTTAGACATTTTGTGTGTGTGTATTTCATGAACTGGATAATAAATGAAGTTGTGCATTATAATCAGTGAATATCGGAAATATCATGCATAAAATGTTTGTTGGATAGAAAAATTATTGAATTACTTCGATCAGAAAATATGTGTGAGATTAATTACTTGATCATTTCTAATATATATTATATAGTAAAGAATCAATGCATAACTCGTCTTGGGCCGTTTTCGAGAAAAAATTGTCTCCATGACAGTAAAAATATTCATATTTCAATTGAAAAAAAAATTGAGGAAAATATAATATAACTTTGAGTTTTTTGTGGGATAATGTTTGACCCTAATAAAAAAATCACCTCAGTCGGGTGTGAAATAGGGAATTCGGGAATTTCAGTGGGTTCCTCCCTTGATGGGCTTGTCAATTAATCCGAATCACCAAACCGTTATTAGTGAGTGAACGCCGCGAAAGCAAGGAGTGCACGACGTCTCGCAGTGTTTGAACAAGTTCATGCTAGGTGCTGTTCCTCCTGCAGTACGTCGTACAGGCTAAGGTCACGTGCTCCCCCCTCTCCGCTCGCTTACTCGATCCTCATCTTTCGGCCAGCTATCGGGAAGCATGTACTGCAACTCGTGCAGTCCCGGATCGTGTATCAAAGGTTGCGTCCCGCTCGCTTGCAGGCGCTCAGCGGCGTGTAGATTTTATGATGCATTTGAAGCCGCGGGCATTCAACAATGAATAATTACGTTAATTTTGATAATACCTCTTTATGAAGCTGTATTTTCTCAACAATTATTGCTAAAAAATTATATTATACGTCATGATAGCAACCATTTATTCGAGATGAATTTATTGAAAAATAACATGAATTGGGAAAATCGTAGGGAGTGCTGCCTTTCAGCAGTACTTACAGACGAGCCGCCACTGAGTAAACAGGACAAGACACCAATGAATAGTCAATTACCGTAGTTTTGGAACTCTTTAGACAAATTTTTATATGTACTGAGGTCTATGAGGTTCAAAAATTTGCTGATATACCTTGATACACTGTTATACCGAGTATTCTGAATCGTCATTCGGGGGATTGGGGTTTGATTCTCGCCATGATATATCACATATTTATATTATGTGAATACTGGTATATTTGGACTTTGGAATGTTCCAACATTTTGGCAATAACACTGAAATGGACAGAATAAAGATTTATTTTGAAACATCAAAGCTCAGGGAAAGGATGAAAATTAGACACGATGCTCAATATGATTTTTTTTTCAATAACATCGAAACTTGATACAAAATCATTGTTCCCACAAGGGCGATCTCAACACCCCATTGTAATTAATTCAAACCAAATATCTTCAATACCAGAACTGCGCTGTTGGTGACCATAATTTTCTGCCGCAGATAAAATTATTTCAGTTTCCGATAGTCAGAAACACATTATAAGTAAAAACCGTTTCTGTGATATATATCTGGACATTATCGGCATTGATGAGAGTAAACAAAACACGAATGTTGTATCTTCCACTTTGGAGTAAGTCTCTTGGACATTGATCACTTCTTTCCATTAACAGCAGATATAAAGTTCATGATAGAAAAAAAAGAGTGATAGGCTTGAAATGTTATAATTACACTCTACTAATTAAAGGTCATGGCCAATTAGTACTTCATCCAAGCATTTGCTTTGAGGACTGTGGGAAACCACAAAAAACCAAGTCAGGATGGATAAAAAAAGATGTTTGTTCGTCTTCTATTTCTTTCAAACCTCATCTTTTTTTGAAATTACTATTGGTCGTGAATTGAACACGTCTACGATTCACGATTTTTTTCTTTTCCGATATGATAAAAGCCTATGTAGGCCTACCGATACACATTTTTAACAAGTTATTCATAAGACGTACTTATAGCATAGAATGCTTATAGTCATTCACTTTTCGATAAGTAGGCCTGTGCACATAGTTTGACAATGAATGTTTTATTACTATTGCTTGGTTTTCCTGAATACCACAGTTGTCGTTTGATAGAAAAATGATGAAGTATATTAAATAGTGATCAAAATTCAACATTTTAAAAAGAATCAATATTGAATGATGAAGAAAGCTCAGCAGAATATTCTCTGCCGTGTATTTTATTTGACTGAGTTTAGTGGCTATAAGGCGAGTTTCAATATGAGTTTCAACCACAGAATATAAAATTATTTGTAGCTTTGAATTATTTCATATTTCAAACCAGATTGATTAGAATCAATAATTCATTTCAGTGAACTTTCCAATTCAATATTACATCGATGCAAAGTATCAAAGTTGAATGGCAACCCACACCAACAGAATTGCTGCATTTGATAAAAAAGTAGTTGGAAAAACGTTATCTAAAAGTATTTTGTTACGATACTTAATTGAAAGTATCGTGTATCTTTTGAGTTTTTGGAAATGTATCTGGTATCTTTCAGGGTTCTAGAAAGTATCTTGCATTTTGAATCTAAGATATATTTTGTAAGTATCTTTACCCATCTCTGGCTATAATAGCCAACTCGAAAAATGGTGTGCAATATAGACTTACAATAATTATTCAGATATTGGTATAGTATCAGATATCAATCTAGACAAGGTCACCAATGCAGTGGGAGAACAGAAGTAAAAAAAGAGTGCAAACGCAAATCAAACATTTATTTTATCCGCATACTATAAATCATCAACAAACACTCTCTTGTTACATACATGTCTCAGAGTTTAAGGCACTCACATAGTAAAATCATATTATAAAAGTACATGCCATTGTACAGTACAGAACTAACGATTGTGTACATCATGGTATTGAGCTTCATCAAAATATTTCGTGAACAAATGTCATTATACAGTAAACCCTCTTTAATTTGAAATTCTATGAAAACCTGAAAATACCCCTGTTGAATTATAAATTTTGAATGACTAAAATGTTCACAAAGGCGATCACATTCCTGGGGCTTGATTATAACAAAAACAAACTTTTTTCTCTCTAATTCCAGGGGAGACTAGAAGTCACCATCTCAATTTCAGAAATTACGATCAATTCATTTGTCTAGAGGTCCACCCCCCTTTTCCAAGTCATCATCTGAACCTCAGTATTTCATTTTTGTTGAATAGTGATCTCATTGTGAAATTCTCATGTAAGTTATAATTTCTGTGTCGTTTTGCTATACCTGGCTATACTGTAGGGCCTACTACCAAAAATGAATTAAGCTAAATTATTATAGGCACTAGGCAAACGCGTTATGTGTTGCCGCGTTGATGGATGAGCTGGAACATATCAACTCATCTTTGGATTGGTTATTATATATATATATATATATATATATATATATATATATATATATATATATATATATATATATATATACACCTTGAGATCCAAACCATTACATCACTGCCATCTTATTTTCCATTATTAATTCATATGATAATAAAGAAGGCTTTGTTTTAATTGGATGAGCGAAGCGAAGACTCAATTTCACTATACCAAAAAGAAGTGCCCATTTTTTTTTTTTTTTTTTTTTTTGTTCGCGCTCCACAGGTCAGACGAAAATTCAAAATAAGTTGAAACTTGGCACACAAATGAAACCCTATCTGACTTGATGCTGTATAGTTTTGAGGCGCGATCGGTTGAACCACTTCTGAGAAAACTCATTCCAAAGTTTTCAAAAATCCCATTAGAATAACCCAGAGGAAAACATTCGTGAAAAATATTTCATCTGAGAGGATTCAAATTCTCAGAGAATTTCAATCTGATAATGATACACATTATTCCGAACTTTCAATCAAATCGGATCAGCCGTTTCGATGTAAAAAAATATATAATGTTATTTGTGTTAATTATTCAAAGCTATTAAGATACCTATTAAATCAAAGCAACAAGTGTCACCACTTGATTGTAAACGATTAAAACAAAGCCTTCTTTATTATCATATAAATTATTAATGGAAAATAAGATGGCAGTGATGTAATGGTTTGGATCTCAAGGTGTATATATATATAATAACCAATCCAAAGATAAGTTGATATGTTCCAGCTCATCCATCAACGCGGAAACACATAACGCGTTTGCCTAGTCGTTTAAAATCAAGTGGTGACACTTGTTGCTTTGATTTAATAGGTATCTTCATAGCTTTGAATAATTCACAAAAATTACATTATATATTTTTTTACATCGAAACGGCTGATCCGATTTCAGTGAAAGTTCGAAATAATGTGTATCATTATCAGATTGAGATTCTTCGAGAATTTGAATCCTCTCAGATGAAATATTTTTCACGAATTTTTCCCTCTGGGTTATTCATATGGGTTTTTTGAAAACTTCAAAATGATTTATCTCAAGAATTGTTGAACCGATTTTGCCTCAAAACTATACAGCATCAAGTCAGATAGGGGTTCATGTATGAGCCAAGTTTCATCATGATCTAAATTTCTGTTCGACCTGTAGAGCGCGAAAAAAAAAAAAAAAAAAAAAAAATTTGATTTTTCAAGTACAGTGAAATTGAGTCTTCGCTACGCTCATCCAATTACTCGACTGATCAAAGCATAAATTGAATAGCCTACATCACAATTCAGAAAAGGGGTCTGTCCTGGAGGACAAAATATCTATGAATTAAAATCTTGGAAATTGAGATAATGATTTCTAGTTTTCTACAGAAATGGGGAAATAGCATCATTTTCCATTTAAATCTAGCCTCAGGGTTGTAGCGTTTTTCAATATTGAGCTTATAGGTAATAACTCTGTAAAGACCAAAACAGTAACTATTGTTGGAAGTACAGCAAAATTTGAATAGGCAACATGCATGAAATATTTTAACCATTTTAAATGGTAGCATCAACTAAATATGAATGAATCTGTATTTTTGTTCAATTTTCAATGCAAACTCAAAAAATAACTCATGAAATTGTTAAGAAACACCCTATTTTAACAAGATCATGGCTCGGTTTATAACGCAGGTTTCATACGTCACTCATAAGGTATGAGAGTCTGTCTCCCAGCCTTATCTTATGGGCCATGACAGTCATTATAAAGATAGCCTCTTAAAATCATGTGTTCTGAATGAATCAACAGTTTTGAATGATTTACCTATTCCCAATGCCATTGAAGCTCATTATTAATATTTTAATTCTTTTTTGGCTGCCTTATTGAATCTGGTGTAATACCATTGGTTTTGTGTAAATTAAAACTAAATCTGAATGCATGCATGTTGCCTATTACTGTTAACAATTAACAAGCATTAACTGTGACTGCCACGCAATGTAAAACTATCTACCCCAGCTTCAAATATATTCTATGTAGGCCTATATTTGAAGTTGTTGATATTGTTTACAAAATACTTCCTTACACAAGAGTTAGCAGATTGACACTCAAGTCTATCAACTTCAATGGCAGTAAGTATACTACACAAAGATCATAATATCCTATTCATTATTATTGTATCACAGTTGAATAAATAACAAAACTAGGTCCTATAAATATTAAAAACACATACATACTAATATGTTACAATGATGGATTCATAAAAGATAGATAGATAGAAAGTATTAACAATTTGATAAAACTACTTATTAATTCAAATAACAAAGAGTTTAGGTTAATGCAATCACAAACGAGAATCATTTGTGTGAAAAAAAAATCATTTGATAAGCCAGCTCTTTTCCCCATCTTCACACTGACACCAAGTTTCTACCATGTGTACTTAGAAACTTGTAAATTCATGAAGTATGGAAAAAATCAGCACCAGCAATGCGTTTTTCTGTAGAGCCTATTAATGTAGAATGTACATAATAAAATAACCTATTTCAAAGAAAATTATTCTAATTGGAACATGAATAAAAGCTTTTCAGAAAAAATAGCTATTGTATTGAGGTTCATTCACAATTGTCGCGGTCTTCAAACTAACTGCCAAAGCACTCGACTTTTTCCTGATAGGCTGACTAACAATGTTCAGAATGAATTGACGTTTGGGTTTCAAGGCTCATCAACAGTGAGGTCATTTATCAATCAATATTTTGCCTTTGATACACCAGTTGTGTAGAAATTGAGTTACATTCCATAGATTACTGGTATCTTCTTCCATCACGATTTGGGTACTACATCTAGGGATCTAGGACTAAAACATCTGTGAATGCACCTTATGGCAGCAGTCGACTCAATACTTTCACGAAGTTTTGCTTTGCATGCTGTATTTCATTTCCTCCCTACACACAGTACCTTGAACACCCAACTAAATGCTGTCTTAGTAATCTTGTATGCTATATTCGAGATCGATCCACTGGGCAACTATAATACAGTTTGGGAGTATGGTATGTGTTGTATGTGGGAAACACATCCTAGTTGTTTGCAGATTCAACTGCAGAATATGGACCATATTATGTTCAAGAATCTAGCTGAACAGGTAATATCTTGAATTATGACTATTGGTACGATAGCTTTAATCCTGGGTAATATGAAGCATAGAAAGCAGAGCAACATGGGTCAATAGCACATGAAAGGATAAAAACAAACAAAATTACAACACAATATCTACAGACTCTGTGTTGGATATCTGGGGGTCGATTGTATAACTCTTTCGACAACTCGGTCGACAATACCATTTGTTATCTCTACCGAAGTGACAGTCAAGTTCTCACTTACCCCTATTGTCCAACACTTTCGTTAGGCTTCTCAGTGACAAATCTTGTCGATACGAGATCTCACTCTGTTTTTTTGTTAAGATAGTACATCATTCACTATGGTAATATATAATAGACCAATATAAGCGCGATGGTCAAACGTGAACGTATAACAAAGATGCATTGGGAGTTGCCTTGGTTTGCCAGTTGGAGATGGTTACTTTACTAATCCGAAAACACGTTTCATTTCCTGAGTACTTTTCTTAGAACCAAATATTGCTGATCTATCTAGTGTTGTTTTGTAGAAACGGCTAGATGACAGGTGTTATTAGCTGAGTCGACGTGAACGTAAAGATAGTTCTTTTATTACTACTACACTATGCACGATTGATAGTTCTGATGTGACCTGTGAATTGGAACACATTTTTAATATGGAAGGGCTAGGAAGTGAAGTCACCATCTCCAACCGGCAAACCAACGCAACCCTCGATGCATCTTGCATTGTAGACCTATAGAATAGTGTTTGAGATTTTTTGACAAAATAAGATAGATAAGACACGATGTAATGTTACCAACCTATTTTATCATAATATAAAGGAGGTGCTCGAGCTCGGGTTTTGAAAGTGAAATATTTACGGGGTCAGTTCCCGAGTCCAGGGTCCAGATTGCCTACAGCGCAACTACAGGGTATCGCTTTTATATCGAACTATGTAAAACAACAGTGCTCAACAATGCCACCAGTACTGTAGCCACTCTTATCTACATCTAGCTCACAAGGGAATCAGCTAAATTGCGACAGGCAATCGGGACCTTTGGCTCTGAACTGACCGCAAAAAAACACAAATGCCTTCCATGTTATCAGTATGAGAGTTAGAGCACCTTCTTTATATCATGATAAAATAGGTTGGTATAACTACAACGTGGATAAGATAAGATTATCTGTCTCTTTGATGCAGTCCAAGTCGCTGAAATATGTCAAGAACTATAGAAGGCCGTGCATGCAAAATTGTTTTCGTGTTTACTTTGACAGCTGTGCCTAGATTCAACTCATAGTTCTCTCACAATGTAGAGGTACCAACCTATTTTATCATAAATTAAAGGAGGTGACTCAACTCCCATACTGATAACTTAGAAGGCATTTGTGGTTTTTTGCAGTCAGTTCAGAGCCAAAGGTCCCGATTGACTGACAGGATTTAGCGGATTATCTTGTGAACTAGATGTGGTTAATAGTGGCTATGGTACCGATGGCATTGTTGAAATTACAAAATCTATAATTTTTGTAAAAAAAAAAAAAAAAATAAACTACCAACATTATAATTCTATTTAGCCGTGTATAGCATTGTTCAGTAATGTTGTTTTATATAGTTCGATATAGGAGCGATAGTTGCGCTACAGACAATCGGGAACCTGGACTTGAGAAATGACTCCGAAAATATTTCACTTTCAAGACCCGAGTTGGGTTACCTTCTTAATAGTTAATATTATGATAAAATAGGTTGGAATCACTACAATGTGGTTTTGTTCAAATGATGGACATATTTGACGTTTTCTGCTGTACGAAGAGGTAGGCCTATGTAATGTATCAATTCCATGTGTATTGTAGATAATTGTTCAGCAAATATCAGTCTTCATTCATGATTCATTAAAATATAAAATATATCTTGAAGCTTTCATAGTATTACCATTGCCCACCATTTTCTTGGGTCTTGTTGATGTGGCAACTAGATACATACCAACATGTATTTGGCTTTCGGTATCTTGTCGAAGGAGTTGTCGAAGAAGGTGATCGACAATGAGTTGGACAATAGCCATTTTAGATGCCAATTGAAATGAGATATCGATCGACAAGTGAAGTGACAAAGTTACAGAATCGACCCCCTGATGTAAGCTTCTATTTTGATGGATTAATCTTGACGTTCTCAAGTTTACTTGGCAATGTATTGAAGCTGTGCAGGACAAACCAGGCATCTCGCTTATTATACTCGGTATGAAGTGACAACAAAAATAACATCCAGAGCTATAAGAAGTGATAACTCTCCTTTTTGACAGGCCGACACAATATTATTTTCGAGCTAAGGTCTGATATCCAAAGACATAGTCTCTAGATCTAGCCAGGTAATCATAAAGTAAATAAATGTAGTCATAGAATACAGTAGTAAATTCATAGTAAATCACCGAGTGATGATTTTAGTAGCTACTACGACAATGATTAATGAACTAGGGTACCGGTACAATTCTTCCTCTCTCCTCTTCAATAAAACAAAACAAAATCTGATTGTTAGACTAGACTAAATCACATCTTTGTTAGGCGTAATCTAAGTTGAAGGTATACAATCTCAAATATCGTGGTGGAAATTGGTAACCAGTGACCACAGTATGACTAGGGATGTCACTGATTATTATAATTATAAATTGATAGAATTCAAAGTTATTAGGTCCCTATTTGGTATTATTAATCATGATCGATATTTATTACCGAATAATGAAAACACGATTTCTCTCCTTCAAGCATGATTTTCTTAGTCAAAATAGACAATTTTTTTACTGGCCATCAGACTGAGACATCAGCTGCTAATGCAATTGAATTGAGCAATTTTAAAATGAGGTATTAGTCTTGGATTACATAGGCCCATGTATTTTATGAACCAGTAGGCCTACTTGAAATTAAATTAATATAATATATTCTAGTCTTGTGTAGTCAACACAAAATTTCTGTACACTACTGGTAGGCCTATTCTGTCATGTTTTCATATCCGAGTATAGTATCCGAAAATTAATACATGATAGGGTCTACATTTAGGGTTATCACAATTACCCATAAAAGGATTGGCCTAGTACATATGAATCTAAATTTGTTCAAAATTTTATTAAATACCCCCCCCCCCCCTCCCCCCCAAAAAACCAGAAATAATCGAAAAGCATGCACTTTCTAATTTTTGTGCAAGGCGGTATAGGTTCGTTTCACCTCGTTTCTTCCTAATAAATGATTAAATGCTTTTGGTCAAGAGTGATAGGACAGGATGTTTTTTTAGCTATCGATGTTGGTATCGGTACAGTTATATATTCAATTTTTCTCTGCTTCGTCTGAGCTGTTTGTGTCAGCCACTTTTAACGTAGGTTAGCATAGTGTTGTCCAAACAGAATTACCCCAGCTGGCAGAACACACGACTAATATTCACTATTGAGAGATGGTGGGGACGGTCAATCGTGGCCCTTCCACATTCACAAATTGAGGTGTATACAACGGGCCTACATATTTTTCAAACTAGGCCCAATTTTGAAAATAATTTATTGTGGGCAGTATCTTATATACTGCGGTATAAAATAGCAAAGTTGAAGACGAAATAAACGACATGTAAGAAACCTGGAATTAAAGCCTTTTATTATAAATCCAGTCGAACACAAAAGTGATTGCTGAAAAAGAGGGCATGTCAGAACTCAGGGTAAAACTGGATGGATAGTGACCAGGTATCTACATTTAAAGGCCTACTGCAGGTAATAAATTTGACATATACACCATTGGAGTTACAACTATGAACAAGAATGAAAATTCATCATAGCCAGGGATTACCCAGGTGTAGTTCAACGTCAAATACCGGCAATCTGGCCATAAGCCCAACGAGTTTATGACTTGGGGAGAGCAGAGGAGAAAAGTGGGTACAGTCTATTGTAGGCCTATAAACATGGCCATCTCTAAATAACCAAAATCAATGAACATGACAATAACAATGCCAATTCCGTACAATATGTCACGAATTACTTTACTCTATTGTTAAGTTCTCGTTTATCGAAGACTCGTTTAGGTGTACTTTCTCATTTTTCACCGAAGTTGTTGCAGTAGCTTTCACTTTTTTGACAGCTTTTTCATTTCCTTGACGTGAATGTTCTGATTCTACGTTTTCATCATCTGTTGGCGCTTTGCCAACATCCACAGTCGACTTATTTTTAGACTTGGACATTTTCCCTTTTTTCTTTGGTTTTTCAGATGTAGACGGTGTTTCGGATTCCGTCACGTCACTTCCGTGCTTGAGATGTTTGCTAGTTTGATCATCAGCCGAGAAATCTAAACTTTTCTCTGTAATCAAACCTTCATCTTCAATAACAATTTCATTCTCATTCTGTACATTATTTAGTTTGTGACGGAAATTGTCATCGATTTTAAAATCTGAAGGAATTGATTCCTGAGTTACCACCACACTATTCTTGACAGTTTCTTTCTTTTTCTTTTTTACTTTCTTGACCATTGGCAATGCTTCGATTTCCACTTTTTGATTATCATGTACAAAGTTTACCTCTAGATCTGCCAAGACATCCCTGTTGAGATCATTCGAGGACTCATCGGAATTACTCGTCATTTCAAACAGAACACTTTTGCTCTCACCTTGCAGATTTAAAATGTTGATTTGTTCCTCACCTTCATTCTTCATTTGCGCTTCGCTGAGTTTGTCATTGTTGGGTTCTACATTCCCTTCATGCTGATTTTTAATATCTTCCTTCCCATTTAAAAAGTCTGTTTCCCTAGCAACATCTGGTGTATCAAATTTCTCTGAATCCACTACGATTTTATTATCTTTAAAATCGTTTGAAAGATCTGAATTTGGACTTTCGGTGCCTGATAGCAAATCATCATTCAATGATTCAAATTCATTTGTTACCTCAATATCTTCTTCGATATCAGTATCGAGAATATTTACTTCGCCAGCAAAACTATTTTCCGATTCTGTGGCAATTCTTTT
>OZ023326.1:59255501-59348001 GCA_964007535.1 Brachyptera risi
TATATATATATATATATATATATATATATATATATATATATATATATATATATATATATATATATATATATATATATATATATATATATATATATATATATATATATATATATATATATATATATATATATATATATATATATATATATATATAAAGGTCTATTTTATTTATATTACATCATCACATTTATTTAATAGGCCCTATATTATATATTTTTCATTGATCAAATACACTGATACAATAAACCCTCGTTAATTCGAATTTCAAGGGATATAATTCCAAGGGACCCCAAATTCAAAATTCGAATTAAAAAAAATGCTTCTTATTTGTATAGTACAATTTGTACAATTTTGTATTTGGTAGTATGTGTGTACAATTTGGTTGAATCATGTGCGCCTCGCACGTGGTTTGTTCTCTTTCATTTCTCCCTAGCCCCAGGAAGCCAACTTTGACAGTCATGTGGTTATCTTCAAGTTAAGTCACAGATAATCGAAGCTGTTACGGTAAGTGTTTTCTCAGCAGTTTTCACGACACAACAAAGAGTCTGATGAATACTACAGTATCATGTCATTCATCAGGAAATATTCAAAATAATTATCCGTTACAGTTCACAGTGTTAAAAGATTCAAGTTACCGTACTGAACGTTAGGATTAAAAAGTAAAAAGTGAGGCAATAAATATAAATACAGTAGGCCTATATTAGGGCCCAGAAGGAAATGATTGAATTATTGGGATTATTCTCTCTACATGCAATAGCTGGCTGATTTATTTATTATTTTTGTGTTCTGTTTAATTCAATTTTCAGCAAAATTACGAATACAAGATGTCGCAATTGAATATTTCATTACGTGAAATTCTTTGTCGTCCACATTAACTATCCTAAACATTACCGCTCGGGTGTCTCGAGTCTTGACCAGCCAGATGTTTATACAGCTTCTATGACCCTTCTATCGTCCACCACTCAATCAGTGTAGACTCTAGAGAAGTAATTAAAAACTGGGTCAGTTATCAATGAAAAAAACAACGCTTGAGGAGTTGCTTAGTTTGAAAAATAAAATTTTTGCCTGCATCCAAGAGAAGATCATCACAAAGTTATCATAACTAAAATACACCGCATATAGTCGGCTATTAAAACTCACATCCTGTGGCATGCGCATGCAGCGGCAACGTTGAGCAGCGGGAAGACGTAAATGATGAATCGCAGCTCTTTGTGCGGTAGGAACGAGAAGAGGAAGACAAACGCAAGCGCGGGTAATAATAGCCTGCGCACTCGTGCATCGAAGTAGAGGCCCAGGGGTACAAGGAAGACAGACCAGGCCATACCACGAGGTATAGCCGAGTAGAAGTACCAAAGAAAAGGGGATGTCTGAAGGCATAGTTGAGGATAAATTATTTACCTTGAAGAGATATTATTTTATTTATGATGTTTATTTTTTTATTTATTTTATCTATGATAATTTTTAGATTTTTTTTTATGTATTAAAAAAATCCTTGCACGGGAGAAATACTTCAACAATGAATGAAAATGATTTATAATGTTATCAACATTTACTTTAGAACTTAGAATTAATATGGCCATATCTCATTTATTACAAGTTCGAGTTCATACAGAGAAAAACATGTTCATATTTTTTTGATACCACTTGTTCAGTACACTAGGCATATCAAGTTAGTAAATGTATGGTAATAGCAGACAGGTAAGGCCTAAAGTGATATTTTTCCAATTATATTTTTTATTTTTTTGTGCTCATTTCTATCAAGTGAAAAGTGAAGCATGACTACATGAACACTGAGACTAGAGAAATAAATTGAATTACAATTAGTCATTCAACGTAGATTATAATTGTGGAACATTGTAGCCATCTCAAGTTCTCCTTGAAACAAGTTGTGACTACGATTTCAGTTGGAGAAAAGTGAGAACACTTTTAGACATTAAAAAGGATACGCCCCACTCGTGACTGCGATTTTGAACTGTATTGAAGAAGAATACCTCGCCTTCAGGCCAAACTAGCCGCTGCCAAAAGAAGGAGTCCACGACAACCGTCAAGGACAGAAATATGAGGCCAGCGGGAACTGCAAACTTCATCAACCTAGACAGGAAAGAGAACATTTTGTATAGAATTTGGTCAGTTGGTACTGAAAAAATGTCCAACAACCAGCATACCTTGAACTGTTATTCAGTACAATACTGTTATCTGTTGTTGGTCAGTGAGTTTTTTTCGTTAATTTCTAGTTACAGTGTGATTGATAACATGTTTTCTAGTCAAAACAAACACAACTTAACTAGCCATGGACCATGGAACCTTGTGAAAAATAGATCCAATTTGAGGGCACTAAAACTCAATATGATGGACATGCATGTTGCACATCTAGTATCAACTCTAATTCCGTGATTATGCAGTGACCCGCAAATAGAATTTTCAAAAATGATTTGGTTGGAAATATTGGCTTACATTAGTCTATTAAAAAACAATATCCATCCACTAACTTGAATCACTTACTGAAGTGGATGCAGTCTTTTCTGGTATATTTCGAAGAGCAAGGGAAGCCCAAGAAATAGGGCAAGCTCAGCACGAAATATAATGATTGCAGCTGCGGAGAGGTATATAAACCTACCATGCTGACGTTTTATCCAGCTACTCAAAGCAAGAAGCACTGAAATTGTAAATAACATTTGATTATATCATGGAATAGTTTTGGTTATGCGTTTGGTTTATGGGGGCCAATTGAGGGATAAAAGCATATAGACTTGTTGTAATATCAAATCTCTTAATGTTTGTGTTGGGAAGGAATTTTCAGAACCAATATCATGTATAATATCTAGAATAACATTTAAAAACAAGGAATTTCACAAAAACTTCACTCTGCAGATGCCCTCAGGGGGACACTGTGCTAGCATACTTTTGGCGGGTCACGTTGAAATCTCTATAAGCTGTATAATGAAGGGAAGAACTGTGACTTGATAGTTCAAAAATCAAAGTATGCTCTCAAGTAGGCTTATATTTCATATGAATATTTTGCTCATCTTATGAAGCACACGTTGCTTTTTCCTAATGTACGCCCAACATTCATGGAAATAGCTAGTAACCGGCACATGTAGTTGAGTGGTTAACGCACTCGCTTCATGTGATTTGGGAGGCATAACGAACCTGGTTCGATCCCTGCCACTGTACATCTTTACAGGTTTTTTTATTCTAGGTCTCCCTCTGTAGACTAGGCTAATGCCAAGATGGTTCCTCCAATATAGGCCACGACCACTTCCTTCCCCCAATACCTCAGAAACCTTAATCTCATCAATCATTCATTCGACGCCAATAGATCTTAGTTATCATTATAGTGCGTCATCAAAACCCAATATAAAATAAAAATAAGAGTTAGTTTAAACTGAGAATTTGAATTTTCTATTAACGAGTGTAAAATGATGATGGTAGGGATACTACACATAATCATTTTCGTGATGCAAATCAAGTTTTCCAGATCAGTTGCGTCTAGTCGGAAAGTATTCATGAGCCACGAGCCTAATGAGAACGTTGTCTGACACTTGCGAGATATGAAAATGTCCAAGTCAAACTCTGATTATGATGATGATTATTGTTCGCTTGAAAACCCCACCAAGGGTTAGGATATTTGAGGCTCCGAATGGGCGGGTGATAAACATACAATAAAGTCTGAGTGAGTAGAATACAATAGCACTTGTTGAACAACAAATAGGTGCTGGAAGAGAATAAGATTGACAAGATTGTTACATCGCAGCAGATCAGAAGGTCTCGCACATGTGGTCAGTGGGTAGCAATGGCGATTGTGTGTTTGAGGCAGGGAAGGCACAGCCTCCCTAAATTTGACCACCAAGAGACCACCAATTACATCCTTCATCTCTCGGATGGTTTATAAAATTTAAATCTTCTGTTTACTGTGACAATTGTCAATATGATTGACAAAATATATATATATATATATATATATACCAGTATACACATTCACTTCGCTGGGTATAATGTTGTACACAACAAATTCGTCAACATTATTTGAGGGTAGTGCCTCCCGTGCCCCGTACACAGAATTGCCACCGATACGTCCAGTTTACGGAAGATGAAGGCGCGAACCACCCGTGCGCTAGTGGTGTGAGGTAAGGTTGACGGTCAGTTGACGGTCAGAGCATCAGCTTCTATGGTGAGAAGCAAGCGAGAAAGTGCAGAAGTGCGAGCAAGTGAGAAGCGTACAGTAAGCGAGTAGCTACGGAGGCTTCAGCAAGAAAATCTTTGGAAAGGTATAGACGTGGGGGTGCAGGGTATATACCCGTCTCAACGCATATGTAAATTAACTACAAATCAAACCATAGGGAGGCTACGTAAATGTCTGAGTTGACTGACTAACCTGATCATACACGATTAGCCAGGCAGGCATAAAAATCTCTGAGAAGGTATGGACGCGGGGGTGCGGGGATTTTTGCCCGTCTTTCTCAACTCATACGTAAAATAATAACAAATCAAATCAAAGGGAGGCTACGGAAATGTCTGAGTTCACTGACTGATCCAATTGCATACACGATTAGCTAAGCCGGCATACCATCAGGCCAGGCTTCAAGTTACTACACGTGGTGACAAGTGAATTTTGTTAGGCCTCTAGTAGTGACTGTGATTTGTGTTTGTTGAATATTAGTTCATTAATGTAGTTTAAATAAATTTTCTCATTGCGGCAAGCCTGTGGTGACAAGCTGTTTGAGTATTATAGTACTTGTGATTGTGATTTTTGAGTGAAATAGAGTGATTGAAAACATCTTTATCATCAAAATCATCATGATGGCAAAAAATAACCAGCATGATATTGAAAAAGAAAACATAGTGGATGAACTATTGGTATTGTCATTCTACAAGCAGGATTTCATTGAAAGAGTCTAGATTAAAACCAAGGGGAGGCCTGGGCTTGAAATTGAAATAGTGCAATGCGATGGGAAATGATACAATTGAGCATTCATTTTGCTTCCATGAAAGATCGTTGTCTTGACTTTACCTTCCACTAAGTTTGTGAGTACTATGTAGCTTACCACCAGTCCAAAGACAATTGAGTGCAATTGTACAGCCTCCTCACTTTTAGACCTCACAAACCGCCACTGGTGAGTACCTTAATTCAAGAGCCATTAGGTACCGGTAGTGATCTTGTGACGAACTACTTTACTACCATTTAAATAAAGTGGCAAATCATTCAACCCTGCAAAAAATATCCTTCCACACTTTATTGGCTATTCCTTACCACTAAGCCCAATTAAGAAGAAACAAACCAGGATGTTGTTTTTAAAAGATGGCTTCACATAGTCTACATAGCTATACAGTCTAGATTGATTTTGTCTTCAAAATAACTGAATTCTTACCAATACTGTTACCGTATACAGTACTTACCAAGCGGCAATGCCATGATGTTCGGCAATGGTCGACTGAGATAAAACATGAAGTGATATTGAGAAACGGTTATCGCAACAAACCAAGTAGCGAATTTTGAACCAAATACAGACTGAATTGTTTGACGGAAGACACGAAATGCTCCAAGAACACATAATGCAAGCGTTGCTCGAACTGAAAATGCAATATTAAAAATTGTTAACTAGAATCAGAATGAAACAAGATAGACCTAATTGAAAACATCAAAGGTATTACGTATAATAAATTCACGAGCTATAGGTCTATGTCTGATTCTTCTTTTCTAGAAGGAATCACCAAGGTGACAATGTCTAGAAGTATAGGAACAATAGGCCCTTCATGAAGAGAAACTGTCACTTGATAAAAAAAATCCAGACTAAATTGTCGAAGAGCGGTTTTGCCTCAAACCCTAATTTTTATAATCCAACTAATGATCTGAATAATTTCTCCAATTGGTTGTAACTTGCATTTATCTACGATGAAAAATTGCATTGACTTGGTCTCCTCCCATTTGAAATGTGCATGAAATATGCTATTGTGGGAGGATGGGAGGGAGGGGGAGGGGAGACCTTCACATTTGAATTGGAATAACTGAAGAATGGTAGCAGCAAAAAAAGAGTACATTTCAAAAACTTGATGAAAAGTGTACATTTTAGATGTGGGGAGAAAGCCGGAGAGGGCTGACCATTAATCATCACTGTAAAAAAATGTAATTCTAAACTCGAAGTAATATTATTCTGTAGGTTATCCCAAATCAATTTTCATTATTTGTACACAGTATCTACGTGGGCTTACTAACTTTCATGTAGGCCTACTCCTCCTTTCATTTTATACTACAAGGTACTATGAGGTTTTCCTCATCTTTAGGTCCAATGTTCATAAAAATGTTCTCTGAATGCTTTTTCAATCCTTACACTTGTTAACCTATGACAGTGAAATATGTAAAACATTGGACTGGAATCAGAGGGCAGAATTTTGCCAGATATGAGAATTTGTCGCAAATCGATAAAAAGTGGTGTTGTGGGGTGAACGGCGACTCGACAGATATTGTCAGCGGCCTTTGCCTTTGAGCTTTACTATCTGGCAACACTGCTAAAGGGAACTTCAAGACATTGGGACTCTGTGTGACTGACAGGCCTTCATCCAGATGTGATAAGAGAATAGCTTTGACATCAAAACATAAATCAGAAGATGGATAAATAGAAATAAAACTTACCAATGAGTTGGGAATAAAACTTAGTTGAACCTAAAGCATTGGCAGCTACAACCACAGGTGATGCTAAGGCGGAGACTGCAACAGGACCAAGAAACGTTCGAGGCACGACTCCAGGAAATTCATGATGATCGTACTGAAACAATAACATGTCAAAATTGTAGTGATATGGATTTTACCGTATTTTGTCGAGACGGTAAATTTACCGTCAAACAATGAATTTTTTCCAACTATTAATTATTTTCCAATTATTTTCTCTGGTTTCATAGTGGTTTTGCCAAATATGTGATTACTAGATGATAGTTAGCACATGTGATTCACCAATCCATGCTCAAATGTCTTAGGTTATAAATTCCACCGCCTTCTTGACCTATTCACCTGGCTGATTCCATAGAATATAATGGCGCCAATTTTGAAAATTTTACTTGGTAAATTTATGGTAAATTTACCGTCAGGTAAATTTACCGACTCACATCACTACAAAATTGACATATTCTGATTGAGAGTTTGGAATGTGATGAACCTATAGAAAGTCGTTGTAATCTGTTTTGCACCTTGCTTAAGTTACTATTACCCACAGCAGGGCCTCAGGTAGTTCCTGCAGTACCGTAGGCATGAAACTAGTTAAAATTGAAATGATGGTGGCTACTATTAATAATAATAATAATAATAATATTTTTTATTATCGGAAGACTGTTCAATTACAGAATGATAATTGTCAACTTGTAATTGCGTTCAAACTGACATTAAGCCCATATACTATATTATAGTACTGTATCTGGTAAGAGTAATAGTTGATTTTTATCAACATATTATATGAGATGATTGAAATACAGCCTTCTAAGCGACAAAGCGCACTTAGAGGGGGTTTGAGAAAGTGTGGGAACTAGCCTACAATCGTAAGATGGTACCAACTTATTCTAGTTCACAATAGTACTCCAACTTCAGTAACCTTAGTACTAACAGTTATAAGTTGACGAAGTAACTTATTGGTGCTCACACACGGCCACTTAAAATTGTTGATGGGGTTACGGAAGTAGTTGAGCATTGATAAAAACTACGTACTGGAGTTGGGGAGTATGTTAGAAGATGGTTTCGGCATTGAGATTAGGGTGATGTCTAGGGCAGGGCTTCCCAACTGGCGTCCGTGCGGGACTTTTCCAAATGGCCCGCAGACGATTGTATAAACCGCCGTAAAATCACTGCAATTCATTAATTCTATGTAGGCCTAGTCAAACTAGGAATATATTTGGCAAGGGTTGAACTGTTGACACAAGCCAAACGATAGGGGAGGTGTTTGAACTGACATTATAGTTGATCATTCCCGATACAATATTCATATTTTGTCCTACCGTTTGGCTCGTGCCAACAGGCGCAGCCATTTGGCTGACTTGTGAGCTACCCGCTTGCTCCATATCAGTAATATAGACCTAAATGAAGTCGTGAAGACAAGAAGTACAATTCAAGTACCGGTAATTGAATTTTGATTAAAACAAAAATGTTCAGTTGCAAAAAGCTTGAATATGTGTGTATTAAAACTGCCTAACCTATGTTCTTTGTATACTGGCGTACCATATTGTATACAAGTGAAACATGAATGAAAATCATTGGACAATTAACTGTGTGGCAAACCTCGACTTTTCCCATAGAAAAATGGTCCTCTGAGATATCTAGTCGGAAAGCCCTGGTCTAGGGCAAGGTTTGAATCATGGAGTTACCGGTACAGTCTTGTTGTCCATTCGACACAAACCTCAAGCTAGCCTTAGGCCTACATGAATTTTTTTCATGTGAATTAGCTGCTGCATGTGGGAGGTTGACGCTCGCTTTCAATGATTAGTCAATTTGTCACGACTGCAGGGTGATACAAAGTTATTCCTCAAAAGTTCAGCTCGAGTCTACTTTTGACTCCCACCACAGCATTTTGCATGCGAAACAGCCGGATTCAGATTGGATTCGAGTAAAAATTGCTTGTTGTTGCTTTTAGGCTTACTGCTTACTCAAAAATAACCGTCGATTTGAATATGAATGTTTTAAAATAAATTCATCATTGATCAATCAATGCGTCCACTTGCTATTTTAGGAGATTTTGTATTTGTAATAGGCCTATAATTATTATTGGCAGACCCTCCTACGATGGATCTGTGGCGTCTATGGGGTGGCTTCTACGAACCACATTCCGTGACACGTACATAAACCAATTCCTACCACTCCCCCGTATAAAACAAGGCAACCGGTAGAGCAGAGCTGAATTGCAGACTTATGGCTAAAGATCCATTTCTTTTCACGAACGATCGACTCTATGATGTTGGTTGAAAAAAAATTTATTTGGGTCCCCATAACTTACTTATCGCTAGAAGCTTTTATATAATATTCAAAGACATTTTTGAGAATTATCGACTTTAAAATGTTAGTTCAAACGTTCAAGGATGAAAAAAATGTACAGACCCATGTATAACCTATTGATAATAGCTATCAAATATAAGATTTAAAGAAACAAGGTTTAGTATCCGAAACCCATATTAACCCAGTATTCGAACCCAGTCTACCCCCCATTAAGAGCAGGTGTCTAAACCACTCCGCTGAAGGAGATTCTGGCAACAAACGAGTTGAATGTAATCTTTTTTCCAAGGTTGAAGTGGAGGGTAAGTTTGGAAGCCCACGTGACTGGACTTCAGGCATTGAATTTGTAACCTTACAAAATCAATGCTTCAGGTGTGGTATTGGCAGCCATCTCTCTCACGGGAGTGTGGTAGGACCGTAGGAACAGGGCACTATAATGTGCTACGGCGGATGGTTAGTGTAAGCCACCGTAAACACCACGGCCTGTGGTATGAAGTACTCCCATTATTCTTAGTACAGAGATGTCATTACGGTAGCAATGTTGACAAAGATGTCAACAACTTACCGGTATATCATGTATGTGCGATCAGAAAGACGAAATAAACTATTATTATTACCGGTATTGTAAAAAGTTTCAAGAAACTCTCACTGAATTCGAGTCTTGAAACAAAAGCGTGGAATGAACTTCTCTTTGCTCACGTTAATTGCCACTGGGTGGCAACACTAGTTTAATCACGTCGTCCGCATAAAAAATGTGCATAGCTTCACGGCCTTCATCCTATTCATTGTGTATTATAAAGTCAATGTACTCAGTGCCCTAACTAACCATAAACATCAATGAAAATAAACTAGAATGATGTTGCTTTGACCTAACATCTAGGCCTAACCCTAAACCAGATCGGCACTGCTTATTATAAATTCACAAAGAAAATCGTTAGATACAAATAATAGGCCTAGGCCTGGCAAGAATATTTTTTAGGGCTAGCCACTTTAGGCTCGATGGCTAGAGCCAACACTATATACTCAATGCCAGAGCTTACCTGCGACAAATTCAGATTGTGGTACAATATGTCATGGGTGGCTTGTAGGTTAAAACTCTCCTCCACTTTCGTGTATGGACAATGGAGTAAATGAAGAGATGCAACAATCACTAATAGCTGATCCATCTCTACGAACGTATCAACCTATCAAGTCATACAATTTTTTTTCACTTCTAAATGAAATGTTGAACAATAATCATGACATACGAAACTCCAGCGTATGCGATAATCAACTTGCTGAAAAGACCTCGAATCGAATCCCGGACCCCGGTGTTTTTTCACGATATTGACGGGTTTTAGTTCTGGCCGGTCCTCGGAGTTTTTGCCAATGCAACCAACGTGATCAGTAGTTTTGTCTACCATTCAAAGCCATATTAATAGGAGGTAAATGATATCCCTTCACATTTATGTTGGTACAATGCTAGAGCAACAGGCCGAATAGGCAGGAAAACAGCTGTCTCTTCGAATGTTGTATTTGATTTTGATGCTCAGCATCTCGACACTCGACATTTCAAATTATTTTTAATTACGTCAAGCCGGTATCGTTATAAGTATCGTTTGACCCCTTTCAGTGTTATTCAATAGATTTGACGGATTTTAAATTTTTGATAACTTGATCTGATTCATAATTGGAATTCTTTTATCTGATCCGTGAAAATAAACCGAGCAATAATGAGTACAAGGAGGGGCGCTCTTATTGTGCTTGAAGGATGTGATAGGGCTGGAAAAACTACACAATGTAAAAAACTTATTCACGCATTAAACCAGACAAATTTAAGTGCTGAATTCATTAGTTTCCCTGATCGTACAACTCCTACGGGTAAAATTATCGACAACTATTTGTGCAAGCGGGAAGAAATACCCGACAAGGCGATTCATCTGCTCTTCTCAGCAAATCGATGGGAGCTTGAGTATGTTGTACTTAATCCTTTTAGTAACCTGAAAAGATATAAGGGCCTAAAGAATAATATTGGCCTAGAAAAGTAATGTTGAATTCCTGGAAATTGTTATTCATCACCAACTTCCTCGGAATGTAATAACCAATCTTTTTTGTATGTGGAATTTACTTGTTGATTTTGGTTTTGCCATTAAGTATAGAGGTGGGTTTCGCTTTTTAAGAACTATCTGCGAAGGAGTGTAGGCCTATTTGGAGTGTTGGTAATCTTATCGTTCAACTTACCATCGCTAATTTTTGTCCGATATTCTTGTTTGAGGTGTTTTCTGATAGATCTTGTTTGTATGTATGATGTAGTGTTTGGACTTTTTGTGTTTTGTTTGTTTTAATATGGTTTTTACTCACTTGAAGTTGATGCTTTGTGATCTGACTAAGACGACGAAGGTGGACAGTAGGTTGGGTTAGGGTCAGGTTAGTGTATAAACCTCGCGTATACCGCCGGCAGGCGGAACGGAGCTTATATACTTTAACTAGGAAAACGCAGAATGTACGTTGTGAGATGAGCTTAGAGTATGGCAATCTAGAATGAAAAATAACTTGTCAGCTCAATTTACATCTACAAACCTTGACTTACTTCAAACGTTCAAAAACCTCACCTGCAACTTGTTGATATTTATAGTAACCTGCAACCTGTCGCATAAACACTTTGCAAAACCAATTGATCCAAATATTCAATAAAATGTACACGTTTATTGCGTTTTCTTCATTATTTCTCATTCGATTGTTTTGAAAATCTCTGAAAAGGTGTATAATAGTATTTTTAATATTCTGTGAGAATTTGAGAGCTTTTGAAAAATTCTTGTTTTTCAAGTATTTTTCCTCCGGGTTATTCTTATGAGGATTTTACAAACTTTCCGATTATTTTCCGGAAAAACCTTACGACCGATTCCTCTGAATAACAATCCCAACCTATTCTGGTATGACACCAACGTTCAGAAAAAGTTTCAAGTTGATTGATTCATTTCTCTGACCTGTATGCCGCGTACATAATTACAAAAAAAAAAAAAAAAAAAAAAAAAACAAACATAAAAACGAAGCCCATTTTTTTTCAGGGTGTGAAATAGAAAGCTTCGCTACGCTCATCTAATAAAAATGAAGAAAAAATTGGAAAAAATTGAAAAAAAAAATGGCGTGGTACGCTAATCAGTAATTTTACCGGAGTGTTTTAGTGAATTTCTTTTAAACTAGAAAATGAGGATTTCTTGTAATTTCTTGGTTATGGAAGCCATTCCAGGTTAGACCTACCGGTACGACGTGTCTATTACCACGACCCACGAATGTAGTCGCCTACCATTTCCACGAATCATCATTCGGGCCATGAGGCCGCTTCAATTCCTAAGGACGGCTGTTCGGGTCGTAGTAATACCAGAGCTGCGCAGCCACTTATATAATCAGTAACAGACTCATGAATCACACACCCCTTTAGTAGCCTGCGTAGTTAATTTGATCGAAGGACTCTGGACTAGGTGATTGCGATTAATGACTCACTAGCTTACCAAAACGGAACTTTAACAACTTTTTGACAAAGATGATTGGGACACACTTTGTGGAAAATCTTATTGGTGGTGAATTTATCACATTGGGAGAATAATGAATCACACTTTTCTAAGCTTTGAATCATCAAGAAGTAAAGTGCCAAGAATCTGCTGTCTACAACAGTGATCAACTATGTGAACTATGCTGGAATGGGGGTGTGTCGTGTGTGACTTAGGGGCCCGTTTGTGGCTATAGGTCTAATAGCAGCTGCATTGTAGGCTTGCTGCTATTGTCACAACTTGAACAGTGGTTCGTCGGAATAGAGATTAATTGATCTTATCGGCACGAATGGTTCGTTTGAATAGTGCATGTTAGCACGAATGGTTTGTGTGAATAGTAGAATATGTTGGTTGTCAGTCTTGTTGGTATGAACAATTCGTGTCAACATAATGTATAATATGCTGTTTGGTCGATCCAGTGTTTCATTTGTTTGTGGGAATAGGGAAAGGGAGAGTTGGTTCTACCGTTAAAGCGGCAGCACTGCTGTACTGCAATGGTGGAGTCTGTGTTGTAATTTCAAATCCCATGCCGCAAAATGAGTGCAAAACAATTATACTCTCAAAATACCTACCTTACAAAATCAATTCCTACATATGCCGCCACTTCCTCGAATGATTCATCAAAACCTACTCATTTTCATCATCCCAAAAACCTTCCACAAAAATTTCCGTGTTCGATTTTCTATACATTACCGCAACGCTTAGGCCTACGTTGGATCGTAACAGTGTTCAGTTTTTAAAACATTTCATATCCTGTATTTTCATATAGGTAGGGCTAAAGTGACTGGATTTTGTAGCATTGCACTGAGCTTGCAGTGGCACAGTCACACTGGCACAGTCATAGACTGGCACAGTCTACACCTGATTGTAGATAGGTGAGAGGACTAGAAGTGTGGAGGAATAATTTGTTCAGTCATAAGAAGAAAGTGTTTGAAGTAGTATTTCTCGTAAATATATTATAATGATAATCATATGACCGATCATAAAATATGAACTTTGATCTATTCAGTGGCGTAACTACCGCAGGGGCAGCCGGGGCAGCCGCCCCAGGGCCCACGGTACCGGGGGGCCCATGCTGTGCTATTATCAGAAATGCATTTCAACGATTACCGAAAAATAATGAACGTATTTGTATAACTGAAAAAATATACTTTTTAATATTAAAAAAAATCTGCAATGAGAAAATTCAAGTTGAACTTGATTAAACAAGTATATTCATACGAATCGTGTCAGAAACACTGTCCTATTTTTTCTGTGTACTTACAGCACTTGAAGTAAATATGAGCTTGCTACTTTGACTACATTTTGGCAGGGCCGTCGTTAGGGGGTCTCAGGGGGGGCGCGCGCCTCCCCTTATCGGCATTTTTGCCCCCCCCCCCCAATAACTTATCCTCCCTTGAAAATATATAATGTTGACCTACAAATAAACACACAATAAAATATTATGCATGTTGATGACTTATTAATATATGAATTCTATCAGTAAACACTTTACTATACTTTACACTTCCTTTTTTCTTTTCGATAATGATTCAATTATTAGATTCCGAAACTGCTCATGAATCTCAAAAATCACTTTAAAAATGACAATATTTCAAAAAAATCACTGCTGGGAATTTTGCTGGCAGAAGTCGCAAAAATAGCTTTGAAAATGACCATAGTGATTATACTATCAAAAATAACTTTGGTAATGTCCATAGTGATTCAATCATTGGACTTCAAAACAACTTGTAAATATCAAAAATAACTTAAAAATGACATGACTCTATTTAAAAAAATTACTTGCGGGGCTTTGCTGGGAGAAATCGTAAAAGTAAAGCTTCTATAATGTCCATGATGATGCAATTATGACTCCAAAACCACTCGTGAATCGCAAAAATCTCTTGAAAAATGTCCATATTTCAAAAAATTACCCGTGGGGCTCTGGTGGTAGGCTTATGCCCCCCAGACCCCCTTTTTGCGCGTGGCAGATGTCCAACTGGGTGGTCATTTCATTCATGAATGTAACCTGTGCGCCCCCCCAATATACAAATCCTAACGACGTCCCTGCATGATTTTGGTGAAAAGTCAAAACTATTTTTCCTGTCAAGAGTAAGTGTTATTTAATCTTCATCTTCAATAGAACCATTTTGTTTCATAGAATGACATGATTATAATGTATTTCAATAATAATTTTGAGTGTATTTTAATTGTCTTCAATAGTGAATTGGAAGAACATGAAATATGGAGGTTGCATGTTGAGTGATATCGAAATTTCATCATTTGGATTGATATATTTTTTTGGGAGGGGGGGAGGGGGGGGGGCCCATGTGAGTCTTTTGCCCCGGGGCCCAAAACTTCTAGTTACGCCACTGGATCTATTCTTTCAAAAGAACAATGAGAAATCAAACGGCTGTGAAGCTAATTTTCCTGGTTTAAATGAAATGCGTCAACTATCAACATTAGAACCTTTCAGAAAGTAATCTGTCTTGTTAGTTCTAATAACAAGATGTGGAATTGATCATTGGTCGATAATATTGATTTGATTATCAAAATACCAATCAATCAATGTACGGTAATCGACATTATTTTCGATATCGATAACAATAATTAAAATTGTTTAATAAAGTAATTAAAATATTTTAATTGGAGAACTTCCATTACCGATCATACTCAACTTCTATAATCGACGGAAGGAACTTTATTACCGAATGAAAGAAGTTCTTTTACTGACAGAACACTTCATTTCTCAAGTGTTCAAAACTCAAAAGCACCAAAATGTAACTACAATGAATGCCAGATGAATGATTTTATGTCAAACATTCAAATATAGGCCTACTGTGAAACGATATGGTATTCAATATTATCGGTAATATGGTGGATTTTTTTTTTTAAATATTGATTTATTACCTAATGAAATCATCATCTTTCTTCACCCCTACCCATCACTGCTCAAGTGGCCATCTATAGCTTGTTCAAAGGGTAGCCTCGTTCCTGATCACAATCACTTAAAAAAACAAATAATCAATCTAGGCCTATTGTTCTACATAAAAATAGATGAGGTACTTGGCAAATCAGTCAACTTTCGGACCCAATTGACACTAGAAGGTGGCATTGACAATGGCAAGTGGTCATGCATGTTGATTCACTATTACAGTATTAGGGAACCGCAGATGAAAATAATTTTTAATTCAAGTGTTTTTTTCTGTTCTAGACCTAAAATGTTGAATGCCCTGAACTCTGGAACTACGTTGATACTGGACAGATATTCATACTCTGGTGTTGCTTTCTCAGCTGCGAAAGAGGTAGGCCTACGTGGAAGCCGAAAGCGCATGTATACTACTATTCTGTTGTTCAAGAAAGTTAGATTTGTTAATTGATTTCTTCTTCCGTATCTAGGGTATGGATCTTGACTGGTGCTGGAAACCGGAAATTGGCCTGCCGAAACCCGACATCGTGTTCTTTTTGAATCTCAGTCCAGAAGCGATGGCTCGACGAGGTGGTTTTGGCGAGGAGCGATACGAAAACACAGAGTTCCAAGAGAAAGTTTTATACAATTTCAATAAACTCAAAGATGAGTCGTGGAAGACTATCGATGCTGATCAAGACTCTGAAACGTTACATCAAGAGATTATGACTCACGTGTTACATGCAATTGAAAAATCAAGCAATTCTTTTGAGAAACTCACGTGATACAACTCTTTAATTTTAATTCTTTTTAGTCAAGCAATTAAGTTATAATATCATACCGGTGACAGCATATACCTCTTGGGACCCATTCTTTGGTTGTAGGCCTATGCATAATAACAATATCGGCTTAATATAATTAAAATCACGAAATTAATTTTAATGATTCAGAACATGAAACTAGATTTTCAGAATGATGCATTTTAAGTATAGTTTATATGTACATATGATTATTTTTTTAAATTTTGATCATCTTAATAACAATGTGCCTTTCATAATCGGAATAATTTACATACATGTATGTAAGCCTTCAGTTATAATTTAAACAAATTGTAGGTTTGTTGTTTGATAGAAAATTGCAAACGTTATTGAAATACATAGATATTGAAAATTTATCGAAATATAGGCCTACACAAACTTTCCATTTCCTATCGATATTGATCTGACTCGAGTGGCACCCAATGTGACATTCTCAACATTAGCGTATCATCTTAGTTCTTCACAATTTTCTTTGAGTATTGAATAGGGCCTACTATTCCAATTTGATATGGAATCAAAGTCCTAGAAGATATTATTATCAGACTTGGAAATGATGAAAAATGTTGAAATCAAACCCTAATGGTTTGTACACCATTATTTGATGTAGGTCTAAAGGAAGACTAAAGAGTTATAAAATTATAATTCAAATGGTTTCAAAATAAATAATACTTTTGTATAACTGATATTTGTATTGTATTTATTCAAATAACATAAGATACAAATTGCCATACCACCTGTCTTTGTTGTAAGTTGGAAACAAATGAAGCATTTTTAATTTTTATACTGATTTGGTATAAGATATCCACACAATTCATGAAGTATGGTAAGCCTACAGGCTAATTATAGAGTACAGTGAAACCTCTATGCATCGTTCCCATATCCATCGTTCTTCCTACTTGCATCATTCACTTTCCTGCATGGATGCTTTATTTTTCCTGATCCCTTGAAAAATGATGTACAGAGGTTTCACTGTATCTTGATGCATCTTGTTATTCCAAATGACATAATAACAGTACCTATGTCATTCAACCATGTAAATAACTAATACATATAGAGAAACAGTTCACTTTCAAATTAAAAAATATAGTTCACTGTACAATTTTCTGTAGATATTACGTCATGTTTCAATCATTGGGTTGAATTAATTGTGTAATTCTTTTTACACATCAACAATCTACTATGCATGGCTTTTAAAAAATCACAATATGTTGCTCAACATCACATATTTTCAGAATACGTAGTTACACTTAGTCCTACTATAGTTATTTAGGATGTACCAAGTAGGCTACACCTGATATAGGCCTATATATATATTTTTCAAATAAAAGAAAGCAAAATAGACCTAATCTGAATACACAATACAATTCATGCTATAAAACCTAAGACTGACAAAAATCTGTTACAGTATATCTATCTGACAAACAACAATTCAAACTCAAACTACCAGCAACTAACTAGAAATATTAGAAAATAAGGTAATCACTGGAAATTTCATTTTTAGATTCATAATTATTGTAATGTACCATAAATATTTGAGACACTGCACTGTAAAGTATTACTGTAAGTATTTTGTGATGCTATGAGTTAATAAATACTTCTTGTTGGTTAAACTTAATAAAATTGCATATAAATATCATAGGTAAATGCTTTACAGAAAAGCTGATGAACCATTCAATAATATGTAAAAACATTTTTAATCTCAAGTCACATTTGTAACAAGTCTCTTTGTGGGCTAAGAATTAGATTGAATCAACATGAACCAGTAAGATGGTTGGTTAACGTTTCTTAGCCACAAAACTGCTCTTGGTCGGCTGTGATTTAGCCTTGGGCTTGTTATGCTGCATGTCGGCACACCGAGGAATGTGTCTCTCTGCAGCACCCTCGTTGAATTTACGGCTACAGTGAGGACACTGGACGTAGTCAGGATTCTCACTTGGTGGTGGCGGCGGAAGATCAGACAGTTTGCCGCCAGCAGCCAAGTGAGCTTTCACTTCTTTTGCTGCACGGATTGCGTTGATGAACTCCTCATGTTTACGGCGCCAATCTGACTTCTTGGCTGGCGGTGCCTAGAATGAGAGAAAATACCGAAATGTTAGTAAATCATCTTGTAAACAACTGGCAGAATCCATGTGTAATTATCAATAAAAAAAAACTGATAGAACGTGTGGGTTTTAACTTGTCGTAACATAACTCATGATCAGTGTGTAAGTACAGTAGAATGGCAAGACTTCCTATGATTTACCAAATTTATGATGTTTTTTAATCAATCTATCTTGAACAAATCATTCTTTTATTTTGTATAATCTTTGGCCTCTATCAATCATTGTTGACAAAAATACAGCTGTTTAAAAAAACTGATTTAAAAAACATCACATTATGAAACCCACGCATTGCTCAACGCCTGCAAGAGAGCCAAATACTGTTCCGTCATACATCCAGTACTGCAGTAGTTTGCAGCTCCAATAGCTCAAAGTAGGAGGGTAGTAGTGAGTAGTAGTAGTAATTTTCTAATAAATGGAAAATTTTGAGGTATTTACTATTTAGAGGAGGTACAGAGAGATATATACAGTAGAATCTCTGTTATAAGTTTCTCGTTCATACATTTATTACATTTATAAGTTTCATTTTTTGATCCATTTCAAAAATTTTCGATTCCATTTCTTGAACTCATATGCTTCACATGTTAAATAATGTAATTAATAAGTTTTTCCTGTTGATATATTTTTTCAGTCTTGTACCCTGAAAAACGTCTAAAAGAGGTTCCACTGTAGCATGAAGAAGAAAAGATGATGGTAAAGCTAAAGGTATAGAAAAGAATTTTTTTCAATATGCAAAAAATAATGTGAATGTGTGCAGCTTCGTGTGTGGTCTTGGTCTGCATCCTTGTCACTGACCAAATTTAGCAAGGGTGACTCTTTGTGAGAACAAAGTTCTTGCCTGCATAGCTCTTGAGAATCATTGAATCACATAAATCCTATCGCCACATTTTTTATTTAAGTACTGCTAAATGATATTTGAAGGTACCTACGTCCTAATATAAAAATAATGGACCTCGTGAATGATGGACGCAGTTTTTTCAATTATATAGAACCCTACTAACCTTGATCCCACCTTGCATAGCATTAAACCAACTTATAAGGAAAATGAAAAATCTTTTTCTCCAATATAATACATTTGACGTATAATAGATAACAATACTCTTTTTTGATTTGATCTGC
This sequence comes from Brachyptera risi, assembly GCA_964007535.1. Lineage (NCBI taxonomy): Eukaryota > Metazoa > Arthropoda > Insecta > Plecoptera > Taeniopterygidae > Brachyptera > Brachyptera risi. Next base: position 59,274,923 of record OZ023326.1, read on the forward strand.
CTATTGAAGAACGGATTTTTTTTTATTTTGGGTTTTTTAACGACGCACTAAAATCTATTTGCGTCGGATAGATGATTAATGATATGATGGGATGATGAGATGAAGGTTTTTATGGGTATTGGGAAGGATAGTGGGAAGGAAGCGGTCCAAGGTCTATATTGTGGGGACCATCCCGGCATTAGCCTAGACTACAGACGGAAACCACGACAAACCCCCGCTAAGATGGATGGTAGCGAGGATCGAACCGGGTCCGACATGCCCACCACCTCCCGGGTTACATGGAGCAATTGCGTTGACCACTCAGCTACCTGTGCCGGTAAGAAGGGATTATTGTGGCCTATAATGTTGTCAAATGCAACTAATTACATCATATCAGCTTTCCTGTACCTTAGCTTTCTGCGTTTGCTGTTTACTCGCAATCTTAACGTATGCCTCGGCTTCTGTTCCTTTCACTCTTTGCTTCACCGGATCAAACACTTTGCGCTTCTTCTGTGTTGTGCGTGCGCAAATATCTTGATGCATCGCTACGCGGTCGGACGCAAAACGCCGGCCACAGTATGAACACTCGGAGAGATTATCATTTTGAGCCGTGAGTACGCCTCTAGGGCTAGGACGCGAAGTGGCAGGCTTAGGTACCGGGGCAGCTCGGGAACTACTTGCTCGATTTACAGCTGTTATTTGCGATGGGGCGGTGGATTTCTGTAATCAAATATTAGACATTTATTTGCTATACGCATATACATGAAACAATCATCACGACTAATTTTGACAATTTTTTAAATTTGAAATTGAAGTCTCCCATAAGATGATATTCATATGGGCTTATTATATTGATTTTATCTTATTTTCTCTATTATATCATCAAATGAAAATAATGGGCATGTGATATGAATTAAAAGGAAAGATACAGTGAGAAGTTCCTATAATTGGAAAACCAGCAGCTTACCTCGCCAGCCAGGAGAAATACATCTGTTATTTTCAAAGTGTGTTCTTAGCTCAGTGCATCTGTGTGGTATACTTAATTATTAGAGAGTGTGCGTATCTATTCTGGATGATCTTGACCCTAGTATTAATTAGGAATATAACAAGATGTATTGAGGGCTGCGTTGGTTTGCCGGTGGGAGATGGTGTCTGCACTTCCTATCCCTCCCACGTTGAAAATATGTTCCAATTCACGGTCCCGTTTGAAGAGCTATTGACTGTGCGTAGATAAGTGATGATAAAATGAAGTAACTTTACGTTCTCGTCAGCTCAGCTAATAACATGCTATCATCAAGTTTGCCAGCCCATCAGCCGTTTCTACAAAATAGTGCTAGATGGAGCAGCGATCAATATTTCTCTGAAAAGTACTCAGGAAATGGAACGTGTTTTCGAATGAGTGAAGTCACCATCTCCAACCAGCAAACCAACACAACCCTAAATGCATCTTGGTACATAATATAAGTATAGAAGTACAGATTTAATTTCAAGTGGCAGTCCTGCCATTGATTCCAATGTGGTAGTGTGGATGCTGATGAATGCAGATTCATAAAGATGAAGTTTTAATAAATGACTAGGGTAAACTTTCCCGAAAATTGGTGTCAAAAGTAAACCATCACTTACAATGGCAGCAGCCGTTGGGGTGGTTCTAAGTGGAGCACTTGCAGTTTCCTTCTGGGGAATAGATTTACGGACTGCTGTGCCATTAGACGAGAGTGTACTCAGAGGCTGGAAAATACAATAGATTCTATTAGTCATTATTATTATTATTATTATTATTATTTCATTTGGTATAAGCAATTGCAAGGCTTTCATAACATGTCATATTTCATATTTCTGACTGAAATATGTGATGATATATAAAAGACATCTCGGTCAATGCTGGACACCAATTTATTTGGGGAAATTATTTGCGAGGAAAACTAAGAGCAATTAGAACTTCCATATTTTGTAACATGTGTTATTCAAGTCTGCAGAGATGTAATGTCTACAATATTTAATGAATCATATTCACAAATGTAAGCAACACATATCAGACATACCACAACATTCAATATTTCTATCAAATACGAGGCTAGTAATCTAATTAGTAACCATGTTTTTTCATTAAACAAATTTACTCACTCTACTTCTATATCATTGGTTTTATTCAATTTATTCTTATTTCTAATATATATAACATGTTCTTCAATTTGAAAATATTTTTCTTAATGTTTTTCACATTTTATGCAATATCATGTAGGCCTACCCCTAATGTTTTGTCTCTCCCGGTATTGATCTTTTGGTTGTGGACATTATTGAGTAGGTCATTACCTAGAGCCACATTTTATTACTGTCTAATTGTGTTAGTTCATCTTAGATCTGTCTATGAAGACGATTTTATGTTCCCAAGTATACACTGAATTAAAAATAAACATGACCTTCTCAAAAAAAAAAATACAGTAATTTTATAATCCCCTGTATAGAATATGACCTGACCCTTTCAAGGCTCAATGGTGGATATGATGACATACAAGGTTACCATCGACATTCGTGACTGCTACTAAATGTCATAAATATTAAATGAATCAGAACCATAGAATTTACTTCCTACTCTAGCCTTCTGTCAGGAACCTTGAATTGGATGTTTAGATTGACAGTTTCCCCCAACCACTGTAGTAGTTTCTAACTACCATTAGTTTAGCACTGTGACTGTAACACGGAAGCGCAAGTTCCTATATTATTGATCAGGCAATATAATCCCACCTGTGTGATTCAAATGTTCCGGAGGATTCTCGTTAATAAATGAAAGTGAGAATATAAAGTATCAGTATTTTTATAATGTTATCATGCATATTCATCACTTAGCACTTAGCTCAGAATGAATGAATGTTAGGGTTTAGAAATTAGAGGCGCGTCAACGACGAGGTTATTTTGCGCCTATCAAAAATTGTTTTCAAAGACAATGGGTATAGTTTGGTATTCATATAATGGAATTATAGATAGTAGCTAAATTATAAAGCAATGGCTCCGTTGTAAAAGGCCGGAACCTGATCCACAACGAGTATCTATGCATCTAGTAACAAATTGTGTGTATATGATGTAAAGGGCCACGTTTCACTGTGAGTGTCAGAACTCGGAAATTTTGAAACAGATAGCAGAGATGAAAGATCGTTTTCGTCGATGCTGGTTAGCTCTTAGCTGGTATAGCTTGGAATAACCTCCGCCTTCCTAGACCTTTTTCTTTATTCTATTCTGGAAGTGGTAAACTGCTATTGGCTTTGCTGCTAACTCTCCTACTGATTACTGAACAGCTCATCAAAGAATTTAATGTAGTAATTAATTTAATTTAATTCATATTGGATTCAACGAGTAACGACGCACTCTAACGATAACTTGAAGATTATTGGCGTTGGTGAATGATGAATGTAATGATGGGATGATGAGATGAGAGGTTATTTTATTGTGTATATTGGACACTGAGAAGAAAATGTTAGTCGTCTGTTAGTAAATAGACATCACAGCATTCACTTCAACGACAGAGGAAAACCACGAAAGAATCGCTTTTAGGATGGTCGACTATTACGGGAATCTGACCGCGGTTTTCTGAATGATGGTTTTGTGCATTATAGCATAGAGAAGTAGTTATAGCAACTGATTGAACCCGTTTCAGTGAATTCAATGTAGACTTTGAAGTTGTATTGTAATTACAACTTTTGGTATGTTCTGACGATTTAAATGTTTCAATTGTTAGATGCAGAAGATTAAACTTATTATTATAGCCAATGATGACAATACCGTCAATAGTATATATAAAATTAGTTTGTACATTTTGGACGACTAGTTGAGTATGATATTACTATTAAAACTAGGCAATTTTGTATGAGTGTTCCATTGTTAAAAAACATTAGCAAGACATCAAATCATCAGTATGCATCAAATCGAACTCTTGATATCGAACAATTATAGGCCTACTCATCTGTCAATGTCAATAACAAGCTTCTCTAATCTCATTGGCTCTAATTATACATCGCCAACATTCATTAATTCAATACATTAGGCGTGTGATATTATTAACATATATACTGTGATATGGATATTGTTTTGAAAAATTTTAAGACTGATTTAGCGATTTCTTTCAGAAAAATCCATGTTTATTGTTTACCCTCTTTAAAAGTAGGCCTACTCATCTGACTGCACCCTTTGTTTTGATGTTCTACCCTATTTGATGTGCATAATACATGATGATACATAGATGATAAAGAATATTCTACGAAACATGAGATTTGGTTCAAAATCTTGTAATCTATTGATTTTGTTATAGATCAAGCTTTTTCAATATTTTGGAAATTGTATAAAATTTCAAGTTATTTAAAAAATTGACTCACTCAAGCTGTTCACATATGGGCCGTTATATAGCATTTATCTAGTTTAAAATTGTAGTTATATAATCATAATAGTCATAATAGGCCATAACGTAATTATTATTGCTATAATTTTCTGTAGTGGTCGTAATTTTTAATAATGGACATTTACTACAATGTGAGATTAAAAAAAAACTTATGCCTTCAATAGTCACAAAGTCAATACTAGAGCATTATTTTAATAAAAATAGAGCTGAAATAGACGGCCGAAGACATGGAAACGTTTTACACGCTTGACGCAACAACCATGCAAATGTTTTGGCAAATTGCAACTATTAATATAGTTCGATCACGAAACGCTAAACAATCGATTATTTATTATGCCTAATTATTGTTGGTTGAGAAAAAATATTGTGAGTGTTTTTAAAGTGTTCAAGCTACTTAATTTTTAATAAAGAATGTCCTTGTATTTTTTTTTTGTGAACATACCTACTCGCGGGTGTGACAAAACTTTTGAGCCTTTACCGCACAATGAAAAACATTTTCCCGCTCAAACTAGATCACAGTGATAGTGAATATAGGCTATACGCATTACAGGGATAAAAACAATGTTCTACTTATTTAGGGTAATGCAATATTCTCATGCTAAGCGACCCCACGTGACGTCAGTGGTAAAACACGCGAAACGATCTTATCCCATTCTTGTTTAAAACCTTTAATTGTTGCGTTATATAGCCAATCGGCCAATCGGATTCATGTTTTGATATGACGCTCGATTCGACGTAATATATTGCTTTGTAGGTCTATACCTGCATGTGGTTAGCAACATTTTTGTATTGATTTGCTTTTTTCGTGACGTATTCCATTCAAAGTGTTTCTATATTTATTTTATGTTCATGCGATCGGAGTATTTTATGTGTTATATACATACTCTGTAAGAGATTCAGGAAAAGAGTATACGCCTCTGTTTTTTTTTTCATTTGTGACTATACATGTTGCCAAGAAAGAATACCACTTCCAAGTCACATTCTTATCAAGTAGGTATGCATAAGCTCTACAACCCACTGTTGCCAATTTTTCTACTATATCATGGAAATCTATATGTTCCTTTTATGTTGATTTATTGATTCATGTTCTATTATAAACAAATATAATGATAATCGAGTTATATTATATTTTGTGCTTGGTATTTTGATGGGATTTATAGGTTTTTCCACAGCCCAAGATAAGTTGATAACATTGACTGTAATATAATGAAATTCTAAACGAGTCTAGACCTACAGCCGGAAAAAAATGATCTTCATCCAAGCTGTTGAAAGAATTAAATATACCAAAGTAGTTTATCTATTAACATTTCTTACTATTAGAACACCTTTTATTGAACTACTATTCAAGACACATGCTAGAGTGATTGGTAATTAAGATAGTATAGGATTTTTATCCACGAAAGAAGAAGGTTGGGTCGTTAAACCAATATCACAAACACAAGTATCACCTTTATATTCGTAGAGCTGTTGTTTATATTAAGGGTATAATCAAATGTATTTTCAAAAGACGAGGTTATTGATAAGAGACGCAACTGCATCTTTCAAAAGCGTTGAATCCTCAAAGTTGGAGTGAGATTTTGTGTTCAACAAAAGTTTTCAGAATTATTTATCTGGTAGATGACCTTCTTCCGTGATTACAAGTCTGCATTCGCGTTCGATGTCCACTCGACTCGAGACTCGAGAGAAGTTGAAAATAGAAAATAACGATACCAGATGCGTTGGGGAGTTCATCGACCGAATGTGCAGTCACGACCCGAATGTTAATGCCCGTTGAAGTGAACTATACTCGTAGGAAAGATGAAAGAGAATCAAATTTATCTGTTGCTGTGTATCAACTCACTGTGGTTTCAAAAGGTAAACAATTTTAATTTGATTAATAAGGTATTGACGAAACCGAAAAAGAGAAATGCATTTGTCATTGTCGTCAGAGTTTTTTTGATCGATAATCACCATCTAAATTGTAAAATTATACCGGTAAATTAATTTCAAGCTGATTTAAGGAGCAATAATTTGTGACAATTACTTGATTAGGATAAGAACTACAATGGGTGACTGAGAGAGGTGGACGAGTGGCTAGCACACTGAACCGTTATTCACGAGACCGGCGATCGATTCTCTCCATGGTCGACTATCCTGGCAGAGGTTTTATGTGGTACCCTCTGTCGTTCAGGTTGATACTGTCTTTTTATTCATATAATTAGGCTGACCGAAACTGCTGGGTTGATGACTTGAAACCCTGAACGTTGATATCCACCGAATAAAATCGTCTATGGTAGTCCCGGGGTAGTCCTACAACTCTGTTACGAAAGATGATCGACTATGAATAACAACACCGTCTATTATTGCATATATGCAACCAAGTTGCTACATTTGTAATCGTTTATAAACTAGATCAGGCTGCAAGTTACGTCGGGCGTTAAATTAATTGTGAATGAAATTAAAACAGATTGCACGCAATTCGAGAGTCGTAGGGTCGAAACTACCGACCGATGGTAGTATTAGACAGAGATGAACGGTCGATCGGAACTACAAACACGAGGAAATATAGAGGCATGCAGCGTGAATTGATGGATATAGTATAGGCCTGATGGTAGATGTAGTTTACTTTGAGCCCGATACACAACTGCGAGAATCTTCTACTAGAAAATATTATATTCGGTATTTCGAACTTTTCATATAATACTCGTATCCACAAAAAAAGAAGGCGCGTTGCGCTAGTGGTGCGAAATGAGGGACGGCTGCTCGGAACCTTCTTCCGTGGGTACACGTAAAATTAATTTTGTCTTCACCTCTCATTTTTTTTTTGTATGCACTCCACAGGTCGCTGTCACTCAACCAATACAATTTACATTAAAATTATTTCATGTAGGCCTATTACTTATTTTTCAACTTGAAACTGCAGACTGAGTTTTGAGAAATTGATGGTTGAAATTTTGATAATATCGATGAGAATGACATGACGAGAGAATAGAAAACATTTTTACCAGCGTATGTTAGAATTTAAGAAGTTGACAGAAATGACAGAAGGACAAGGACAGAAATGAAGGACAAGTTTTTAAAAAATCGGTCAAGTTTCAAAACAATGTGTGTAGACCTATAGATTTGGCGTATATTAATTCCAATATTTCGCTAATAATGTGTTAAAGATGATTTTAATTCAATGCTGATATATTGAACATAATTTTTTGTTTTGAAACGACAGAAAAGTGAATTTTAGGTTCAAAGACATCCCCAAAACCATGATTACCCGGTGTGAAAAGAACTGAATCAGCTTTACAGCTATATGATTGTTGGTAAAATCTTGCCTTTCAACTATGAGAACGCATATATTTTATAATTATTGTTAAAGATACGAATTAATTGACCAACTTAGTAACGGTATAGTCAAGGACATAATTGGACAGCTTGGATAAATTGGATATACTCGCCTAAATCAGAAATAGAGTGCTCTTCGCATAGTTCATAGTCTACTGACGTCACCGTTGGGCGTTGGTTCGAGTGCCGCATAAGGCATCAGTTTTTGTAAGCGTCTTTTAACTTTAATCACTTCATGTAGTTTCATTATCATCTGTTCATTCGTACCCCCAAATAATCTAGTTGCTGGTTGGATATGTCAGGAAATAGTAATCAGCTTCAAAATATTGAAATACAAACTTGTGGGTAGGTATGAGTTTTTTCAAATTTCATTTAATTTGAAGTTGTTGTACGGACTGTACTGAAAAACAGTACACAGCTCAGGTTCAAAAGGTCAGACAATCTTCTATAAATAGTTTCGTGTTGGTCAGTTCATGCACATGAAAAGTTAAAGTAAAAACAATAGGAATAAAAGCTTCGTAATAAATTAAAACTTCAAGTGTTCCGAAGTGAGATTCATTATATTATTACTTGCTACATGTTATTTGGTTATAGGTTATATACCAAGATGAATCATTAAAAGAAGAGATTGCAAATATTTCGCTAAATTGCATCATGAGCGAAAACGGTTGAGGAATTGTCGGAAACTTATCCTGTACTTTCAATCGATTATTGTATACTTAACGACACCGTCAAAAACTGTACGTTATTTGAGGGTACTAATGAGCAGTAGATATAGAAACGATGTGATGTGATTTATATGGAAGGCTGTTTACAAAAACTCATGCCTTTTTCATTACATTCCATTTTGCCTTATGCGGGACTCGTCGACGGTGGCGTACTCTCACTGATTGTCCCTTATCGAGACTAACTATATATAATATATGGTGATATTGTGTTTTACTTTTACAACATGGAAAATTGCAGAACATTAGTTACAAAATGATATCCAAATTTTTGTGTGATTATTTCATTTGAATTTAGTTTTAAAATATGGACCTATTCATCAAACAAAATGAATTAGTATACTCTTCAAATGCAAAAATGATGTACCGGTATATGCCATTTGGTCCAATTCGCTCTTAGATCGACTCTGCCGCTGGCGCTAGCTAGCCTAGTGTCACACGCATTGTTAGAAGCAAAGTCCAAATTGGTACAACTTACTATACAGAAGTTTACAACAGAAGTTGAAGTTATAGTTGAAGCTGAAGTCAAGTAAGTTGTCTTCTAGATTCAAGGTTAACCCAAGATCGAATAGGCCATAAGCCCCTATTGTTATGGTGTAGGAAGAAGGCTATTCAAAGTCTTCACAATCAACTCACCTCCTGCTTCCTCACTGCCGGTTTAACAGCTGGCTTCGTCGCCATTCTCGCCGGAGGAGACGCCGCCGTCGTCGTCGTAGTCGCGTCATTTTCCCGCCGTCTCAAAAACGGTTGTGGCACTGTTTTCTGCCCAACTTTAGCACCAACACCGGCCACCACTCGTTTACTACTCGCATTATACGTTTTGTATTTATCCTCATTCATTGTACGCTCTTTCATTAACAAAATACCACCGACGTTGGATAACTTTTTAAACAACTGAGAATCGTCGAATGTTTCACCTTCTCTCAGTGGCTCCTCATCGTAAATACTAGGGCGCGCTTTTGTGAAAAGTTGATCTATATCTTGTTGATTATTAGTTTTATTACTATGATACCTATTCGAATTAATCTTGTTATGATATGTGGCATCCACTTCGTCTCCTATATACTCGTTATAATCTTCGTTGTCGTAATTGTAATATTCTTGTTGATGATTCCGCCTTTCTGTGTATCCACCGTTGACAAGATTTCCCTGACGGACCTGGCTTTTTGACCGAGGCAAGTTCTTTTTCAAGATCGGTTGAGTATAAATACGTTCAAGACTGACGCCTCTTCCTAGACGATGCTGTGGTTGCTCTTTATTTGAGCGAGAACGTGTGTTTGTGCTTTCCAGGGGTTCGAGAGGGTAGCTACGATCCCAACCAGACGTTTTCGTCGACGTGCTCTTTTGTGTGCGCCTCTCGTCAAAGAGTTGACGGACTTTGCCGTTACCGAGAGACGAGGAAGATGTTGTCGACGAGGTGGTGGAGGACACGGAAGAACTGCCGGCACTACCACGGCCGACACGTTGGAATGCTCGCTGTTGTTGGCTCTCGTAGAGTTGTAAAAGTTTCTGTTCTTTTTCTTGGAGTTGTTTCTGCTGGAACCTCGCCTAGAAACAGAATAAGTAGAGATCGAGTTATTGATATACGTTGAATGCGAACAAGCTTCAGCCGACATTCAAACCCAAGCAGAAAAAGATATAAAATGTAGATTTAATCCATATCTATGGTTACAGTCTTGATGAATTGTAGACTGACCATTCTTAGTTCGTTATTGTATAGCATCCAATAACGAGCTACGATAAGTCTTCTCTACACGACGATATATTTGTGTGTTAATCGATGACCTAGCTACCATCTTGAACCATATACTCTCATGGCTAACCAAGAATAAACAAAAATAACGGCCATTGATACTGCTGGGCAGCAGCACAATCCAGCCTGCTTGTAGCGCTTTCTAGCAAATTGCACTGGTATTCGGCACAAAAAGTACCTATAGAATGCGCTAGCGGCAGCTGTCAAAAATCCAACATGGCGGAAGTTTGGAGGACAGAGTAACCTCTCCGTAGTGTTTACTATGGCTACTTTGCTTGTAATGCAGCTTGGAATGGCCATGCTAAACGTTCATACGTGCGATATTGTTTTAGATTCATCTTTTGATAAATCTGTCCAACTTATTCAAGTGGATTTGGATGTTTCATTTGTAGAGAAAATGTTATTGAAACTCAGATCGGATTATTTTAACAATATGCCCCACCACATTTGTTTAAACAATTGTTGTGAGTTAGGTATTAATTATAATTACCACGTAAATGTTGTGTGAGAATTTAGATTATTATATTATTTCACTCCTTTAGTAACCTATCAAAAACTTTTATAGCCTAGGGCCTACATTAACCAATTAATTTACCCATGTAACATTTGTATTCGTTTATTGATATTAGTTCAAAACACCATTTGACCCAAGCTTAAAATGTCCAGTAGGTATTGGTGAAATGTATGGGATTTTTATTTTTTCTAAACATTTTCATTACTTGTTATCTAATCTAGGTCTATGTATGACTACCTATAAGCACTCCAAGGAAATTAATTGCAAGGAAAACATCAAAAATGTGTTATGCTTTAAGAGTAAATTATTAATTATACGGTTTTTGTTTTGTATAATGAAGTATACAAAACAGTTTTGCATAGTTTTTGTATGATAGGCCCTATTTGCAATCAACCCAGAACATAATATCATCAGTTGTTATGGACAATGTCAAATAATTATTTCCAGTTAAATGTTATTTACAGTCGAATGCTATTTACAAAAATAGTATTTACAATTACCCTAAATGTTACAGGCACATAGTATAGCACTTTTAAAACCTAAAATTCATCATCAATTGAAATCGATGGTGACAAATAATTAATTACAATTATGCTATTTGCAATTGATCTGAAAAGTTACAGATAGGCATATCATTTGCAATCAACCTAAAATGTTTCAACAATTGAAATAAATTGCCGCATTTCGGGAATAAATAAAAGGAACATTCGCGGTTCTTTCCTGCCACAGAATTACCCTGTGGTACGCAACAATTTCGCCGTGAAACACATTTTTGGGGCGAGAAAGTAGTCACAAACAACGTTGTAACATAGCCACGTGCAGAATTCTGTCCTCCAAACTCTATTTACGGTAGTCGCCGATAGAGCGCATGACTGCAACTTTTTGTGCCGAATACTAGTGATTTTACAGGTAAGGTGATTAGAAAATTGAGGTGGTCAAAGTGAAGATCAATTTTATTCTAGCATTGCGTGACATGTCTTGGTAGTATATCTATATTTCTAGGATATCTAGAATTTACTAGATATACTAACTCAGTGTATTTTTCGTATATGATACTACGCATGTACATGCAGCGTGGTAGTATGGTAGTACAATCTTGGAGGAAAGGATATCAGGCTTGAGTTTGGTTGTTTACTAACTGATAGTGGTTTGAGCGATAATTAGCGGATCAACTTGTTATGACCCTCGGTGATGTATGTCGTTTTCTCACTTCAACTGACAGTTAGGTAATCAATACTCAACCAAGAGTTCGTACAACCGGTTCCAATTAATATGATTAAAATGATAATTATTGTAAATCTCAAGTTTTATGTTCGCGCAGTACACCGGCTCTGCGTGGAGTCTGGACAACTATAGAATGGGACAATCTGAGTTCATTCGTGTTATAAATATATACCTGATACATGATTACATATACATGATAATGATACATGATATATACATGACACCGGTACATACAGCTTAGTTCCTAGAGCGCTCGCTCCATGTGATCCGGGAGGTGAGGGGCATATCAGACCTGGCTCGATCCCCGCTACTGTTCGTCTTTAGAGGAGTTTTTCGTGGTTTCCCTCAGTAGTCTATCTAGAGTCTAGACTAATGATGGGATATTTCCTAAAATATAGGGCACGACCGCTTCCTTCCTACTGTCCTTTTCATAACTTAAGAAACCTTCATCTAATCATCCACTCATCTCATTAATCATTCATCTGACGCCTATAGATTTCAGTTATCACTACAGTGCGATGTTCAACTCAGTATACGTGAATATTTACTTCAACGTATTTCTTTTTCTTGATCAGCTGCCCGAGAAATAAATGTATTTGTTCCACATCAACCTCAGATCATATATAATAAAAAATGTGTGATAATAAATAAAAAAAAACACGTACCATAATGGTTGGCTAATGCCTATGGCTCCAGAGGCGGTCTCACCTATCGGGTGTGACGACTCTCAAATAAGACTCATAATTTCAATTGTTAAAGTACGGTTACAAAACATTGATGATTGAACGATTGGCGATTTGCTTGAGCCATATGATGATAATTCCGCTCACGCCCTGAATGCCAAACCGATACTAATACTAAAATTAATGTGTAACGCTCAAGTGTCATTGTACATGTTAAGTTGTACGTGTTATCAGTTAACACGTATCTCATTATAAAATATTTTATTGATAAATATTGGTATATGTTATTGATGAGTGACTGATGTTATTGATGTTTTGTTGTCTGTCGAAGAGAACTCAAGAAGACACCTCTGCTAATTATCGATAATGGGCGTGAGTCATAAATAATTATTTTAAACATTGAACATTCTCAATTCGCCTGAACTCGATCTCTTCTGAACTCTTTTTCAATAGTAGGAAAACGACAGTACAAATCTTGTGTGTATATTTAAAATTCACTTTTAAGAGAACAACCAACCATAACGCACAAATAATCGGTAATTTATGTATTTTACAAAGTAAGGAAAGTCGCGTTCATCGTCCAATAAAAAAAAATGAACAAACACTCATTCTGAACGTATATATAAGAATGAAAGTGGTAATCAATATCAAATGAGTGCACTTTAGTTTTACAGGTAGTAACTTGTAATATATTAATCGAAAGTTCATAAGCTTTCTTACCGTACATACGCAATCCTCATATGACGACAATAATTATTATTCGGTAAAACGCACACTCTTTTATTACGATATCCGACGTTCACGCCAGTAAGTTCTACGCTCGAGTAAGCGACTAAATCTTTTCATACCATCTGCTTGTAAGCAAAGTTGTCGTGATTTACAGACATTATTGGAGTTGGAACTAATAGTGGATCTACCTACATATGGGCTGTACTGATGGAAAACACCTACTGCTGCCTGTAGGTAGCTGTTCAACCAATAGCAGCCTTATTAGAGACATATATAGTGGGTTAACTTTGAACCCACACAGTGAAAGTTATAAGGTTACAAATTGACATTTATTATAATTATAAATAACATATACATGTTGCTCTATGTTCATGTTTGATTGAGTCTCAATGAAGAATAAATATGTTTCTAATATTTAATATGTGATATATGTTACTTAGATTGTAATATATGAAATATTGTGATATGTTTTATGTTGTGATATGTACAGAGTTTATGATTTGTTAACCTTGCAGTCATTGGTTCGAGTGAACTCAACTCAGACGATTCACCTAGATCTAGTCTGGATTAACGTTTCAATTGAACTATAAGTAAGATTAAGAGAATAAACTGCATAGAAATTGCGTCACTCTTCTTCTCTGTAAATGGTCTGCGTTTGTATCTTTTGAATGATTATGATCGATACATGACTTTTCGTCGAGATTTTAAAAAAGATGGCTGTCAACGATGAGGCTATTTTCTGCAACTCTTCAGCTAATTCATCACTCTTGTGACGATAGGTACACTTGCGGTCACACAGAATGAATTAATTCGAAATTGAAAATTGAGTCTGAATGAAATTTACCCACATTTGAACGCTCATTTTTGTATAGGTGTGCGTGAAGTATTATATACATTGTCTGCTAGCTTATCATATTGGTCAATTTCTTCGGGATGCATTTTAATGTAGCTTGATCGACCATGCACTTGATGTGATCCTAGCCATGGTCGATAAAGAAGAGGGTAGAACTGCTTCATCGTTTCTGGTACACAGGCTGATGGATAAAACTAAAAGTTATGTGAGATTGTCGTCTTTTCTCCTGTATTCATGAAAGATGGAACCCACTGATGAACCCACTATGCGACCACGGTGTGGGATAGGGGGATAGTCGATCGTTAGAACCTTCTTCTCTCGTACATACAACTAAATATCTGTGCAACCGTTTGAGAAAACCAACTCCAAATTTGTAAGCACAAGATATTCTGTTGAGAAATTCGAAAAATATATGTTTTTATTGTCTATTGGTGGGTATTTCATTTAATTTTACTGTGAAGTGAATGGTATATTTATATATTTATATATATATATTTATATATATATATATATATATATATATATATATATATATATATATATATATATATATATATATATATATAAAAATAAGATGAAAGTATTGTCTGAGAATTAATCTGGAATGACGACTATTAGTGAGAATTTACACAATTACATTATGATAATATTCAATTAGGACTTACTAATATATTGATGTTATTATATCGTATATTGCAGTCGTGAATGTGCAATTACTATAATTTGAGTAGTTTCTTATATGATGTTTTTGTCATAATCAATCCAATTGTTTAAATTCCACCATTTCGAATGATTTTTGAGCTGATTTAATAAATTAAATATTTTTATTTGCATTATGATCACTGATAATGACTGAAAACTTGTAATGACAGCATGGCAGAAATGATTGACCATCACCTCTTTATTCTATATAGTATCATGATATAGTTGGAAAATCTAGATTTTTGCAGGGTATTGTAATATAATCAAAAATCGCAGAAATATCCAAGTATGATATTATTTTTGTGTGATAGCTACAAGTGGACTGAAATGGCTAATTAACCTCCATCAATCGAATTATTCGAAGAAATATCATAGAATTGTAACAGCAGGCTAAAAGAAAGTACACAGTTGTTGAAGTATTCTGATTTTATGGTCTTACTTTCGAACACTGATTGAATTAACTAAAGAAACAAGTTCTCTCACATAACTATGAGAATTTCAAGTATAATTTCACCCAAAATTCTTTTTGAAAACATATGTTATTGAATAAGTGATAGCTATAATCTTACCTCTTTTTCCCAAAAGGAAAACTATAGGAATTTCTATATTTATAGAAATTTGATTCACAGCGTCTCTGTTGCAACAGATATTTTATTACAATGCAGAAACTATTTTCTTTACAATCTCTCGATTCATTCAAAACTCCACGATTCTAATTATATACTTGAAAATATTATTCAATTTTTGTTACAACTAGTATTCCGATTTCGAATCAACACCTTCTCCACTCACTCCTATCCGACCAATGCCAACACGAGCATTATGAAGCTATCAGCCTATCAAATAACCCGCAGTGGTATATTGATCTTCGGATCGATGAGGTAGTTGTCTACTGCTACATTATCGGCCGTGATCTTGCAGATCGATCACTAATTGCACGGATGAGCTTACTCAGATTACGTCACACAAGATCTCATGTTACCGCCCTGTGCACGATAGGGTGACGTCATTTCCGGCGCGGAAGGGCGAGAAACAAATAATTAGATCGATATAAGATGCTATTTATTCGGTTTAATTAGTTGAGAAGTTATAATTTATCCAGAGACACTTTCAAATTAACGAAGTATTTCTCATTAGGATATGCATATTATAATGATTTAGTGCGTGGCTCGTCATTTGCTATGGTGGATTACACAATTATGTAATGGGCTGCATAGGATAGTATACGCCTGTACTTTTAATTACATGACTGAACGTTGATTGAACTCATTTAAAAGTCTATTAACCCAAAATAGAAATTTTCTACAGAATTCGATTTGAGTTGGGAAAAAAAAAGAATTGGGGTGGCAGTGCAAAACTAGACGCATAACCAGGGCCACATCAAAATATTTTGCGCCCGACATTTTTTGATCTCCCCCTCTCTCAAGTATAGTGATTGATTCAGTATAGTGAACCATCTCAGGAATACGAAATATATATATATATATATATATCAGGAATATGTTCAGAAGCACATTTATAATTATTGTGTTGGGCTATTACTATCACCTACCAATGAGAAGGATCATTTTATAAACTCTGATCGCTACTGGATAATATGTTGAAATAATACTATTGAAATTCGTCAAACGGTAAGACAGAAATATTAGAAATACTTTGATATTTTACAATACAGAACATATGTCTGTGCTCTATATGCATTAGTTGGTATCTCAAAACGTGAATATTTTATATGTAAATATACGATCATTCAAAATATATTTAGGCCTACTTATTATTTGATTTTAGAGGTGCTGACGCCCCTTGGAAATTTGCCGCCCTAGGCCCGGGCATCGTGGGCCTAGGCCCGGGCATCGTGGGCCTAGGCCCCGTGCGCACATAACACAAATCACACAATGTCTATCGGCCTGCTTATGATTGAGGTTCATTGTAAACGAACGACGAATTGTATATATAGACTATATTGTAGGCATGTGAAGCATACTAGGAAAACGCGGGATGCGCGTTGTTAGACGAGCTTAGGGGTATAGAAATCTAGAATGAAAAATAATTTGTCAACCCAATCTACATCTACAGACCTTGGATCACTCCAAACGTTCAAAAACCTTACGAGAATCAGTTATGTCACGGCCTTCCTCTTCATTCATTTCAATCGTTTTGAATTAATTGCTGACACTTGTTGCTATAGATTTAATTGGTTCCCGTAATAGCCTAAATTGATGGGAAAATGCTTCATAAATGCGTTTTCTTCGTTATTTCTCATCCGATTGATGCGAAAAATCTCTCAAAATGTGCTTAATAGTTTCCTTTATATTCGGCGAAAATTTGAGAGGTCTTGAAAAATTTTGATTTTCCAAGTATTTTCCTCCGGGTTATTCTAATGGGGATTTTTGAAATTTCTAAAATTCATAAAAAAAAAGTTACCACCCGATAATGCCACAAAACTATACAGATCTAAGTTAGATGAGGAACCATGACGAAAAAATGTTTGAAGTTGATAGCTGTAGCCGTTTGACCTGTGGAGAACCGACAAAAAAACATAAAAAAAAAAAAAAAAAAAAAAAAAAACATAAAAACGAACACCAATTTTTTTCAGTATGTCAAATTGAATCCTCGCTAAAGCTCGTCTAATTATATGAAGCTACTGTGGATACATTTTCAGGGATTTTCAGTAATAATCGATACAAACCATAAAAGAGGAAAGGACGTTTAACAACTGAACATAAGATATACAATTCAAAGGTATACAAACGACATGTTTATGAGTTATTGTGCTTCTTTGAATTTGTTTAGATTTGAAATTGTACAAACCACAGGAGAACGGTATAGAACATCGGACGTTTCCAGAATCGGAAAACTCCTTCCGTGTCGCATGTTTTGAATGACGTCACTTCTGATCACGTGACAAGCGTGGGCAACCACGTGACAGCAGTATATTCTCTATTCGTGACGTCATTGCAAACATGTTTAGCAGCGTGCCACCTGACAGTATATTATGTATGACGTACTCGTAAGACACATTACAAGTTTTTTGTAATAACACCGTCATATTTTAGTATAGTGGAGCAGATTTGTTTCTTGCCAAAAACAAAGAAGTAGTATTACTTTGAACCTTACTTACTTTACATTTACACTTTTGCACTATTAGGTTCAAAAATACTGCATTCTATTATGAATGAATGAATATTGGGTTTTAACGGCGCGTCAACGACGGGGTTATATTGCGCCGGTAGCATTATATGATAATGAAATCATTTTTTTTAACCGTGCCATTTATTCCGTACTTTTCAAAAGTGATTCGTTTACACAAAATTATCAAACAGTTTTAAGGATTTCCAGTGGGAAGCAATTAGTTATACCTTTCGAAAGTCGAGTTCAATACATATAGGTTCAGATACAATAGACCATTTTCATAATTCAATGCGCAGGCGCGTCCCGCCTCCTATAGCAGCCGAGATCGCTGGTATTGCATTCTGGGAGTTTTAGTACTGTTCAAAAAGTCGCCCCTCTTATACACGGAGTCAAAGGCAAAACATTAAGATATATAACTTGCATTATCTCTCATCTTACTGACTCTAAGTGTCTTCTTTAGTGTGTAAATCTCTCAGTATATAGTAAACATATAAATGATGAAACTACTATCATATTATAACGTTCACTGTAACGCACAATAATATAAATCAAACGCGCTAAATAGCATTGGCAGCATAGGACTTTTGAACTCGGGTAATAAAATCTTGTTCTAGTTCAAACGATCGCCGCTAGATAGCTGATTCATTTCGGAAATGGTCTATTCAAAGCAGAATATTTCATTTTTTTCAAATAAACCATTATTATATTCACCTTCGTAACTTTTCCATTCAATTAGTGTCGGCCTACATTAAAGCATACCAAACAATATCGTTGAAAAAGTCGAATAAGATCTTCTAAAATGTGCATTAGAAATGTTGATGAATTGAGTCTGGAGTACCAGTTATAGATATCATAACTGACATTTATTATAGTTTGTACGGGACTCACTGATTTTCACAATCATACTCGTGAATATGTGACGAATGTATTTTTTGACTATCCATATACGTAACATTATAAATCATTATTTCCTCGTGAAATGCTGAGAATGTAACGTCATCTTTGGATGAAAATTGAATAAATAAATAAATAAATGAATACTCACATACAAAATATGTAATCATATTTATATGATGATTATATTTATAATCATATTAATAAATATGCACAACCATACTAAATATTAATAATAAAAGAGTTTCACCGTTTATCGTATAGACCTAGGCGAGTTCATTTCGTAGACAACTCCCCTGGCGGAATATTTCATTGCATTCATTCAGATGTATGATTCTCTCAATCAATCAAGAAAACACGCATCACATAACTTTGTATTCGGTTTGTAAAAGTCTAGCCGTGTTTTAGCCGCAGGGGGGCTTTCCATTTCTACCCACTTCCGAAGCCAACAATTCAACGTTGAGGGTAATATTATGTGAAAAATCAATATTCAAACATAACATTTCCCGCGAATCCTTTCTTACTCACGACCATGAATAAATTAATTGGCCCGCACTGGACATTGACTTTTATACCCCCCTCCCCCCTTCCTCTAAACATCCGAAAAACGACTTTCTTTTTCAACCCTTCCATAGAAGCCTTGTGGATCGATACATGGTGTGCTATCATTCTACGACTCGGCAATTTGGTGTAGGTGTGAATATTCTGGAAATACGGATCAATTAATCATCGAGAACTTTGACCTTCTGAACAATAGTTTACACCTTCTTGACCCCGACGCTTTCGTTTTGCTGGCCTTAGACTTCAATGTTTGATAAGGGTGGATTTATTCAAATTCTCCAATAAATTACAATGGGTAGGCCTATATTCATTATTATATTTCTTGATTTCTTGGCAGTAATTTTTTTGAAATAATTATAGGGCCAAAAGGGTGGCTATTATCTCAGAGACCTCAAGTAATTAGCAGTCTGTATGAATTCATATTGGATATTGTCACTACTATAATTTATAAGCCCCATAGATATTACTTGTGGTAGATAAGTCAATCAACACAATAAGAACAAAAAACAAAAGTGGAAAAACAAAATGCAATTTTATCACGATGTAGTGATACCAACCTATTCTATCATGATATAATATCCTATCACTCTATATAGGCCTATCACTGATTTTTTTCTATTTGTATAATGATAAACTTTACATCTGCTGTTAATGGAAAGAAGTGATCTTTGCCCAAGAGACTTAGTTCACAGTGGAAGATATCAACATTCGTGTGTTTTGTTCACTCTTAATCAATGCTGGTAATGTCCGGATATATATCACAGAAACGTTTTTTACTTATAATCTGTTGCGGACTTTTGGAAACTGTAAGACTTTTATCTACGGCGGAAAATATGGTCACAGACTGCGCAGTCCTGGTGTTGAAGTTCATCGGTTTTAAATAATTAAAATGGGGTGTGAAGATCGCCTTTGTGGTGCCCCGTCCAAACGATTCTACCTTTCATCCTTAGCCTTAATTGGGGAACAATGATTTTGTATCAAGTTTCGATGTTATTAAAAAAAAATATATAATAGCCAGCTCGGGTCTTGAAAGTGAAATACCTCGGGGTCAGTTCCCGAGTCCAGGGTCCTGATTGCCTGTAGCGCAACCATCGCTTTTATATCGAACCATATAAAACATCAATACTCAACAATGCTTCACACGGCTCAGTGGAACTATAATGTTAGTAGTTGCATTTGTTTTTTTACGAAAATTATAGATTTTGTAAGTTCAACAATGCCACCGGTACCGTAGCCAATCTTATCTACATCTAGTTCACAAGGGAATCCGCTAAATCGTGACAGGCAATCGTGACCTTTTGCTCTGAATTGTCCGCAAGAAACCACAAATGCTTTCCATGTTATTATAGTATGGGAGTTGGGTCGCCTTCTTCATATTACGATAAAATAGGTTGGTAGGCCTATCACTACATCGTGATTTTATCAAGAATAAAATTATAAAAACATGTACATGTAAACATTTTTCTCGAACGACAGCAGAAAGACTTTTTATCCATATTTTTAATCGATCAACTTGTGATTTCCTGTTGATCTGTCAAATGTCAACATGCTACATAAAATTAATTAATTCCGTTACATATTATATTCATGATCGAAATTGTAGCGCACTGTAACCGATTCGAAATTTTCATTCGAAAGAACTTGAGATAATGTCAATGAAGAAATCCCATTATAGATATCATGGAATGACAAGAAACTAATAATTATTAATGAATAATTGACAATTTAATGAGTAAAAAACTTGAAAACTGTGCCTATCACATTCATTGAAATAAAAAAGCTGATATATCCTCAGTCTATGTGATTATATCAAATTCTGTGCCCATATTGTTTCACAAGGGCCCAAAGTGTCACATCAGTTTATTCAAGTTATATCAATTTTGTGAGTTATGAACATTTGATAGATGTGTACAAGACTTTAATATAGTTATGTAGCTTCTAGTGACTTGAGTCGTCACTATTATTATTATAATTTCTTTATGCAATCTGCTCGATTCAATTATATCTATGAAAAGAACATATTTATCGAAACTGTGAAACCATTGGATTGAATTGTTCATTATCTCTCATCAGGCATACATCCCCTTGCAGTCCAAGTATTTTATCAACACGCTATAGGTATGTCACAGTCACGAGAAAATATATCCGACTAAAAGTGGATTATTTCCGCTTAGTAGATCATCTCAATAACTTGTTAAGGTGTTTGTACTAAATGATGATAATGCTAATGATAATAATAATGATTTTTTTGTATTGGTTCATCAAGAAAACTAAAGATTCATTTATGTTTACAATATCCTGCAAAGATGCTCTATACATCTTGACTGCAGGTAATTTAAACAGATAATTGATACATGTTCAATAGTACTACTCATCAACTCAAATCTTCTCGAGTTCACTAATAATAATAAGGAACTTGAAAATCAATATCAAAGAAGTTACAAAATAATAATCAAATGACGAAATGTTCTAGTCAACCATCACTGCGCTTTATTCCGGACATACATTTTCAATCACTTATATTTATTTAATAGTCTTTTACCATAGTTATTGATATATGTGGGGACCACACAGTACCCAGAGTCTTTTGTTCTGGTACCATAGCTATGATTTTGATATTCTTTATATTCTTCTGAAAAATAATTTTGAATAATGATTTTACATTTATAAATTTCCCTAACCGATAAAATATCCCAATAAATAAACAGATTTTCATGAAGAGCTTGTACGTTTACAGGAATCATATTTTTAAAAATTGATTTCTGCATATTTATGACTATATTATTATAAGTATCAGTATTACCACACACCTGAACTGCATATCTGATTGAGTTCTCCGCTATTGTAGTATATACTATTCTTAAAGTAGTGAAAGGTAAATATTGTCTTAGTTGATACATTTTAAATGAGCATGATCTCAACTTTTCCGCAATTCTTCAATATATACATTCCATTTTAAATTACTATCCATATATATACTTGAATATTTAACACACTCCACATTTTCAAGATATGTATCACACATACACAAATGGCTGTAGTACAAAGATTTTACTTTTCAATGCAGATGCAATTATGAAATTTGATTTTAATTGCTCTTGTGGTTTGCTTAGGGGTACGTACATGCATTAATTTAGTTTTTTTTTTACTAATCCTTTATGACTAATCAATGACTTTATAATGAGTTTATGACTAATCCTATGTCATGCGTCTACATAATTATCTTATTCAATTCTTTTTGCGATATTGCTTTCGCCTTGTTTAATTCGACGTGCACCATCATAGCTGTTTCATCAGCATACAATAATGAAAATGATAATACAATTATGATAATAATTATGAAAATGATAATAATAATGATAATGATAATTTGATTACGTACGTCTCACAAGAAAAATAGTGTTTTATTGCTCGTGAGTCATAAGAGTGCTACCGATCTTAGTTCCCATCCAACACGTGTTTCATATATTCAAATATATTCAACTCCAGTAAAAATGGTCAAAGCAGTCGACTTCAAACACACGTGGATTGTGGTTAGCAAGATTTTAGTAACTGTGATGTTAGTAACCATGAGATACGGTTGCGTGTTGTCTATGAACTTGACAGCAAAATTACATTATTGAACTTACCTGTCTTATTAAATAAGTCCAATTAGATCGAGTAATTAACGAATTAAATGGTTAATTTAACAAGCTTTACAATGTTTAAATAGACTTGAAATCACGCAAGCTCGTTTGCTGGATAAATATAAAATAGTATGCATGACTAAATCTATAACTGTTTGTATCAATTGCTAAGTACTGATAATGAGTACTTTTATCTACTCGTTCTTAGAAATAAAATGAATAAATTATGGAATTATCATCCGGGAAGTTGAAAAACCTTCTTTTTTAAATCAAAGTTTGATTTTCTCTTCAATTTTTCAGCTTGGAAGATTCTATTAGTTATATATTAATCGCCACTTTCCATTTCAGAAATGTAACAGCTGAAATAACGCCACGGATTCATACGAATAACAAGTTTTATTGAATGAATAAATTACGTCAAATGCTTTATCATCATTCTGCATAGATTATTATCCATTTTATTCACAAATTTTATGAATTTTATGAAATTGTACATGGTGAATTTATCAGATTGTATAGAGTGACGATACGATTGTAAGATCATTATACATTCACGTATAAATCACGTTAATCACGTGAATCACGTAAATCACGTAAATAATTCATGTAAATCTTATTATTAAAACTGAAAACTGATGCAATAATAATTCTCCTCCTCATCGTCAGTATATTATGACGTAGAATATGAATATGAATGATATTTATATACAATTTCATGCTTCATATAGATTATTGATATATCAGATTGAACACAGGATACTGATATAATTATAATGATTTTATTTATTGGCAGTACAAATAATCTGAGGAATGTCTGAGAAGCAAAGTTGAGTGCACTGTTTGAAGGTTGAAAATTCCTCTTATATTTGATCTGATTCACATTCGATCCGAATTCACAGATAAAACCAATTTAGAAACACTTGCAAGAATGTATTCCGACCTGAACTTGACTCAGAAAGTATTCTATTTTCTCCAACCATTCTCTAAATTCCATTCTATGAAGCCCTAACAATTATTTCTTAGACACAAATATTTATTAAATCAATCATAGGTATTTTGGATAACATTGATATGAATGTATCAAGTTTTCGATGTTATGAACTTGTCTGATGAGAAAGCACTTGGCGCTAAATGACCTCGCTGTCGATGCGCCTTAAAACCCTAATATTCATTCATTCAGGAAGCACTTTTGAGAGGCTAGTTTTGTTTAGGGAAAAATGCCTACAACAATCAATATTACTAGCGGATGAGTTCAGATAGGTCGACATTGAGTTTGATAGTATCATAATCTTTCCAATGAATTTCACACATTCTGTTTGTAAGACCAATAAATTCTCAGCTTGACATGTTCGGGTTCTAAAAATAGAGTAAGTTTCTACATTGTGATTCATAAAAATAAATGTTCATTAAATAGCAACATAATATATTGTCTGAGGTGGGATGAATTGCAATCGTTGCAATCGTTATTTACTGGGTTTTCTCGAGAAATAGCATATTTTTTTCTTACGTTTTTTAACGAAGATTTGAATAATTGAAGATTATTATACAATGAAAATGGGAATGTAAAATACGAAAGACAAATGTGATTAAAGAAAACACACACGATTAAAGTCTTTGCAATTCCATTGTTGACATAACTAGCTATAAAACTCGAAATGACTTGATTTGAGATGACATAAAAAGTGCGAAACAGAGTTTCGATACATGATTGCTTATAAATAAGAGTGGAATTGTACTCTAGGAATGGCGAGAAGGTGGAATTTTGATAAACTTATGTTCATTGTTTAAATGCCTCAGGACGTTACTATAAGAAATAAACTAAAAGAGGTTCGGACCAAGTTGGACATGCAAGGTGATCTGTAATGGGTTATCACATGTTTTACTCTGTCTTTAATTTTCCTGATCAAACTAAAAGCAACACAAGCAAAATCACATGTTTTAAGTGTGTCACAATAAAGTGTTTCATCATCAACGTACCGGATCCGGTTCAAAAGAAGCCTGCCAACTCCGAGCGGCCCAAGAAGAACCCAAATCCATCGAGACGACAGATGAGAAACTCGAGTTCAGGAAATGATTCTGATTTCCCATATTATTGCTGATTCGGTGTGACATGTTGCATAATTGAGAGCCTACGCTAACTCATTTCACGCATTCACGTCACTCCAAAATTATTCACAAGTTCGAAAACTATTTATTTTGGTAATAATCGAGATAATTTCGAATAAACAACAGTTTCGGAACTCTTCCTTCTATTTCTTATTCAAAATGAGGAAATAATTCCTATCTGTATTCAGATAAAGTTATTGTTACCGGTAATATTAATTTGAAGTGCAATCCAGATATAATCAACAATTGATATACGTTAAATGCATTTGAAAGAAATGAAAGTTATTAGGTTGTACTTTGATAAAATGTACGGTAATTTTGAATGTTTAAACTTGCATTTTCATTCGATTAAACGTTTTAATATAAGTTATTCCCTGTGATAATTTTGACCACTGAGTACACTGAGTACGTTACCGTTGACCGTTACCATCACAACTGAGTGTGCATTCTACCCACAGTTGTAACATTGCCGGACATTAATTATTTATATTGGAAAAGGTGGCCACTTCGATATTCTATAGAAATGCGCCTGCGTACAATATTAATGGTCAGAAAACGAAGTAGAAAAGCGAAAGAGAATGAGAGAGGGCGAGGGAGGAGAAAAACGATACAAAGTCACGCAAGTTTTATATAACTTTGTGGACAAAATACGAGTCACCATCGCATGACGCTAGTCTTGGTGCGAGTACAAAAAAATGTACAAAAAATTATGAAATGTGAATATTTGATAAGAGAATAAATGTTTCTATATGGTTATGCCAAATGATCATTTACTCAGGTATTTGATCTAGTGATACGGAAATCTTTTAGCGTGTAATTTACATCATCATGCATACACCACAATTGGGTGATTTTTTTTTCACAGCACACGATAAAATATAATTACACCCACAATGTCAAAATGTCGAGGTCAAATTAATTATACCAGGAAAACGCGTAATGTGTTTCCGCGTTGATGGATGAGCTAGAATATATCAACGTATCTTTGGTTGGTATCTCAATAGCTTCTAGTGATTTGAAAACATTACATTATATATTTTGTTACATCAACACAGTTTATTTGATTGGAGTGCAATTTCGGAATAATGTGTATAATTATTATATTGAAATTCCCTGAAAATTTGAATTCTTTCGTAAGAAATATTTTTCACGAATTTTCTCCTCCGGGGTATTACGAGATTTTTAAAAACTTTGAAAAGATTTTTCTCTGAAGTGGTGCAACCAATTGCGCCTCAAAACTATATACAGTATCGAATTCGATGAAAAAACTTGTGTATGCCGGGTTTAAACTGAATTTGTATTCTTCTTTGACATGTGAAGCGCGAGAAAAAAACATGTACTTTTTTTCGAGTATGGTGAAATTGATTCTCAAAATTGGAATCAAAGTTTGACCCCCGAAATATTTTACTTTGAAGACGTGAGTCGGTACACCTTCACAGTATGATAAAGTATGTTGGTATCACTACATCGTGGTTGCAAGGTGCCATACAGATTTTGATGATATAATGGTTGTAGATCTACTTATTAAATTCACCAGGCAAAGAATTCAGGATATAAGGATGAATTAATTTATATAACTGTTCAACAACTCTTGTTGGTTTCAAGACTCCAAGGCGGTTGTCATAAAAAAATGAGTAATCAAAAGTGAGATATGAAAAATAGCACCCTATTTATTTATGTTTAATTCATGTTTAAGGACAGAGGAATTATACATGTTATACTTTCTGAATATATCGCGCGATCATGCTTATTGTCAATATCAAATAATTTGTACCATACTCCTAGGCGATTAACGCATTATTAACCGTATAATTGAAACTAGTTGACACTCACTAGTACGAGTAGATAGTGAACTAGTCAAATAGTTCATTCAGATCACGAAAGTATCATCTGTATTGTTCTATTTTTTTTCAAAATCAACTCCCATACATTTTTTATTGGTCAAATATAGGGGAAAAGATGAACAGTTCCAATTTCAAGGTAAAATGGCCAACAAATATAAGTACAAGTTATGAAATAAAATCTTTCATATATGCCCGCACCTAAAAATGGTTTGAACTTATAAACTAGATCAATTATTTACTTGTTTTATAATAAAAACAGTTCACGGTCAAGTTGTCTCACCTTGACCGTCTATCAACATGCAGGTAAACATTTATTTACCCCACAATACATGTATGTGTGTGTATGTCTATGTACGTTCGACCATATCGTACATACATATGTTATCAACTTATCATAGAAGTTTAAAAACGCGGCATTATCGATATTTCCAACGTTGTTTGTATAGAAATATGTGTCACGGTCGGTAAAAGCCTAAACTGATTGTTCGTTGTGATAATGTTGGTTTATTATACCTTCGTACTCAGTTGATTGCCCTTATCAAACTTCATCGTTGAGTACAATCAGTCATGAATATAATATTCATCTTTTAGGGTCCTGAAGAATCTTAACGTACTGACGGACAAGCTCAAACAATCTTGTTTACTAAAATAAATGTCGAGTACAATAATTATGAACTATTGTTCTATAATGAAAGAGAACAAAAACTTTCCCTTCACATTTTCATTTTATTTTGATTAGATTATATTTCTCAACTAATCAGTCCACTTTCATTCTTCTATCACAGATTATTGAATTTTTTACAGAAATCGTAATATTTTTTGAATCGAATGTCACGATACCGAGTGACGTATGAGGTAGTTATAAAATGAAGGTGAGTGCAACTAGACAGATTCAATTCAGAATGGTTGTTTTCTAGGTTTGATTAGTGAAGTATAATGAAGTATTGACAGTTTTTGATGAATGTTCAATCACTTATAAATTTTGGACCAAAGGTCAAATTCACAGGTCAACTCTTCGTGGTTAGATCACAGTTCACTTTTCTTCCAATGGTATAAAACTCGATACTTGGTTGGCATAGTTGATTGTAATTTTTCTGGTCTTTAAAAAGTTCATCAAAAGTTCGAAGTTTAATTAAAATCGACTCACACGTCGCCATCTTGATGACTGCCAACAATACGATAAACATGAAAATGATGGTTATTTATCTTCAATAATTATGTTACTTTGATTAAAAAGTTCGCGATTTTATTCGACCTTTTTATAACTGTATGGACATCTTTCAAGAAATAAAGGACTAACAATCATTACCATAGCAATACAGCAAACTGCTGGACAAACAAAGATTATGTTTGGTTAATATCAATTGGTGGGCATTGTTGTCAGTTTTTTAAAAATAATGAGTGACGACATCACTCTAGCGAAGCCTATAAAACCTATGAACAAACAGCAGTGTTTAGTCTTCATATTACTACAGATAGCCATGCTAATTTGGTAGAAATAATTGACCACCAATAACATATAGGCCCTAATATCAATATCAATATATATATATATATATATATATAAATATATATATATATATATGTATGAATATATATATATATATATATATATATATATATATATATATATATATATATGTATAAATATTTATATGTATATATGTATGAATATATATATATATAATATATATATGTATATATATATATATATATATATATATATATATATATTTATATATATATATATATATATATTTATATATATAAATATATATATATATATATACATATATATATATATATATATATATATATATATATATATATATATATATATATATATATATATATATATATATATATATAAATATATATATATACCGTATGTATGGTCTGACGCCTTGAAGCAGAACTGTATCAATTATCTCCGATTGAGTGTTAGTTCAGGTTGTGGCCCGATACTGAGAGAATGGCAAGTACATTGCACCTTGGGCACGTGGTTCGACGCCCCGTTCTCCAAGTTTCCTATACCATTGAACTGGCTCACTGTTCGGTCATATCAGTCGTAAGACACTGAATAATCGAGGTGTTTAATCATCCGATCGTTTGCATGTCTATCACTTGGCGCCACATAATCGACTACATTGTGTTCATGAAAATGTCTAATTCTTCAACAGCGCTAGAATACTTCTGTGGATCTGCTAGTGATACACATTTAATTATGAGGATGTATCAAGATTTTGTTTGATGAATCAGAAATGGGTAACCAGTCGTGATTCTGAAATATATCAACTTATAGTCGAACACAAATTATTGTTGAGAATTCCAACGTCTGAAAGGATGCGTATAACAAAAAGCCATTTTCGCTGTAATTCATATTTTTATTGATTATTTGCTTGAAGACCTTACCAACAGCTATATGTGATGTGACTTATGTGAGATACATTTTTCAGAATCATATTTCATATATATATATATATATATATATATATATATATATATATATATATATATATATATATATATATATATATATATATATATTTATATATGTATAATTGCATGCAATACATTATTGACAGTTTTGGCTGATATTATCTCCTGAACTATATTTATCCATATTATCTATACTTATCTATATTTATATCTATATACACATATATATGTGTGAATATATATATATATATATATATATATATATATATATATATATATATATATATATATATATATATATTGGATCTTTTAAACTTTCACAGTTATTATGTGTATTCATTGTTTTTTGAGATGAAAACTGTGTGAAATATATAAATAACAAGAACTTCAATGAAATATAGAAACAACCATGAAATATTGAAAAAATATTTATTCACTCATTTACATATTTATTTATCATGAATGAATATCTTTTCAATATTTTATAGTTGTTTCTATATTTCATTGAATTTTATGTTATTTATATATTTCACACAGTTTTCATCTCAAAAAACAATGAAAACATTATATATATATATATATATATATATATATATATATATATATATATATATATTTATATATATATATATATATATATATATATATATATATATATATATATATATATATATATATATACATTGATAAATTATTCATAATTATTCATGAAATCAAAGTTAGCATATCGTAATGGTTTCTGGATTAAATACACTATACAAAATGATAATTTTGTGTTAGAGATCCGCATGTTCATAGGTGCGTCAACAAGGAGAAATAGAATGAACACAAACAATTAATTCAACAAAACAGAGTCTGTGTCTTTTTCATATAAAATGCACTGCTGCTGATCATTATGTACACTTGTATACGTCCAAAGTGGTCGATCAAGCAACACTAAAAATTTAAAAATAGAATGCACCATGTGGAGAAAAATGAGGTTATTCGCATCAATACAATCTACATTTACAACTGTAAGTATAATTCACCAAAAATTAAGTGTGAACATGTACAACATATTTTTTGAAATTCATTTCT
The DNA here is from genome assembly GCA_964007535.1 of Brachyptera risi. Classification (NCBI taxonomy): domain Eukaryota; kingdom Metazoa; phylum Arthropoda; class Insecta; order Plecoptera; family Taeniopterygidae; genus Brachyptera; species Brachyptera risi. The sequence continues at coordinate 59,305,469 of OZ023326.1, forward strand.
TCTTCAGGAAAACACATTTCAGTTGGACACAAGTGTACGTCCATTAGTGAAGTTGCCATTTAAAACATATTATAAAACATTTCTTGACAACAATGGCGTTTCCGTTGACTGACTCATGAACTTGAGAAAGAATATACAAAGAGTTACATCACAATCTATTAGCATGAGACTGTGAAACTCAGATCTCTGTAGTTTAAAGCTATCTTGCAAAAGTTCTTACATACCTCAGCGTTATTACGTCACGTATATGTGTCATTCACTGTTCATGGTTTCATGAACAAGAGTGTCGGTTTTTGCAAGAATAACTTACTATTTGAAGATAACTTATGTCTTAAGAGCAAGCGGGATTCAAATGGAGAAAGTGAAACAATAGATTTACTTTTTTGATAATTGCTTCCAAATAATTCGATATATGGAATTTGAAATGGTTTAGTGGCACTATATTCACATTTTATTTTACAATATATCAAAATCTTTAGCTATATTATTAGACGAGCTTTAGCGAGGATTCAATTTGACATACTGAAAAAAATTGGTGTTCGTTTTTATGTTTTTTTTTTTTTTTTTTTTTTTTTATGTTTTTTTGTCGGTTCTCCACAGGTCAAACGGCTACAGCTATCAACTTCAAACTTTTTTTCGTCATGGTTCCTCATCTAACTTAGATCTGTATAGTTTTGTGGCATTATCGGGTGGTAACTTTTTTTTTTATGAATTTTAGAAATTTCAAAAATCCCCATTAGAATAACCCGGAGGAAAATACTTGAAAAATCAAAATTTTTCAAGACCTCTCAAATTTTCGCCGAATATAAAAGAAACTATTAAGCACATTTTGAGAGATTTTTCGCATCAATCGGATGAGAAATAACGAAGAAAACGTATTTATAAAGCATTTTCCCATCAATTTAGGCTATTACGGCAACCAATTAAATCTATAGCAACAAGTGTCACCAATTAATTCAAAACGATTGAAATGAATGAAGAGTAAGGCCGTGACATAACTGATTCTCGTAAGGTTTTTGAACGTTTGGAGTGATCCAAGGTCTGTAGATGTAGATTGGGTTGACAAATTATTTTTCATTCTAGATTTCTATACCCCTAAGCTCGTCTAACAACGCGCATCCCGCGTTTTCCTAGTTTATAACTAGGAAAACGCGGGATGCGCGTTGTTAGACGAGCTTAGGGGTATAGAAATCTAGAATGAAAAATAATTTGTCAACCCAATCTACATCTTCAGACCTTGGATCACTCCAAACGTTCAAAAACCTTACGAGAATCAGTTATGTCACGGCCTTCCTCTTCATTCATTTCAATCGTTTTGAATTAATTGGTGACACTTGTTGCTATAGATTTAATTGGTTCCCGTAATAGCCTAAATTGATGGGAAAATGCTTTATAAATGCGTTTTCTTCGTTATTTCTCATCCGATTGATGCGAAAAATTTCTCAAAATGTGCTTAATAGTTTCCTTTATATTCGGCGAAAATTTGAGAGGTCTTGAAAAATTTTGATTTTTCAAGTATTTTCCTCCGGGTTATTCTAATGGGCATTTTTGAAATTTCTAAAATTCATAAAAAAAAAAGTTACCACCCGATAATGCCACAAAACTATACAGATCTAAGTTAGATGAGGAACCATGACGAAAAAAAGTTTGAAGTTGATAGCTGTAGCCGTTTGACCTGTGGAGAACCGACAAAAAAACATAAAAAAAAAAAAAAAAAAAAAACATAAAAACGAACACCAATTTTTTTCAGTATGTCAAATCGAATCCTCGCTAAAGCTCGTCTAAAAAAAAATATTAATCAAATGTGAATACATACGTCCATAAAGGTAAGGATACCATTATATTCATACTATAAATAAAGAATGATATGTTTGAAAAATAAACTGCTGGGGTGAATAAAAAGACGTGAAAACTGTAGGCCTATGTATGATCGGTAAATGGATTTGTCTAGATCCGATGAAGAATTATTCGGAAAACATACAATCGTATAAAGATTCACTTCTACGATGATAATATCCTGAGCATTCTGCACGGTATTTACATTCAAGCATACTCTAAGGATTTCATTCGACATGTCTTTGCTATAATTCTGATGGTTGAGAAGAAATAAAAATTATTTTGATAACTCGACTCTTCCTGAAATACCACGGTCATCAGAATTACAATTACACGGAATTTTGATGTATGGTGGATAATTATATGGTCTTTCTGAGATTGAATTTCAATGCCAATTGTATAAATTATCTAAAAGAATACTAATACGTGATTTCATATCCCACGTTTCAGAATCGTGAGAGCCTTCTTTTGTTGACAATGCATTTTAATAAAGATAATCCACGATTTAATTTCATGAACATAATAACCTAGCAATATGAATAGTATACAAATTAACATTAGTATACAAATTATATTTTGTTATCCAAAAAGAGCCTTTGAAAAAAAAAAAAATACAAATTGCTAGTTGAAAAATTACGAAATGGTACTGGAGAGGTATTATAATATTATTTCTCCTCTGTGACTTTCTCTCTATCTCATGGTAGTGTCACCGATTGTCTTTTCACAGGATCTAGATAATGTGTGGCATTGTGAATGCTCATAATGCAAATGAACCTTCCAATTTGCTTATGTAATCACGAAAAACCTGTAGATAATGTGAAAAAAATGTGGAGAACATCCCCCCCTTATACACACACACACGAAAACACACACACACACACACACACACACACACACAAACAAACAAACAAACGAACAAACACACGCACACACACAGTTATATATATATATATATATATATATATATATATATATATATATATATATATACATATATATATATATATATATATATATATATATATATATATATATATATATATATATATATATATATAAATATATATATATATATATTTATATATACATACATATATATATATATATATATATATATATATATATATATATATATATATATATATATATACATATATATATATATATATATAAATATATATATATATATATATATATATATATATATATATATATATATATATATATATATATATACACATATATATATATATTTATATATATATATATATATATATATATATATATATATATATACATACATATATATATATATATATATATATATATACATATATATATATATATATATATATATACATATATATATATATATATATAAATATATATATATATATATATATATATATATATATATATATATATATATATATATATATATATATATATATATATATATATATATATATATATATATATATATATATATATATATATATATATATATATATATATATATATATATATATATATATATATATATATATATATATATATATATATATATATATATATACAAAGTAAAGACATTCAAAGTGAAGTGTATATAATTAGTACCCATATTCATAGTAAATGATACACCAATTAGCAGGTGCTATCAAAGTACGTATCATTATGTTGCGCTCACATTACGTAATTATTTAGTTTCATATCGCTTACCCTTTATTAATTGTAAGTACATGGTAGACTTGTAGTATAATAATTTTAACAGTACTAGGAAAACGCGGGATGCGCGTTGTTAGACGAGCTTAGGGGTATAGAAATCTAGAATGAAAAATAATTTGTCAACCCAATCTACATCTACAGACCTTGGATCACTCCAAAAGTTCAAAAACCTTACGAGAATCAGTTATGTCACGGCCTTCCTCTTCATTCATTTCAATCGTTTTGAATTAATTGGTGACACTTGTTGCTATAGATTTAATTGGTTCCCGTAATAGCCTAAATTGATGGGAAAATGCTTTATTAATGCGTTTTCTTCGTTATCTCTCATCCGATTGATGCGAAAAATCTCTCAAAATGTGCTTAATAGTTTCCTTTATATTCGGCGAAAATTTGAGAGGTCTTGAAAAATTTTGATTTTTCAAGTATTTTCTTTTTTTTTTTTTTTCTATTGGGTTTTAACGACGCACTGTAATGATTACTAAGATCTATTGGCGTCGGATGAATGATTAATGAGATGATGGGATGATGAGATGAAGGTTTTTATGGGTAGTGGGAAGGATAGTGGGAAGGAAGCGGTCGTGGCCTATATTGTAGGAACCATCCCGGCATTAGCCTAGACTAAAGAGGGAAACCACGAAAAACCCCTGTAAAGATGGAGGGTGGCGGGGATCGAACCGGGTCCGATATGTCCCTTCACCTCCCGGATCACGAAGCAAGTGAGCTAACCACTCAGCTACTGTGCCGGTCAAGTATTTTCCTCCGGGTTATTCTAATGAGGATTTTTGAAATTTCTAAAATTCATAAAAAAAAAAAGTTACCACCCGATAATGCCACAAAACTATACAGATCTAAGTTAGATGAGGAACCATGACGAAAAAAAGTTTGAAGTTGATAGCTGTAGCCGTTTGACCTGTGGAGAACCGACAAAAAAACATAAAAAAAAAAAAAAAAAAAAAAAACATAAAAACGAACACCAATTTTTTTCAGTATGTCAAATTGAATCCTCGCTAAAGCTCGTCTAATAATGTCAATGGAGAATAAAATAATACATTGCTGGAAGTAGGACTTATGATGGGTTATAGACTTACATTTTTTTCGGTACGGAGATCATCTGTCTTTATAGAGCACATGCTAGTTGATCAAGCGAAATATAAGTGTATTAGTGATAACTGATAACTTTCGAAGGTTCACGTCTTTTCAAGATAATTGACGACTCGAAGTCTCCGCCCCCATGACGTCATAAATCATACCTTCCAATCAAAAGGGCTGTTAGATCTGTAGTCAAATTCAAATATCCAATCGGGGTATCTTGAAATGACTACAATCGATATGATCCAACTGGCTGACTGGTAAAGCCACGCCTATTTCGAGTCGTCAATTATATAGGAACCGTAGGAGGCGCGGAATAGAGTTGACTTGGTCGTGTGGCATGGGCTTCGTGTTACTTCTGCAATGCAATGTTCAGGTATGGTTGGACACCCAAACCCATGTCACACAACCGAGTAGACTCTATTCCGGTAAACGATCGTCAGGCGCCCCAACCTATTTTACTATGAAACACATGCATTTTAATCCTTCGAAAATATGTGCATTCAAATGATTACCCTAGCTAGGATCTACTATTTACAAATGAATACAGATATTTTTTTATCGACACATTTCTGAAAACTATACGATCCGAGTTGATAATTCACGATGGTGTTTATGTTGTAAGTTTACTGGTATTTTAGTAACTTTATACTCCCGTTTGAGAGTTATCACAAAAAATAATATCACGCTATGGATTCCCATGTGAACTCTCAAGTGAAGAGTGAAGTGATTATACAATTCATCGTTAACAATAAAGAATGGTGGAATATAACTGTACAGATTCGAAATGATGTAATTAAACATGTACTCCCACTCTTCTATAGAGAGATCATAGATGGACCCCATGAAAATACAATTTAGACTACACGGATCAAAGACGATGTGTGAACCCTGTATTTAATTATTGAAACGGTTTTTTCTTATCTATATCTGTTAATTATGAGTAGCAGAAGATATTAAGTACCGATAAGTGTTCATTAGCAGGTTTTTGTAATTTAAAAAAATGAACGCCTTCAATTCTACATGCACTTTTCACTCGTAATCTACTTCTTTCGTAGATGCAAGTATACATTTACCGACCACAGCCATCTGGATGTATAAGTTATGAGCGTGTTCCAACACATTGTTGTTATGACATGAGTAGTATCAAAATCAAGGTATGTATCACACTGATCAGTGATGTAGACTGATGGCAGCTTTCGATTTCTTCATATATGAATATGTCGTCCTTCATACATCCAGGCTATACATAGGCCATACCGTTTTGACAAAAGACCGAAACGTCGAAGAACCAAACTATTCAAATTTCGACACAATTTTATATATCAAAAATCCATGGTCTTTCAATTGATTGGTATTCCAGCAATTTGATGTATTCCCATCTTGAAACGCATATATTGCGTGTAACTAGTAATTTATAATCTACCTTTAGTAGTGGTTCAAATCAACAGTACATCCGTTTCATGATTTTCTCATAAAATCGAGATGAATATCAGATTTGAACAAAGAAGCTACAAAATATTGCTCGACTTATTAACATTTGCATGATGCTCATGGTTTCTATCCATAAGAAGACATCAGACACATAATTTACATGATTCACAGAAGGAGCGATATGAATGAAAGAAGAAAATCATATGATTTTGACATATTTAGTGAATCTTCAAGCTATTTTACCTCCATACCATCATCCAATATCTAGAAAATGAACGCTGGTATAGATAATGTTTCTGAGTTTTCGGTTCCTGGCTTATGCTGAGGCCTCAATATTTTCAATTTATTTTATATATCAGTGCTGCTCGACTTAGCCATGCTCTCTAAACAACCTTATGACATATACGGGAAACGAGTGACAACATCATAACTATTATTAACATATAAGTGTTTAGACTACTGCATCAACCCGTGACGACCTCACCTATCCAGTTCTGATTTCCTTTGACAGTATACACACTGGTTTCTAATCGTCGTTCCTAATATGGCTGTAATTTATATTCCGACAATGGCATGGTGGGCTGGAGTAGAAGTCCTTGGGATCTATGACTCATTTCTTTGACCCTGCCTGCATAAGATTTTTCCTATATGCAGATGAATCATCAGAACGGATATAATGCAACTCAAGAGTTTAGAGTTGTATGATACAAAGTTCAAAGCGAGACTCTCATTCGTCAATGTTGAAGGATAGACAAAACGGTGAAAGAGACGGCAGTAATTTGGAATCCAATTATTTCGCTACTCTAAGCCAATAAGATCAAAGTGATCAAGATATAACCGTTCTTTATATAGTTTTGTTAATAAATGCAATATTGTTGATTGTACATAATAACGTATTCAGATAGGATCAAAAATTACGCTTGCAAATCCAATATGTATTTTTCATATGCCTAACCTCTTTACCATTTCTTCTCCGTTCTTTTCCAGCTATAATGATATTTTAATGTTTCTTTCATACTCATTTCGAACATTTAAAAACGGAGTCATGATCAGTATATCTGATCATGATCATGATTATCTATGACGGTATATGAATCGGACTGTGGCTGAAACATGGTTGGAGAACATTATTTTGACATTGATTTTCATTCAATATCCTCGCATAGTCTACATCTTTTCTTCATCCTTCAATGCTAATAGCAACGACCTTAGGGCGATGAGCAAAACCGCGAGCTAAACATTCAAATTACCTTACTAATAATGGAGCGTGGCACGATGTATACTAAGAAATGCTGTACTGTATGTGTACTGGATATTCATGTATACATTTCTTAATGGTATTAATCAGGCTTCTTTCAGGTAACATATGTCTGACCAATCATCACTATAGTATCACAGAGAACTGGGTGCAAGCAACATAGATTTTGATTGGATAATATTAATCAGGGGACACTGCAATAAGTGACATCACAAGGCAGATATCTGCACAGATCTGGTATTATTCTTCCGAATTTTTTGACAAGGTTAATAATATGAGATAAACAGAAGTCACACTTCACAGTAAAATGATACAAAATTCAACTGGATAATTATGAAATGAAAAGATCCACACAGATCTCAAACAAAAATTCCAAACAAGATCTAATGTCTTTTTACATGAACACAACGTTATACAATTCCTACAGTGAGATATAGTATCTTCCACATATATTAATATATCAATATTTTATATGTATTGAGTAAATAACGGTTACACGCGTGAATTCATTCAGTAATGCAAGGGTGATAAGAATTGAATACATATTTTATCTTGATGCATATCGTTCCATAACGGATCAACACTCTCATACCGCCGCTAGTGTGACGTGATGGAAAAAACCGACGATCAAAAACTCTTTCTTTTGTTATTTATATCCATTCTGCAATATATAGAATATGTTCAGTGTTGATTATAATTTACTACGAAAACGCAGTATATGAGTTGTGAGATGAGTATGAGCGAGATATTTTCATGACAATCATTCGAAATGTAAATATCTTGATTTTGAACGGATTTTACGAACTAATAGTTATTGGCTATGTATCAAGTAATAGTTAGCAGATTAACTTGATACACCCTTGGTTACGTATGTTATCAACGTATCGTCCCTTGACTAATAGTTAGCCGATTAATTTCCAACTAAGAGTTCGTAAACCCGCTTCAAGTCTAGTCACACATTGCTTACTGTTATGAAGCTGCAGCCGGATAGTATTTTTATAGCCCTTATCTGAGAGTTGGTGAAAACAAAAAGCATAGCTAATATATGGTGATAACAACTTCAAACTGCGTGTTATAGCTGCTCCCAAGTTAGTGATTCATGCAGGCATCTGAAAAGATCTATATTTATAAATCCTCCCCTTAATACGGCTGTTCCGATGTATGTGAAATTTTGTAATAGGCCTAATATATGCCTATCATTCTTGTGTTTAAATTTAATGAAAGCTGATTTTTTATTACAATTTTTTTTAAAGTAAAATCTCGCGGCATTTTCAAAAATTTCACTATATATAGTATTCATCTCAGAAGTGGTTCTATTGCTTTTGCCCCAACATTATACAGTATGTTTACCAAGATAGATAATAACATGTGCAAACCAAGTTTCATCATAATGACCGTTTTGTTTGACTTGTGGACATCATATAAAAAAGTTTCCTTTACAATAGGTTTGTCGAAAAATTATCGGAACCTGTGAAGATATGTATATATATACTTCACAGTATTTGCGACAGCACAATATCTAAGTAAGAGAATGTTCACTTTTACATCCGATTTTTGTTGTTGTTTACTTGTAACCACGCGAGATGAAGGTTCCAATCGACCGTTTCTCTATCTCACACCAGTAGCGCACGGGTGGTTCGCGCCTTCATCTCGTAAATACAGGTATGATAATTAAACAAACAGCCAGGAACTAGGGCGCGTGTTTCTATCCGATCGATATTCAAGTAATGGGTCAAGCGTCCTCAAAACAATGAATTAATCTTTCGCTCTTCATTTCTAAGAGAAAGGAAACGAAATTTATGTGCGCGATATCAGAAGAGCGATAAAATGCGCAATTTTGTTAGTTTTCTTGAAAACGGTTCAAATTATCAGTGAGGAATATTTAATCGATTGTTGATGTAGAATATATGAATTCTATGAAACAGTATAGGGTTATAAAAATGTTTTCAAATTGCTTTCTCATATTCTGACCTCTTTCATTTTCTTTCAGCATTCGATAGTTGAGAAATAGGCTTTAATCTGAAAACACAGTTTAAACAGTTGATTGATTTAGTTACGTTAAGAAATAAGACCTGAAAGTCTCAACGTGTATTTCAATGCTGGACGGTTTGAAAGACTGAATTTATGAATAATCTTCAGCATCCAATGCCTCTAGCATCTCGTAAATATAGTAATTATATAGCATAGATCAAAATCCAGATCAGAAATTGTAAAAGATGATACATTTCGTAAAAGTACATGCTATCCGTGCATCAATACACCCGTGAAGTAAATGACAATCACATTTTCTTTCTATATGCACCTTTTTGCTTATACATCCTGCTATATAACTTACATGGCGTTTAGCACAGTCAAACGGTACTGCTTCGAGCATGGACAGACAGTTCCTTGAAATCTGAAGCCAGACAGGTGCGGGTTCGAGTCCAGCTGTGGGCATGGGTTCATTCGTACCCCATAATCATGAGCTATACCACAACATATAACACATAATTTAGCTGTCGGTAAAAAAAAATCCCTTCAAAAGGTTCGGAAGAATATAACGTGCTCTTTCGATTAGCTCAAATCTAATCAACTATTGAGAAATGTCGCTGATTCATTGACACAATTTCTCACGTATGAATTCAAGATTTTCATGTATGTGTCGATAATTTAATTGTTACTTATTTCAAATTTCGGAATATCCAGTTTCGCCCTTACCTTGTTCAAGTTGAACCGTGAAATGTGAATGATATTAAAATATACAAACAACTTACATAATCAATCACAATATCGCCAGGAGAAGCAATAGTTAGTGAAGTGAATAATTAGTGACATGTATTCGTTTACTTTTTTTTGGTTTATTAATAATCACAATACTAAGTATTATAACCAAAAACTAAATCTAAGAAACCAAAGTCTAGATCTGAACCAAATCATGATTAAAAATGAAATATAAACTATTCCGATTGATTTAAGGAATGGGTATACATATTCGAAATGGAAAATTCATGTCGTTTGGCTTGGAACTTTTTACAGCTAGTTTTTACTTCCAAATCAGAAAAGATGGATACGAAGATGTAACGAGTAACCAGTCGTGGATCGGCGTGAATAAACGAACAAGATTTTAATAAATCGAGAAGGAAGGCTTATATACATCGCCTATCGCCATCGGGTATACTGGTATAGAATACAACGTATACGTGCATATAAAAGCGAGTTGGTGCTATTTATAGTCGCTTCGCCTCTATAGATTGTAAAACCATTCAACTCTTGAAATCATATCATAATTACGAAAGTTCCGGTTATGATAAGTCAAGTGCATTATATCCTCCTAACACAAGCCACACAATTATTATTATACTGGTAATTTTTGCGAATAGAAACTTTAGAGAAGTATGCAATTTAGAGACGAGCAATAGGAATAGCCATCTAGTGAATGCAAAAACTTTTTTCCGGGATCAAAGAAACGTGTTTTACAAACAGTCGACTGTAGTTCATGGATAAATGAACTACACTGACAAAAAAAGCTTTTTCAAGGAGCGTGCATTTTTGTGCGTTACATCAATGCACCACATTGTATAACGAATTCATCTCTTCGGCATACTTTATATTCAAAGCGAATGATAGTTTGATGCAAAATTGTTTCACACATATGTTTCAATTACATGTAATCATACTCTGCTGTTGCATTTCCACCGTCTACTAATAATTGCATATCCAACTAGAAAACGCAACATAAGCGTTGTTGGATGAGCGATAGGCATTATTTATATAAAAATATAATGGAAAAGATATATTGATTTCAAAACAATCATGTTACTTATTTTAATCGTTCTACAGTTTAACTCCCCATACCCGAAGCTTATATTTTTAAAGGATTTCTTAATAGCAATTGAAAAAAACATGGTAACGATCCGATTTATGTGAAACTTTGAAATAATGTGCAGTATGATTATTACATTGAAATTCCGTGATAATTTGAGTCTATTCGAAGGAAATAATCTTTCCAAATCTTCTCCTCCGTGTTATTCTCATGGGTTTTCCGTGTTTCAAACTGCTGATTGGGGTTTCTTAGAAGTGGTGCAACCGATTGCGCGGCTTAAAACTATTCAGTACCAAATTAGATGATGACACTTTTGTATGCCAAGTTTCAACTGAATTTGTATACTCTCGTTCGACCTGTAGAGCGAGAAAGTTTTTTTTCGACTACGGTGAAATCGAGTCATCGTTTTGCTCTTCCAATAAACAATCAATTCAGCGTTTTACCATTAGGCCTACATAACATATATATTTTATATTCAGATGAACTTTTTTTTTGATGATTGTATAAGCAAAGATTTCGTTCTAGAGGTTGGATGGGGTTTGTTTGATCAATATGATTTTTTATGTCGACATGCATACTTGCTCAACTTAGAACTGTTTAGTTTTGTGGAGTTATCGGTACTAAATACTTTTTGAAAAATGTAGTTTTTAAATTTTTTCGACTAAAATTGCGAAGAAATACAATCTACAGGAAGACCTGAAACGACCTGTTCAATCCTCTTCACCACGCAATACCTCACAATGTTTCCACGCGATGTTTCACCATGCGCGAAACACGTAGACTCATAAAACTCAGATCTGTATAGTTTTTGTCCTAATCGGTTACGTCAAATTGAAAATAAATATGTCTTCATCAAATTTGAAAAACTTGGAATATAATTCTTATGAAAAATTTGAATCTAAACCAAATATTAACACTACTGCTGTGTACAACATGGAAAAACTTGATTACAAAGTTCAACACTGAGATGAGTGGGCTAGTACACTGAACCGCCATTTAGGAGACTGAGGTTCGATTCCCGCTACGGTCGACCATCCTGTCAGTTTTTTTCGTGGATTTCCTCTGTTCATTTTTGGGTCAATACTGGGACAACAGGGCACGACCGACTCCTTCATACTATCCAAAAACACCTCTTAAAATAACCTTTCATCGTGGTCATCAGTACAGTGCGTCGTTAAACCAAATATTAATGGATACAAAACCAAGTTCTTCATAAATAACTATAACTATAAATATACTTCACCATAACTATAATAACTACATAACTATAATATTATTAGTATATAATTATTTTTGGTTATATGGAACTGCTTATTATTTTTCTAAAACAAAAACTGGCCTATACTGGGATGGTTCATTAACTACACATATAACGACCGACTTCTTCCAACTATCCACAAACATCCAATCATCCTTCATCTCATCTTCCCATCATCTCAATCATCATTCACCGATGCCAATATATCTTGGTCAATGGTCATCAGTACAGTGCGTTGTCGAACCCATTATAAATAAATTATCTAATTATATCAAGTGCATAATTTTGTATTCACAGTATATTCCATTGGTATAATTTTCATGCACTGCCGTACTAGCAAAAAGTGCATCACCAATATAATAATCAGTTTTGTACTTGAAAATATTGATGAGCCTCATTTCCATTCATTTCTATACGGAAACGTGACTGTAACATGTAATTACAGGTCATATTCAAACTTTCAAACTTGATAGAAAGTATAATTCATAGTTCTCTATTGTCATTAATGATTCAAATCAATGAACTGCTGCACTTATGTATAAACACAACATCATAATGCGTTTGTTTAATCAACTTTCGCTAATTTTCATGAGTGATATTAAAACATATTTTAATATAACGACCATTGACCAAAAGAGATTGAAATATGATAGTTGGTTTAGACTCTATAGAGCTTTGAGGACACAACATCGATCGCTACTGTACTTCTTGCAAGATTAGCTGTTATTTTGATGGCAATTTGCACTAGATGTCATATGGCTGGTTTTTCATTTTCTAGTTTTTCAGTTCTTTATACTTTGCAGATTCTCATCTTTACATGTACCGTATAGTAGTTGTCAACAGAATGACATACTTCAATTATCAATCATATTATCCCTGCTGCTTATGGAGTCGTTATGCCTCGCTATTGAAATTTTACAGTGTAATCGTGATGCACTCACCTGCATTTGAGAGAGCTTAGATATTCCGCTGTTGCCGTTAGATGTTACAATCGTGTGCGTCGACGGCGAGGCGTCGATGAGAAGAGTCGTTCCGCCGCCATTATAATGGTGGTCTACCATTGCCATTTTACTACAAAAAGAGTGTACATAACTTCATTAAATAATTATATGATCGAATGGAACATATACTGAGACAGGTGGTATACTTGCTTACAAGCTAAAAAACATCACTAGTGCATGAGACCGCCATTTTACCACAAAAAGAGTACACACAATTACATTCATAGAATGATTACGAGTTGTTATAAACCGTCATGCAGGAGACTGGGGTTTCATTCCTTCCATGGTCGACAGAAGTTCATCGTGGTTACCCTTTGTCGTTATATTGGGTTGGCTCATTAACATCAACACCCGTTTCCATCCCACTATCCAAACCACATGATAAAATAAACTTACTTTCTTCCTAACACACGTACCTCATTCCGCAGTCGGCATCATTCTGTGGCGATAGTGAATTTTAGTGATGAACAAAAATAAAACATTTCAATGTAGCCTACATGAGCGTATAATTTGATTCCTATATTTTTCGCACTAAACAAGTGAAGGGAAACATAACCATAAATAATTATTGCATATTATTGCTTAAAAAAAAAAAAAAAAAATAGAACGTACATATAAATAAATGAACAGTCACGTGATGTCCACAAAACCCTAAAGAGCTTGAATGTGGATTAAATATAGAAAAATAATGGAAATAATATTGTGTAATGCGATGATTGAAACAGAAGTATGCATAACAAGGTCGAATAAATTACAAACTAAATTAAATATTTCAATATTGATTTCAATATTTTATCTAATATAATAATGTATCTATTCTGAACCATTCTGTTACTGTGGGTTGAAGATGTGCATTTCCGTCTATTTGATCGCACAGGGATGTCATTCCAAGTTTTAATTTGAATACCGGCACAGTAGCTGAGTGGTTAGCTCACTTGCTTCGTGATCCGGGAGGTGAAGGGCCATATCGGACCCGGTTCGATCCCCGCCACCATCTATCTTTACAGGGGTTTTTCGTGGTTTCCCTCTGTAGTCTAGGCTAATGCCGGGATGGTTCCTATAATATAGGCCACGACCGTTTCCTTCCCACTATCCTTCCAACTACCCATAAAAAACCTTCATCTCATCATCCTATCATCTCATTAATCATTCATCCGACGCCAATAGATCTTAGTAATCATTACAGTGCGTCGTTAAAACCCAATATGAGAAAAAAAAATTAATTTGAAAGGTGCATCCCATTTTAAATATTTGTATCGCTAATTAACAAGAGCTACTTACAAAGAAGCAGATGTATTCTCTTCTGTTTTCTAGGGTAATGAGTTTCTCTTTTTTAATAAATAGTAAATGCCAAAGTAATGTTCAACCAACTATAACCATGCGTATGGCATTTTCTGTCAACTAAATTGTGACGTAGATAATCGTAGCACATTCCTTATAACCTGACACATCTGTTATAATGATATCATCTGTCATATGTTTTTAATAGTTAAAATAATATGAGTTATTATATTCACAGTGAGAATAACAATATATTACCTCTCTTGGGTATAGACCCTACATTTTCAAATGGCGACAGCGTATTTTAATTTATATTGGCTAGTAATATAGAAATAATGAGAGTACACACGGCATAGTGTTTTATTTCAAATGGATTTGCTTCGTTTTTGAATTGTTATCACAATTACATGGTATATATTATTTCAAGTTTTTTTTATTACTTTAATCATGACAGATTTAGTATACATTATATTATTATTATATAGTGCATGTTTATTCCTACTAGAAAGAATACTCAACTTGTTTTGTTATAATTATTCATGTGTTCATAATATCAGTTTGACCGTATCAAATGGGGTATTATTCGAACGTTGGTTATGTGAATAAATTTAGAAAATTGGTTTTCATTTCATTTTCAAACTGATAACAAACAACGTTCGTCTGGTGTTTGGTACGAGAACGAGGTCAGGCTGGGTCATCTTTATGGGCGGCTTTGTTATGATGTCTAAGGGGTTGAAATAGGCTATGGTTATTGATTGTTCTATATCCATTCACATACACATTTGTTCAAGTGAAATTACATAATAACATATTGTATAACGCCACATTACTGCATGTTTTACCGACAATGTTACATTGTGTACGCGCTTTGTTTGTTGATTATTTTAATCGATCAATTTGTCTAGTAGGAATACAGTGTTAAATATGGCATGTCCATGTATGGGTGAACACCCTGATAAATATATTCCTAATTTACTCTCTTAAGACCTCTTTTCGATCGTTTCTCAACGCATAATACCAGTAATATTAATAAAATGTTGAACACTTTGCATAATATTTTATTTTGCAATGGATCAAGTTCGTCATTGTTAATTCGCGTGGATCAATTAGTCATATGCATCTGTTTACTTCCCGTGTTTGGGATATAATTCACCTCATGACTGCCAACAATAAACGAAAATGTAAAATCTACATTTCAAAACAAAATTTCACAATCATATTTTTTTTTATAAAAGATCAAACATATGAGCTTCCCTCACTCTCATGCATAAATATATGTCGTCCCATTGGAAGCAGAACGGATTAATCGAAATAGTGTAAACCTTGGAAGTTCAAACAGCATAAACATCATACTGTAAACATATATGGACTAATCGGAAGATTGTATTGTAAAATATGACGTCACTTATTTATATTTTGAAATTTAAAGGACACTAATCGGAGGATTGTATTGAATGTCGGATTTGTTAAAATATGACGTCACTTATATGTTTTAAAATTTAACGGACACTAAAATACGAAACCGACCATACATCTACGTAAAATTGGTATTCAGTATTCACAAAAATTGCTTGAAAAAGTGATTGTTTATACGGCAGTCACTCCATTTTAATGAGACAATAATACAGTTGTTATTAATTGCGAATAATTGCTAATATGGGCATAACAATAAACGCTAATCAATTTTACTTTATTTAGCTACTTACTGAAGTTAGTCACTATAGTTAGGCAGCAGGACTACTAAACATCACCGACTAAGTACAAAGCGATTATAAAATCAACAGTCTTGATCATGATTGTGGACCAAAACTATCATCCCAACTTATAACCCGGGAATAGAACCCGTTTCGAGGACTCCACGTTGTCACCCGAGCTAACTTGTTGCATATCATTTTTAAACACTGTCTTACACATAAAAACACTGAAAATATTATTCTTACCTGATAAACACTTGAATTTATTCACTTATATAAATCACTTACACGAAAAAAATTCAACCTTTCTTTCAAAACATTATTTGTAATAACACGTGAGAAACAAATTACTGAATGAAAAAAAATGAAAAATAACTGTTCAATAAATGATCACCCTGTCAATATAAAAATTCACCAAGTCCACTTACAAAAAATAATATAATCAAACATAAAAGTTTGGATCAAATGACAAGATTTTTTTTTCTCAGATGTAGGCGTACGGAGTGTTGGCGTACTTCTGTGTGTATCCTGGTGGGTTTGCACACCTGTCTGTTACGCTGACCTGCCTTCTTACCATCATTGGCCGCTAGCTGCAGCAGATACTAGCGCATCTAGTGGCGAAACGGACAGCCCGTAGTTTCACATTTGTGTATGCGCAACGTCAACGTCACCATGCACTATTGCATTCGCATTCATTATAAAGTCATTACCATTAATAAATAGGTATACAAATAGATTTTTCTTATCAAGTTTGATCATATTCTTAGGACTATGGTTTGCTGCATTATTTTCTATAATATTGCGTGATAGACGGCGAAATCACGCAGAGTTTATTGATTTGTTGATGTCTATAGGCCAATACGTCATGCAAAATGCGTGTAAATATTATAATCATTTTACATTTCCTAGATAGTGGAAGTGTGAAAAGGTGATTGGGAAGTGGGTTAAGAAAGGGTTAATAACTGGGAGCTTCAGACTTATGAGAAAAGTATACATTGTTTCAATTTGTACCAGAGCACATGAATTGTTACGGCCATCAGAATTTTTTTTTTTGAATGCTGCTCAACAACCTCACCAACAGCTAGGTTATACGGGGGTATGAGTGGGTGATAATGAAACGATGAAGTGATGATAGGTGAAAGGACATATACAAAAACCCATGCCTTATTCTATGCGGGACCAACTTCCGACCTGACTTCAGTTTTTACCGCTAGCGATAGTTAACTGAGCCACAGCCCGGCTTATTAGAACTATTGAACTATTGAACAATAAGATATTTTTCAATCCTTTACAAGTTATCATACTATAATAAATGATACACGGTGGTTTAGTCGTAAGAAATAAAGTGCCAGGGCGGTGGCATCACGACGTCTGCCCTGGTAGTGGTGCTATGATTGCTATCTTGAAAATAACGGTAGAAAACCTCCAAAATTTGGCATAAAGATCAACATGTAATTTAAATAGCAGTCAATGTGATTCCAAATTGGCGGTGGGTTGGCCTCCCACAATGCCTCGCGAGGAATTTTTTTTGTCTCCAATTTTGTTATTTTCATTTATTTTAATATTCAATCAGACGAGCTTCAACGAGGATTCAATTTGACATACTGAAAAAAATTGGTGCTCGTTTTTATGTTTTTTTTTTTTTTTTTTTTTTTTTTTTTTTGCCGGTTCTCCACAGGTCAAACGGCCACAGCTATCAACTCCAAACTTTTTTTCATCATGGTTCCTCATCTAACTTAGGTCTGTATAGTTTTGTGGCATTATCGGGTGGTAACTTTTATTTTCATGAATTTTAGAAATTTCAAAAATACTCATTAGAATAACACGGCGGGAAAAAAATAAAAATATTTTTATTTTAAAAAAATGAAATTTTGTGTGAAGTTGAATTAAATTTTGATACACATTTTTGGAAATTCTCAGCTTGATCGGGTCAGCCATTTTGAAGAAAAAATATGAAATGTGCTAAATTGGTACCACTCGAAGCAGTTTTTACCCATTTATAACTTGAATGTCACCCAATTGGCGAATTTAGGCAAAAGTTTGGCAAAGAAGTCGACATACTATTACTTTCCGCTCGTCCAACAACGCGTATATAACGTTTTCCTAGTTATTTTAATTTTAATATGTACTTTGTCCCATGATTAGAAATTACCATAGATCAGCGCCTTATGCCGCCCTGCCTCTGCTTCAAAATTGGAAGCAGGGCTATGCCCTGCCCCCCCCAAAAGTACCAGGGTGCCGCCCCGGACCGCCCTGGCCCCACTGCATGCCTGATTAGACGAGCTTTAGCGAGGATTCAATTTGAAATACTGAAAAAAATTGGTATTCGTTTTTAAGGTTTTTAAATTTTTTTTTTAATGTTTTTTGTCGGTTCTCCACAGGTTAAACGGCTACAGTTATCAACTTCAAACTTTTTTTCATTAAGGTTCTTCATCTAACTTGGATCTGTATAGTTTTTTGGCATTATCGAATGATAACTTTTTTTCTTATGAATTTTAGAAATCTAAAAATACCCATCAGAGTAACACGGCGGAAAAAAAAATTATTTTCCCAAAAAATGAAATTTTGCGTGAAGTTGAGTTACATTCTGATACACATTTCTGAGAACTTTCAGCTTGATAGGGTGAGCCATTTTGAAGAAAAACCATAAAATGTGCTAAATTGGTACCACTCGAAGCAGGTTTTACCCATTTCTAACTTGAATGTCACCCAATTGGCGAATGTAGGCAAAAGTTTGGCATACAAATCGATATACTATTACTATCTGCTCGTCTAACAACGCATATATGGCGTTTTCCTAGTACTAGGAAAACGCGGGATGCGCGTTGTGAGATGAGCTTAGAAGTATATAAATCTAGAATGAAAAATAACTTGTCAGCTCAATTTACATCTACGAACCTTGGATTACTTCAAACGTTCAAAAACCTGAAACTTGTTGATATTTATAGTGCTGCAACCTGTCGCATATACACTTTTCAAATCCAATTGATCAAAATATTCAATAATATGTACACTTTTATTGCGTTTTCTTTGTTATTTCTCATTCGATTGTGGCAAAACTCTCTGAAAACGTTCATAATAGAAACCAAAAACGTTCATATACGGTAAAAATTTGAGAGCTTTTGAAAAATTCCTGTTTTTCAAGTATTTTTCCTGCGGGTTATTCTTACGAGGATTTTTCAAACTTTCCGATTATTTTCCGGAAAAACCTTTATACCGATTTCTCTGAAAAACAATTCCAGCCTATTCTAGTATGACTTAAATATGTAGAAAAAGTTTAAAGTCGATAAGTATTTTTTCCTGACCTGTATACCGCGTACAAAATTACAAAAAAACAAAACAAACAAACATAAAAACCAAGCCCATTTTTTCGGCATGTGAAATGGAATCTTCGCTACGCTCATCTAATTACAAAATAGCACATATCGATTGAATATAGGCTATACTGATATAGTAAACAAGAAATGTGAAAAACCGTGTATCAAAGTCATGTCCAGTACTGTTTACAGGTATATTACGCAAACAATAATAAAAATGTACTTTTAGCACATGGAATAAAGTTTTTATTGTGCACTCTGTGAAAGCTGTCCTGAACAAAATAATATTCTCTGAATCGACATGCAAACAAATTAATTTTTATTATAGTAAACTTTGACTATTTAATTATATTCCAAAAAAACCCCGCGGAGCCTCCCTCGGTAGCTCGGTCAGCTGAGGCACCGCTTCAGAAACTGAAGCCACCGTTGGGCGTGGGTTCGAATCCCGCATAAGGCATGGGTTTTTGTAAATGTCCTCTCACTGATCATCACTTCATACATTCATAATCATCTGCTCATTCGTACCCCCGTATAACCTGGCTGTTGGTGGGGTCGTCAAGCAAACAATAATCATCATAATCGAACCCTTTGGTGTAATTTCACTCATTAATGTACCATGGCCAATTTTTGTTCGATGTTCTCGTTTTTGGTGTTTTCTGATATATTCTGTTTATATCTATGGTGTGTAGTTTGGACATTTTTTTTTTGTGTGTGTTAATATGTTTTTTACTCACTTGAAGTTGATGGTTTGTGATCTGACGTTTGTACTTAACTATTTGTGTTGACGTTTTGTGTTGATTGATTGATTTAGTCTTTCTTAGCAACAGAAAAATACATTCCCACTAGTGCTAATTTAATAAAAGAACAACACATACATGAAAACAAACAATAAAACTGTAAAAACTGGTTATTTGAATTTGTAGTGCACGTGTTTTAATCAGGGGTGTAGTCGTAAAAAAAAAAGTGCCAGGGCGGTGGCATCACGACGTCTGCCCCGGCAGTAGTGCTGTCGTAACAGGCCCACCCCAAAATTTCGCATAAAAATCGATATGTATTTCAAAAAGCAGTCAGTGCGATTCCTAATTGGTGTTGGCCCCCAAAACGCCCCGCAAAATGGCGCTAAGTGACCTCGCTGTCGATGCGCCTTAAAACCCTAATATTCATTCAAAAATTCAAAAATTGTATTTTCGACAATTATATTCAGTAGGCCTAAGCATCGGTACTTATAATTCACTAATTCTACCAGGTGGCTGGCAGACAGGGACTGCGAGCTAAAGAGGTGTAGGCTGACAAATATTGTTTCTATTACTTCTATATAACACATCTTTATGTTTTATCACTTTTATTTTCATGAATTGAAATAAGAAAAATTATTTGAAATTAGAACATACCGATTTGAAGCTTAGAATATTTTCCAAAGTTCCGATTTCTCGACTTCCTTGAACTCATCGTGATTTACGTGTCGAGATTGCGTGTCATCTGCAGATCGATGCGTGAGGAGCCACGATTTCACATACGGAATAGCGTTGAACAATTGGAAGGTGGGGCCGTTCAGTTTGATGAACATTAGGGATGCAACATTTTGAAGCAACAGTTTAGTACGGAGGGGTGTTACAATTAAGTTCATTGCACTAAATCCTCGCTCGCATTCGGCGGTACTACAAGGCAAGGTATTGATGCACTGTATCAGAGGCAAGAGTGAAGATGATACTCGACGACCGCCGCCTTCATAATATTCACGGAAACCGTTCAGAATTGATTGCCTGTTTTCTAACCTAAACCGATTACACATATTCCGAACATTGTCTTCTCCAAACCGAACATTGATTCGGTCTTCATCATCTTCCGACCAAGTTTCCGGATTGACGATATCTATGTCGGCGAGTATTTGCTTGTATGCTATCTGTTCTTGCTCGTTTCCAGTCAGCTGACGGTTAGAAGCAGTAGTAGCAAAACACCTTGCATCTAGGTTATTGCTGATGCTGGTAAGGAACTGCAATCTGTCGATGCTAGTCACCCTCTGATTTTTTTTCAATCTGATCCCTCTAAAGAGCATGCTTTCTTTTGCCTTGTTGCTTATTACTTCATTCTCTCCGGGATTGTCTTTAAATGACAGAATGACTCTAATGCATCTTTTAATAAGTTTGTCTGCTTTTGATATGGTGCAGAATCTTTCTTGAAGTGAAAGAGACAGTGAGGACAGTTCGAGAAGGACATCGTGCATTAACGCAACATCACTTAAAAACTCAATAGTTTCCATACGCGAGTACAAACCACGATATTTTGATCGTTCCTTATCATTCCTAGATGCATCACTGGCAGCAGCTCTAAAGTGCGTAACCAGAGCTGGGTACGCATTCCAAACAGACTTGATGGCGTTGAAACTGCTTGCAACCCAGCGTACTCCTAAAACGCGACCTATTCTTGTTAGCTGTACATCTAACTCTAGAGCTATTTTCTTCAGTTGACTGGCGTTTTTAGTTGATTGACTGTACAGTGCATACAGTGTATCTATAAAACCTTTGAAATTGTTTATAGCATTCATATCTTTGATACTGTCATTGACTGCTAATTCTAAACGATGGTTGAGGCAATGCCAAATTACGATATCAGGTTGTTCAAGTCTTTCTTTCACAAGCTTTGCTACACCCGAAGCTTTGCCTAGCATAACGCTTGCACCATCCGAGGCGAAACAAACAAGATGTTTTTTCAGGTACGCCTCTGAGAATCCATACGATGCAAGACATTTCAGTAAGGCCTCAGTAACAGTATCTGCTTTCTGATTTTCTAACTCTACCAAATCGAGAAAAATTAATTCTTCATTTACATCCAACACAGTTTTCACGTAAACGATTAGAGCGGATTGTTTACCTAGTGTAGTTGATTCATCGATTAGCACCGATATTTTTTTCTCTGAAGAAACGAGTTTAGAGGACAACTTCTTTCTAAACTCGGTTGCAACATGATTGATTATTTCATTGGCACTGCTGCGTGAATGAAGCGTAATTCCCATATCTACTCCATTTTTCTTTTGTAAAGAAATCAATCCCTCGTGGTCACTGAATGGTCGATCATTTTTTGCTATGTAATAAGCCGTATTAAAAATGCATTCAGTGCGTTTGAGGTGAGATTCATTTTGTTTCAATGTACTAGCTTCCAATGTTTTTGTCGCAGCCTCAGCCAATATAAGTTCTGCTTTTACGTGTGCAGTTGATGATTGGTGAGCAGAGATTTTTGTCCGAAGAGATTTCAACTTCTGTTCTCTATCGTTACCGTTGTAGCTCACAGCATAGTTCATCCACTCAAAACTCAGCGATAATCCCTGCACTTTATTGGGACCCAGAGATTTAACATCAGAGCAAACCTTACAACCTAGCTTGGTATCTTTTGAGTCTAACCACTTATTCTTTTTTTTTCGATCTAACCATTGAACTTCAGTCCACACGTCTGGGTAAGATGGGATAGATTCTCCTGAAATCACGTCGTTATTTAGGCCACTTTTCAAACAATCACTCACATTAACACTTGATTCGCCTCGCGTATCATTTACGTTGCTCAATATAACACTTTCTGTCTCTACTTCTTTGAGCCGATCATCTCCACTTTGTTGTTCTTTTTCTACGTCACTATTATGCACCGGGTTTTGATCGCTTTTAGAAGTTTTTCTGAAAAAGTTGGCCAATGTGCCCTGAACACTCTTCCTTTTCATAATGAAAACGTGTACAAAACTATATAAACACTAAACGAACTGACAGATATATCGACTGTACACACCGAAGTACACGAGTAAACTAATAAGCGATAGTTTGTGTACTGATGAGTGACAGAACAAAACTTTGGTACTCGGAAAAACATTATTCTGTAAATAATCCAATTCTTCAGAATTCTCAAATGAAATCGATTTTATGGAAAAATACCACAGACAGAGTAAGAGCAATAACAATTATTGTGAAGAGCTTCCGCTCACGGCTTAGGTGTTACATGGAAAACTCGAACAGTACTCAAAAAGTCAGAAGCAGCAACGTTGAAGGGGAAGCTAACCAGGCATTTCTACATAAAATTCCAGGAAAAGTAATATTAACAATACAATTCATGGGGTATATTCTTTCAGCTAGATCTATGATGAATACATTCACTTCACAATTCATTATTGTCAAGTCTGCGATGTTGAATAATTTTCATTAGGTTAATTATTGTATTGTTAGGCCTACTGGATTTTTATTTTAATACGTACTTTGTCCCATGATTATAAATATAAAATAGATTAGCAAAGATCAGCGCCCTACCCCGCCCTGCCTCCGGATTGAAATTGGAAGCAGGGCTCCGCCCTGCCCCCCAAAAAAGTACCAGGGCGCCGCCCTGGACCGCCCTGGCCCCACTGCATGCCTGGTTTTAATGTGCTTAAGGAATGTTATGGGGGGTGTGTTTGTTATTACTAGAGGTCAAAATATTGGGGATGACAAGATATCTATCTGTTGTCATTACTAATCGGTCATCACTGGCACTCATGATGGGATACGGATCATGTGTTTTGACTGTGTTTGTTTTTTCTGATTGTGAGTTATGAATAAGTGGCTTCTTGAGCATGGTGTAATTAGGAGGGAGTGCATTTGCCCTTGGTGTAATAACTAATCAGGACTAAGGAGTGTCGTTTGAGAGCGTTTTTTGTGTGTGTGTGTGTGTGGGGGGGGGGGGGGGGGGTAAGTCAGTGGTTATATGACATAGTAAACATGTGATAGTGCCGTTTAGGTTGTGGTTAGTCAAATTAACCTAAATGCGTCAGAATTGGCTGGAAAGTGGATTAGAAGTTATTACGCACTTGAGTTTTTGCCGTTTTTCAATTTTTTGTACTTGTGTAGCAAGTGTTTTTGACTTTTTGTGCATTTTCATATTGCGATATGCGTGAATTTTTGACAAGATGGCCGCTTTGTGCGTGGTACAAAAAATGACATTGTCATTTTTGGTATTTTTTTGTTTTGTAATTGTGCTACTCCTTAGTGTTTCCAGTGTTCTTAAAAAATATTTATGTGTTTTTAGCGAAAAACACCAATCCCCCCCCCCTCCCAAAAGGAGGCGTGGTACGTGAATCGGCAAATTTACCCTAACTTATTTGTCTTTTTCTTGTAGCCAGCGGTATAATTTTCATGCACATTTTTATATGTTTTTGTTTATGTATTTTTTGTTTTTGTACAACTCATTCAAATATCAAGTTGTAATGTATATAATATATTTAATGAAAGATTCCGTTCGAAGTTTGAGAAATCGTTTGTATTAGAAAAATCTATTCATATTAAATTTATAGCAATACATCTTTTATATTATATAGATATTCAGACTATGCCATACGATTACAATTGCTACGATGAGCGACACAGATCAGGTATGAACAAACAGTTGATGTTAATTATGAATCAACTTTATAAAAAATAATGATAAAAATCAACAAATCAAAACTTAAACATACCTATAAGAAGGTTGAATATGAAATAGATTTTTGAAATGTGGTTATGGCCACTCACGTTTTTTTTCAAAATAGAAAGTGGAAAATACGAATGAAAGTAAATTGATCGGATATATAGGCCTACTCATATTATTATATATTAAATTTATACTATTATTATTATAATTACTAGGTAAACTCAGCATATGCGTTGCAAGATGAGCAAGATATCTGAATAAGGTATAGAAGTCGTTGAAGTAGTTCGTCCCTTGCCACTTCATTGACTCTGGTATTCTACACTCCTTGACGCATATAAGAAATACTTCATTGTTGGGCAAATATCGAATATAGAAAGCAGTGGATCTTGGCAACATAATTCATCTATCATTTCTATATATTTGATAAATAAAAACAGTTGATTGAATTGTTTTCTTTGAAACGACTGGATCGAATTGAATGCAAAATGGTGATAATGACTGTGTATCACTCATATGTACACATTCAGAGATTTTTTTTTTGAGATAATTTATTTTTCAAATTTTCTTGCCCAGCCCAATCTTATGGGGTTTTTAGAAATTCTGGGATGATATTCCTCAAAATCTGTCCAACTGATCCATTCCAAAAACTATACAGTTCTAAGTTGGATAAGTTTGCATGTACAAAAAAAGTTGCATGTTGATCAGTCAAACCCTGCGACCTATGCAGTGCCTACAAAGAAAAAAAAACACACACTCATGGGCAAAGCTCTACCGGTATAAGAGTGGAATGGAGTCTTCATTATCGCTCATCTAATAATATTGTTTTTACCAAATAGTGGCGATTACAATTTTCACTTTTTGTACTGCCCATTGGTCATTACTCATGAACGTATAGTCTCACATAATGAAACGCGTTCACTGGAGATCTAGTTGAATCTATATTTTTGTAAGGATCGGATTATTGTGGGCCATATGCTTCGAGTTGAAGTGATTTTACAATTGTATTGTCTCGACTGTAATATTTGATTATTACCAACCATATTTAGCAGTGCTGGACATAAATACAATTGAAATTACAGTGCATGGTGTTGAGGTCGTATAAAAATAAACAAAATGAAAACATGCCTTGAATAATTGGATAACTATAACACTGACTTGGAGACGATGTTGAAAATTGATTTCCGGACTTTTTTTGTTTGATCAAGTGTCAAGACTTGCGTCCATAATGCTTACAAATCTATCAATTGAGCGAATTGGAAAAATATTCTAATAACTCGGAAAGGGTACCAGAAATGACACTGAGAGACGTGTCTTCCATCACTACAAACGCTATGAGGAATTTTACAGAAATTTTGAAACTAAAAACACTTTCTTCAACTTTGCTCAAACAATAAATGTGTTGAGACTTTTTTTGAAAAACTCATAGATGATATATTGAAGTTGAGTTATTATTTATTCGTAAACACATGTATGTAGGCTCAAGTTTTCACTCACTTATAAATTATGAACTTGTTTTTAACGAAAATAGTTCAGTTTGAGTTTGGAGAAAAGCAAAGTGTAATAATATCCTGTTTGGTGCATTGACTTTTCTATCGCTTTATTATTCGGTAAAGTATCAAAGTTTAGTGCAGAAAAATACCCGTGACGCTTGAACTAAAAAATGAAACATGAAAATCACGTATTATTATGGCCTAGTTGAATGAACTGATAATGGATTTAACGATACTCTAGCGGATAAACTTGTTATCATGCATTTATAATAATGATTATTCTTTGCCTAACGGCTCCACCAACAGTTTGATTATTTGGGGTTACGAATGAGCAAGTGATAATGAAACTAAAAAGTGAAAATAGATGGAAGGACGTTTAAAAAACCCATGCCTCAAATGACTCAATTTCGAACCCACAATCAATGGTGACTTCAGTTTCTAAAGCGTTGCCTCATTTGACTGAGCCACGGATGGTGGCACTTTACTGAAAGGAAGGCAATTAATTCTCAACTAAGAGAAACTGATTCTGATTAGTGTAAGAGATACTGTTGTATCAACAGATAATTATCAGTGAATCAAGCAAAATTCAGCCAGTTAACATGTTATAAGCCATGGTAATTCGTATGTCGTTTACGTACCTTAAGTAATAACTATAACTAATTGATATTTATATATCAGTTAATACAGCCGGCTCTTATAGCTGGTTGCAACTGATGATGATCTTTTAGTAAAAGTCACTAGTTATCAGTTGATACAACAGGAGTTTAGAAAAGCAATATTCATTCTTCTGTTAATTATACTTGTATTTATTTTTTGGATCAAGTTATTTTCTGATTCCCAAACGATTGTGTTGGGGCTTGTGTTTGGCTTCAATTCATTTTTACGTTTCAACATCACAGTGTTTGACATGTTTTGGAGATAGGTTGACGATTTTATATTTATATCGGAGAACAACAAAGTATTGAGAGCTGCAGGGCTGAAATACGCATTCTGGTTTCTAATCAAATATAGCTTAGAGGTAGGTTGATATCGAATGCTATATAGTTGTTTACTGATAGTACGGTATGGCCAACCAAACAAAACACTATCACCATCAACATAACTTTTATAATTCAATGTCATTTACACATTCTCAATTATATCAATTAATCACTTCAAATTGATGGGTTAATACCACATTGACTCATGTCTAAGATATATTGGCGTCGGTAAAGGATCAATGTGAATGAGAACATTTGATGAAAGGTCATTTTATTAGGTGTTTTTGGTTAATGGGAAAAAGTCGGTCGTGACCTGTTGTTAAGGAACCATCCCTGGATCAACTTGAACGAAAGCAAGAAACCACGAAAAACCTCTGTCAGGATGTTTGACCATGGCAGAATTGAACACCAGTTTCCTGAAACACGGTGTGTGAGCTAACCCATCTCAGTTCACCAATGGTAATAAAACTAACAATACATCACCAATAATTAATAATATTACTACGGTATTAAATTTAATTAGGCGCAGAATGATCTCGCTGTCAAAGCATCTTCATAACGATCAATTAATTCCGATTTGTTCAATAACTTGAATGTATTATATATATATATATATATATATATATATTTGAAAAAAGGATGAGCCAAGTGCTACTATCTAGCGACTTTTCCTTTCTATACACGACCAATTGCATTCGAGCCGCCACCTGTTAGTCATTAACTGAACTGACGCTATTGTCCCACGTTCGATAATGAAGAAGTTCACCCCGTGATATACCCGTGAGTTCACCCCGTCTCAAACAACAATAGAAAGATTCAGTATCTTTACCGCCTGATCTTGGTATTCGATATGTAAAGGATAAAAATATGTCGTAATATCGAGAACTCTTTGTCGAAACCAAGGCGTATGGAAAGTTGTATCTATAGTTTACGTCTACGTGTATATCTTTGGTCTATAATTGTTGTATGCTGTTTTCGGTTTTTAGGTTCATAACAACGAGTGACCAAGGAGAATTCAGTTTGTACCACCAGAATGCGTATTACCTCTTTCGCTTCACGAGTAAATTGTGTCGATAGAACAGTCTACCTTTTGAAGAACAAAAACAAAAATGTCATCAACGGGAAATTGAGCAATTTCTTACTGCATTCAGTAAATCGTGTAGATTTGTAAGCGATTTGTAGCTTGTAAGCCAATTTATGACGATTATGTCGTTCATAAAAGAAACAACAAACGCACACCATTAATCCTCGTTGTCTTAGATATCAAGATATTCGAACAGAAATATATGAATATGATCAAATACTAACAATGTTCACTGATTGCAAAATGGGTTCATCAGTGATTAATTAGTGGTATTGTATTTCTTCAGTAGGCCTACTATACTATAATCTGATATATACTGGACTATATTGGTAATTTTTAATATTTCATTTCGCTCATTGGTCGACCATTTGGCATAGCGCTTAAATCAGTAATCACGTAAACTGCTTGTATTTGGCCAAAATAGTTATTTTAAGGCCCAATATTATTTTAGAAAATGGCATTAATCGGTTATAAGATGAGTAACTATAAATATGTCCCATTCAACACTTTCATTAACTATACATAATTTTCTATTAAGTTTAGATCTTGGAGAGTTTTCAACAAACCTTGCTTTGACTTGACTCGAAAAAATTATACAAAAAATAAATGATACAACAATATAAAATATCTGGGATCTATTTAATTTATTGAAATAAATAAATTCTTGTACGCCTACTCATCTGATTAATTCATCCATCTTGTTACTCTCTCTATATAATTCCATTTCGCGAGACGCTTATGCAAAATAATAAACTAGGTTTTAACATAGTTGTCTATCATAGTTGTATTATGTATGGCAAAATATCCTACTGATTGCTTAGAATGTAAAATCAGATTTGAATCAACTTATTTGTTTAAACTCGCGTGAGGTTAGGCCTATATTGTATAGAAACTTCAAGCTCATTCATCAGGTTAGTATTATTATTGATTATTATTATTATTATTAACTCTTGCAGTTGCACATAAATGCGCGGTGGCAAGTTCCCTATCAATCCTATCCTATCGCCTCCCTAACCTTCTGACGGAATAGCTTCAACCCTATTTCATCCTCCTCAAGTATACTTCTACTAAGCCCATTCCAATCCCTACCTGTCCTATTCATAGTATTGTTTACTTCAAAGTTCAAGCACTGTGGCGTATTATACATATATTTATTTATTTATTTTATTCATTTCATTTATTTTATTCATTTCATTCATTTTATTCATCTTATTTATTTTATCTATTTTATTCATTTTCTTTATTTTCTTTATTTCATTTATTTTATTCATTTTATTTATTTTATTTATTTTATTCATTCCATAAAATCAGATGAATTTGACATTGAAATACTCTCCTTTCATAATGAGAAATTAATTAGTAGTTTGAATAAACATTGTCAGTTGGACATAATAATGATGATAAAAACATTGTCCATATAAATAATGATACAGATTTGTACCCACAGAACGAAAATTAAATATAACAGCCAATCAAAAAGATCCTTTGTGTGTGGCAAAGAATTTCATACATTCTACATTCTTCCACATTCTATATAATAATCTGCATTCAGATCTCTGCACATACACTCTGGATTGGCGGTCGACTTAGATTAATAATAATACAAAACAAATTAGGAATGGATGAGAGAGGAATAATATATGGATTCAACAATAGATACAATGATGAAGGTGGAAGGAGGAAAAAATAATAATTGAAATAATGAAAAAGTAAAACATATTCGATAAAAAATTAAGCCATGCTGATCTATAGAATAGCATAGACATAACACCAATATGAGGGAGAAAATACACAAACAAACATGAAAAATATAAAAAATCAACTATATAGATGGTTTCAGAGAATTTGAACGGATCTCCTCGAAAATTCGACTACAATATTATTAATCAAGGAATTAATTAGGAAGTTTATGCCTGTTCTATCATCAAATGTTCTATCATATCATATATTGCTGTATCTGCTTCAAAGTAATAAATAGTTTGTAGTTGTTATAATATTTGATAACTAATCATGAATTACAACTACACAACTACGTTGCACACAGTGTATTTTACAAACGTTCCATCACTTCTGCAATATCGTGTGTTCTGGGATGCATGCAACAGCTGACAGCAATTCCAGTGCATTCGTGTACAGAATAGGAATACCTTATGTCTACGTGTTCCATGTAATCGCTTTGTATGAAGAAGGTTATCAACCAAGTTGAGTATAATAATATATTGGTGAGTACGTAGCCTTGTTCATGAATATATATAATTTCTTCATTACTAAAAAATAAAGGGTGCCTATATTAGAGTTCTCTGACATAGAATAACCTAATGAGATATAGCAAATGAACTACAGCTAGAGATAATGATTTTTTTTTATCCAACAAACGTATTACAAAATACCAAAGTACCAAACTGTACCCAAGTGGGAGTTCACTCCCAAGTGTCCACAAAACTCAATGAGGGTTTACCTGTGGAATAAAGTCATAATACTTTATTTTCAAAGTTTGATATAAAATATAATAATATTGTACTATGGTCTAGGAAAGATAATATTGTAATTGATTACATATAGGCATTAAAAAAAAAAACATATAGGCCACTATATAAAAGCAATACATCTAAACATTCAATTCATTCGAACCATATAAATGGGTTCAGCTCGTAAATTATTATGAATTTGTATAAATATTATTATGAATTGTTATAGTGAATTATTACTGTTCGGAATATTCTATATAAGTCCGAGCGTTCCCAATCCTGCGTGACTTCAGCCGGGGACCAAGTCTGGCCCTGGGCAATTTGACCACTGGAGGTGCTATTAGAATGCTAATTAGTGATTTCTTGTTCGGATTGATTATTCATGTAGCAAGTTCGAATTCTAGCAGATTTTAGTCACCACCTGACTTCTTGCGGATCGCTCAGAAAATAAGCGTATGATCGAAACTACATATTAAGTGCACGTGAGTGCAGCAGGCGAGTCGATTGAATGAAATGCCAAATTTTTTGGTGATTACTCATGAACGGTATGATCGAAATATCAAAAATCTATGGCAAGAAAAACACATTTATTTTCAATGCCTTAAAAATTATGTGAAATAGCATTAGTTTCTACTTGGTTTCTAGCTGGGTCTCTAGCATTTTCAAAAGTATAGGTCTTCAGCTGAAATGTTGTTTTCGACTTATTTCTGTGAAAATCATGCGATACGAATAGAATAGTTCACCCTTCAAACATTCTGAGGATATTACGAATATCTGTCTTTCTTCTTTACTAGAATTTTGATATCTCATACCGCTCAAAAGCTAAAACCAAAAAGTGGATATTTGGGAAAATTGTAATTTTGGTAAAATGGTAAATTATGGTATTTGGGTTATCAAAATCAGAAAATACATGATTCAAACCAAAAAGCCACAGTGTTGATGAATAACTTGGTTCAGTTGATGCCCTATTCTGACTATTGGTTGTTTTCTGATGGTCACCATGGTCATTGAGATCATTATCAACCAAACTTTATGATTCAGTGCCATCTAGATATTTATTAAGCTTTCCAATTTGCGTTCAGGCCCTTCAATTTGATAGTTCTTCAAATACTCCGTTATATAGACTAATCGACTGATTATAGTCTAGTCAATCAAATAACATAGATAACAAACGGACATAGCATATTTACTGTTGATTAACTTTTAACGACTATTGGACATACGGGCATCAGTTCACGAGAGAAGACCCCAGTCATTTTAGAGATATCAGTCACCAATATATATATTTTTGTAATTTCTTACTACTTTTTCTAACAAAGTTAGGTATAAGTACAATTCACAAGGGCACAACATGTCAACTCGATTCTGCCAGTCCCAAGTCCTCTATTTCCTACGTGTCCTCTGCCTGATTCTGCTCTTCCTCCTCCTCCTCTTCCATCTCAACCCTTCTCACCACCTCCCTCCATTTCTCTCTATCCTTCCACCATTCACCCCTCTCAACTTCACTCCATACATCTCCTCTCTGTTCAACAGCTCTTCTCACTCCCATCTTCCATCTCTTTCTAGGCCTCCCCACCCTTCCTTTATCTCCGCACATTTATAACCTCTCGTATTCTGCTCTAGGTTTTCTATTCCTCTCCATTATTTTCATATGTCCAATCCAACTCATCTCTCCCTACCTAGCTTGAACAATAACCGTTCCGCACCAACCTCTGCTCACCAATAGATATCACATATAATCCATCGACAGCATTGGTACAATTTTTGTGAAACAATAGCGAATAAATAATATTATACAATACAATTAAAGTTGGAATCTCATGGAAATTGTTGAAATTTGTAAAATATAGAGATTAATACAGAATATTTATATACCGGTATCTCATCACAGAACATTTTGAATCATGAAATTGTAGCAATAATTCATTTGATGTTCACTTTATTATTATACTCCATTGAACATGTAAAATATGAAACCATTGAAATATGATTTGAATACAACAAAAAATGGGGATCCCGATCAAGACAAGATGTATACATATACAGTTTGAGCCAAGTGATGATTTCCTTTTATGATTAGGAAGAAACTGACGCTATCTTCGTTTTAGCAGGAAATACTCTCTTTAGAAAGGAGTGATATGTGATGTAAAGGGTGAGCTCTCCATACAGCGCATATCCTCTTTTTTTGCTTCTACAGATACCAGATGCTGACATGAAATCTTTGATGACGAATAAATCGTCCTACCAGACACATTTTGGATATACAAATGAACTCAATTCAACTGTCCGCTGAGTCTTGGTGGAGTTCCGATTCCTCCACCTTATTAACTAGGCTTCGAATGTTTAGATGCATGAAAAATGGCAGCTAGGTCTAACTGGTAGCTGATCTGTGTGAGAGGGTGTGAGGTAGCTTTTCGTTATTGTGAATTGGGTTTCTACACTGGCGATGATGAAAACATTTACGATCGGTGTAAGATAATTTCTTTACTCCCAAGTTTCTTCACTCTCTAGTAAAAGGAATACATAGTACCTTTACTCCCCGGTAAAGAAATCACATAAAAGGTCAATTTCCCCAATAAAACGATAATGTAATTCTAGTACTCTTCTTGTAATACTAGTTTTACTCTCACCGTTTTTCTTAGCTTGTGAAGTGAGTAATAACATTATAGGGGGGTAAACTTATTTCATATCGTTTTACTGGAGTCGTATTATATAATGCTTCTACTGAGGAGTCAACTTTTCGGGGAGTAATAACATTTTGTTACACCGGTAACACCGGCCGATCACATAGCTGGTTCAGATAGCTTTTCTGAAAACATAAGATATGTAGTCATTTCAAAATAAGTAAATTAAGATTCAAGATGTGATGGAAATATTTATATCATGGCAGAGCATGTTGCCAGGAAATTTGATA
The DNA here is from genome assembly GCA_964007535.1 of Brachyptera risi. Taxonomy (NCBI): domain Eukaryota; kingdom Metazoa; phylum Arthropoda; class Insecta; order Plecoptera; family Taeniopterygidae; genus Brachyptera; species Brachyptera risi. The sequence continues at coordinate 59,339,518 of OZ023326.1, forward strand.
CCCAGGTAGTCGAACACAAATTTATTTTGATGTAACTTTATTCGCGAGTCGGCTAATATAGGGATGCATGATCTCAGGATGACGACCGACAGTACTCCAAAAGAATCACCCTTTCCTGTTCTACTTATGGATGTTTTATGCTATCTAGTTTTTTCTTTATCAGTAAAACTTCGTAATTTTTATACTTAACCCAACATTAGCTCCTCGATTTGTTCGTGAAACTGGATTCGTGACACGTAAGTATAAATACAGTCCATTTTCATGTTTTTTTTATTATTTTTCATTGCGGACTCAGTTTTATACATACAGACAACAAGGCTCTAATCACACTTTCCACCAAACAACGTCTGGCAATAATTAATAGCACTACATTCTAAAAATATCGATATACAGCTTATAATAGTGATCAAATTAATTATTGATACAATTATTTATATTCACTTATAATAATTGAAACTATATAACTCGAAAAAAAATCGAAATTATTATGTGAAAGTGGTTGAATATTAGGTCTACATTTTGGTACAGGACAAATCAGATTCCACTCAACAAATAAATCTTATGAATGAGAATTATTGGTTCAACACATTTTATATTTGAAAGAAAAAAGGAAAGAAACCAGAATTATTCCAATCACACTGTAGTTTCTTCAAATTATCGATGATAATTAACAATTTGTGTCGAAAGGTGAATACAACACTCTGATACGAGTCAATTTCGGCCTTGGTCTTCGCTTCTATATATCTCAGTATTAAATAACTCATGAACAATAATTGAATATAGTGAATTCATGAAATATTTCAGTGATATAAATTATTCGGCTGAGATGGTTGTCTTAACCACTTGGACTCACATTATCAATACATTGGTTTCATTTGGAAAATTTTTGCCAAAATATATCGTTATTTGCATTTGAAAACTCATAGTTTATACGAAGCATTCCTGACGTCGTTAATCCAGCTCAAACTTGACAGCCCTAATTGAAGATGGATCAAGTCTCCACCAGCGGTTTTGATGATGTCACGTGTCAAAATGCTGGATCAACTTCTAGGCCGCAATCCGCAAAATTGATCACCAAATGCATACACGAGTGAAACAAAAATGTCACATATAATATGTAGGCTATGATTATCAAATCATCATCAAATTATTATCATTGCCAAATAAGATTAGGAAATAATACTTATAATATCACCTACGAAAATATAACATCAATAGTTTTCATTATTGTTATAGCCAATTTCAAATAGATCTATTTGAAAATCTGAATAATTCATCAGACATTTACGTAATTATATTTTGTTTACATTAAAATGTACATCGAACAAAATCTAACATGGAGCACAATAATTCAAAGCATTATTTGAAGTCAATGCACAAATATTAGCAAATGTGTTAACGTGAAAATACAAAACCAAATGCCACACACACACTCCTAATAAATTTCCACTTCTATAGCTATAGAAAATTGCTACGCAATTACAAAATGTTACAATTGTAAAAATAATATATCTTTTGAAATAAGAATATACAATGGAACTAACAGGAAACAATTCATTGAGTTATTACTTGAAAGTTAATTCGATGGCAGTGGCAGAGAAAGAAATATAAGTTCTTTCAAATTACTTCATTGAACGACATGAGATGACAAAATTCTATTTCGCAAAATGTACCGATTTAATACCTCATGCGTATTTTGACACGTACTCACATATCATCCGATTAACGTGTTTTCAAAAGTGATAAATAATACGTCAATACGTATCTTACCATTCCTCAATCAAATCATTACTGATTGAATGCATGTGTCTTGATTCGATAAGGCCTAATAAGATTTGAATCTTTTCGAAACCTTTCATTTCATAACTGATGTTGAGGTCAATCTTGAAGAGCTGAAATATTTTGATCATCATCTCATTTTGTATTGAGGTCTCAATTTTCATTGTTATACATTGAACGTTTTTATCTGTAATTATCACTGTGAAAGTACGTAAAATACTGGAATATCTCATTATTACCAAATAATTATAAATATAAAATCATTTCTAATTAACTTTTTATGGATAAACAATTATGATCAAACAATAATAAAATGAGCGCAAAAATGAATTTTGAATTATTTTGTTGACTAACCCTCGTCTTAATTGTTCTAAATAATATTAACTTATATAATTAACTGAGAGTGTCATCATGAAGTAGTTCTATCGTATTTTGGAGTAATAATTGGAAAAAATAATGAAATTCCAAAACTTGAGTAAAGTATGCCATCACCTACGGAATTTCTATCGATCTATCCATATACCACCATCACCTTTTAATTTACTTTCTACAAACTATGAAATTTGTATAAATATCACTTCATCAAAAAACGTGGTAATTCAATAGTGAATACAAACTATATGACCCATGAAGTGATGATTCTTCGCGTACCTTGTACGACACATTTTACTGGCACACAACACATCTTCTGTCGTCATTATATTACAAACATATTGCAAAAAAAGAATCTTGTATATCTAAAATATTTCTCATATTTAATACTATTCTCGTTTAATTCTTACCTACAGCCGTTATATGGCTAATGAACTTCATTTTACTGGTACATTATCTACAGCCATATTGAGCGTTATCAATAATTAATGTGGTTATCATATTATATAGCTATTATGTACATAATTATATGAGATGAATGGATATATCAAAACATTACAAGTCGTTTAAGGCTGATACTTTAAAACCAATGTCAGTTCAAATTTTGACAACCCATCATCAAATTGGAAATGAACGTGAAGCAACTTTCGTTTCAATTTCAATAATGTGTTCAATTCTTAACCCATGTCTTTTTTGAAAAAAAAAACGCTCCTCAGTACAATTCGAATACTTTTTAAGCGACTCAAGTTTTGATAGCCGATTCATTTCTATAATTACTGCCTAAAAACTTCATCGCAGTAAACAAATAATGGGAGTTTCCAATAAATTAGATAAAAAAAAATCAGCGCGAAACCGACATCTCTCTACTAAAATACAAATTTGGATTCACACCACTACAATGTTTTTTGACATGCTTACAACATTATTAAGAATACATATTAATATTTTATCTTATTGTTTTCTACAGTATTTGTATAGTGTCTAACATTTAGAGATTCAATGGACCAGCCAATGAATCTCGTTTATAGTATACGCTACTGCTTCAAATACTTTACATTGAACACAAATATTATTTTACTGTTATGGTAAAGACAAAACATAGAATTAACAACAACAACACCAAGCATTATCGAACATCATTATACAGAGAATAATAAACTTGATTAGATGTTGAAAATAATTTGAAATATTATTTAATTAGAGTTAATTTACAAGTTGACTAAACAATGAAAATAATATTCTGGAGAAGAATCATTTGATAGAAACTGAAGAAAACTCATAGACTTGGTAGTTGTTTGAATAGATATATCTAAGTTGAATTTGGTGTTATTACCCTATATTTTTTTCAAAAATACCAGTGCAATGTGATGTATAAACTCATCAATTATACATATATATTATTTTATTCAAGAGGCAAACATTTTGATTACTTAAACTAACAAATAATATATACATCTTTCGGAAAAAACTAAAATCATGACTAGCTATAGAATTTACTGCTACTTAAAATTATATATCCTATAATAATATCGATTTATTCAATATTCACATGTACACAGACTAGACGTGATCTAACATTGTCCAAGAAATCTATTTGATTAGGATTGTGAACGCTTTGTTGCTAGCAGTAGCTAGCTATAGAATAGTTAACTTAATACTTCATAGGGTCTATATTATTCCATCACATTCACTTCTTGTTCATTAGAATCTATTAACTATAATTCTATTACGTTTCTCGTAATTAGATGAAATCATTATAATATTATAGCCCCTATTCACGATATAAACATTATTCATCGTACAGGAGTAAAAATATATAAAACTTAAATCTAGATGTTCTACTTATTTGATACAGTATACTATTAAGATCTTCAAAACATTAGTCACAATCTTAAATCTGAATGCATTATGTGTTTGTTTTCGAATTATTGTTTTGTATTTGGATTATCGTTCTTAAAAAAATGTCATTCGCTTCAGCACGATGTAGTAATACCAACATACTTTATCATGATATAAAGAAGGTGTACCGACTCGCGTCTTCAAAGTGAAATATTTCCGGGGTCGTAATCTGAGTGGAGGGTCCCGATTGCCATTTGCCTGTAGCGCTACTATCGCTTTCATATCGAACTATTTAAACCAACAATACTTAACAATGCTACACGGCTCAGTAGAATTATTATGTCAGCAGTTGATACACGAAAATTATAGGTTTTGTAAGTTCAACAATGCCACCGTTAACGTAGCCACTCTTATTTAAATCAAGTTCACAAGGGAATGCGCTAAATCGCGACAGGCAATCGGGACCTTTTGCTCTGAATTGACCGCAAAAAATGACGAATACCGTCAATGTTATTAGTATGAGAGTCGGTACATCTTCTTTATATTATGATCAAACTTGGAGAAGTATGGATCAAGTATTTTGGTATCACTATACATCGTGGTTCAGTATCCATGTTGTCTCCATGGCAACTATGATCGTAGTGTCTGTATTATACACGACTTTGTAAAATTGATAAATTAACCATCGAGGCATTCATTATCAACAAGGCAGTGAAATATATTCAAGATAAACTGAAACACACATGAACTGGCCGACCACGAATTGTATTTAAAATTTAATACGCCGACAAATTGCCCACGCTTTAGTAGGGCTATAAGTGGGCGTAAGTAGGACTGGTATCTATATAGCTAAACATGTCAAGAAACGACGATTTTTGTCAGTTGTAAAAAGCATGATCTGAAAATGTTCGACCAAGTTTTGAAAACACTAACCAGATAAAATTAACACTAAAGAATATATTTGTATTTTTCAATTGAAATTCATAATCTTTTATCGAGGTATGAGGATAACTTATAGATTGATTTGAACGTTATGTGAACCCAGTACACACATCGGCAGTTCTAGTTGAACACACAATACATACATGATATTGATGATGAGTATTATTTCCAAGAAGGTAATATTATATTACACTCGACTTAAGTGGTCTCAATCAGGGGTTCACTGTACCCTGATTACCGAAGGTGCTGAAACGTTCTTATTTCAAATTCAGATATCATTTTAATCTAGATGCAGTAAATTACTAATTGCACACTTTTCACAAACACATAACTTATTCTGTATCGTAGGACGTATTGTACGTAGCTAATCCCTAATTTATTTACATCTACTACAGTTCTGTACGTTATTATTTTAGAAACGATTTTATACGGTTTTATCTTTCTGAATTATAATGTAGCCTATATAATAATTTCAATAGGACTCAGTCTTTCTAATGACCAATTCTACTATCGCGTGTCATAATCACATCAGTTGTATGTAATGAGATGACTGTGATACATTATAACTGAAGCTGTTAGAAAAGGAGATTTAGAAAAATCCATGAATTCTACTTGTATCCACGGAAGAAATAGGTCGTCTACCAACATAAGAAACACTTATATCCCAATCACATTTTTATAGCTCGATATTTTTAAAGAGAATTTTGATTTTTCAAAACGCGGTTCACGAAAAGAAGCGTGACTTCACTTTTCAAATGCGTTGACATCCATAAACTTGCATCGTTATTATGTAATAATCAAATTTTCACGATTGCTAAGATGGTAGACGACCTTCTTTCTTTGTGGTGGAAGTAACTTAAATTATTCATCATTTTGAGATTTGTCCATGTCCATTCCAACCGAGTTTTTTTCTTGATGCCATAACTGAAGATATGCGAATTTATCGGAAAAGAATGAAACTAGTGTATTCAAGTCATTAGAATTGAATTGAAATGTCCATTTTTTCTCTGGATGAGTGAAACGAAGTAATTGCTCTGAGTGAATCGATGTAGCTAGAGTTTGCAGCATCATTTCATAAATCTGAAATCAAACAAGAAACAAATCATTGATGAATGCTCATAATTTCATTGAAAATTGAACATGATGATGAGTGAATACAACTACAGTAATAGAACATATCAGGCCCAGTGTGCATAGCATGATTTGACAATATAAGCTATGACCAAGTTATTGTAATCCGGAATTATTTGAAAACCGGAATCATATTTTCCATGGCAAGCGATGATTCAACACTTCCATGATACTTTTCATGACTGTACTTCATAATAACTTTCCACAATATAGCCATATAGGCCGGTTTTCGTCCGGAAGAATAATTTCAATGGTTAATATTGCTGAGAAATGTGATATATATATATATATATATATATATATATATATATATATATATATATACATATATATATATACATATATATATATATATATATTTATATATATATATATATATATATATATATATATATATATATACATATATATATATATATATATATATATTTATATATATATATATATATATATATATATATATATATATATATATATATATATATATATATATATATAATACATATGATATTATGTTAATGGTCGCCTTGAAAAAAAGTATATGTAAAGGCCCATATGCTAATAGATATATATGTATATATATATATATATATATATATATATATATATATATATATATATATATATATATATATATTTATGAATATATATATTTCAGTTTATCACAAAAATACAATTTATAGCGTTGTTGTATAGTTATATCAATGATATAATATGTGAACGTAACGAAAAGAGTGTAAAGATCTACGTATCGTATATCCGTACATTGTATATTTGTGCTCCGTACGTATTGAAAATAGTTTTATAATATTTAATATCATATGTATATTATAAGATAACAAAAGTTACAAGTTCTCAATAACGCAAAAATGGAGATGATTCGACCGCTTGAAACTATTGCAATTTTCAGGTTGTTCCACCATTGGAAAAATGAGAAAAATCACTCCTGACAAATAACCATATAAAACACATTAACTTATACAACAAGCGAATCGATAATGGAAAAAAAATCTCATCAAAATATTTGATATCGTTTATTCCGTGTACAGGCAAATTAATCAGGAAAGCTTGTGGAGGAAAGGGATTCCACAAAAATAACTTCCAACACTTAGAACCTGTCATAGATAATATTGATTCAATTGGTCATGTTTAAGGATAATCCTAATCTTCATAAGCCTTGTCGTTCCATTGCTGCTGATTCATTTCAAATATCATAATATTTCAAACAATTTCTTGCCAACTTGAAGAATAATCATTATCAAACACTCAAACCTATGAAATATCTAGTTATCTGAGAACATTATCAATAGTATGAACATGCCCCATGGCAAATTTCAAGTGTTTATAATAATTTGTGTGTAATTTTTTCCCTTCACAAGCGTTTCTTACCAATTTGCCGGTATACACGGATAAACGGGACCACACATTTTGATTTCATCATATTTTTTTCAGTTTATCAATATTCACTTTCATGGTACGTAGCATCAGTTGATTCATAATATAGTCATTTCCCAGACGTAGTCTGTCTCATTTTTCAACAGGGTGAGAAAGTATCACGAGGTTAAACCCCGAATTCCGGATATTAAAGCGTAAGTTTATACCAGTCCAATAAAATGGTAATGATCGACCGTGAAAGTGCTGATTTTCATAGTCCCAACCAGAAAAGTAAATTGGCACAATTGATAATATACGATAACATTTCCAATGGTGTGAATAAGAAAAAAAAATCATTCCAGAATGATAACATATCTCAATTCGATAATAATAATCATCAGTGTTCCTGATAATAGCAGTGGGAATGAGTTAAGCTCTGAAAACGTGTTGTGAATGGGGGACGACGACGACGCCCCCCCACTAAAGCGACCGAACTTTTAATCGTGTCCATTTTAATTTTCAAGTGGTGCACACATTTACGTTAACTCGTTTAAATTACCGGAGTAATTACTTCACCACTTCAATCACAACCATTTCGAAATCATTAAAACTTATTCTAGCACCAGTCCTGTGGTTTTCTACAGTACAATAGAAGTTTAGTGCATAAACTCTCAGTGTGGTATTAGGTAATTGATGTATAAAATGAGTCTGAAACGTGTATAAAACTGAACATGTTTTCAATTGTTATCACTCACACAGTTTTAAAAATTATTGATTGAGGTGAAGTTCATATAATAGTCCTGATTAGGACTAATTTACATCAAAACTGAAATTAATGAATATATACAAAATTATGCGTCATGTGAAAAACAATGTGTACAAAATTGAAAATGGTATTTATCAAATCTCGCTTGAAGATATTCAGTTCTCCTATTTTGACGTGACTGACAATGCATACTATCACGCTATCAGTTTCTGACCTGATACAACACAACGTCCTGTTTCTCTACGGACCAGAATTGATATTCAGCAACAGGAAAGATTGTC
>OZ023326.1:59353001-59363001 GCA_964007535.1 Brachyptera risi
GTTGCAGCTATGACCATCAATTACGTGACTGATAGTTATAGGTTGCAGGTAAGGTTTCTGAAGGTTTGAATACGAAGTAATCTGTGGTCCGTATATGTGGATTGATCTGACGAAATATTTTTTAGTCTAGATTTCTATACTTCTAATCTCATCTCACAACGCAAATTCCGCGTTTTCCTAGTTGGGACGAAGAATGTGTGATCATGATGAACCAATTGGATGGTCGAACAGTTCGAGGAATGTAATGTCATAAGTGTATAGATGGTCGGGCAGTGAAGGCGTAGAAACAGTGTGATAATATGCAGCATCAAATGATGAAGCAATATTGAGAGTACCGTATAAGTACATTTTTTCAGATTGTATCAAACCAAATCCTCCATCATAATGTGTGTAAATTGTGTTAGTATATGAGTTCATATAATTTGAAGTGTATTACTGTAGTAATTCAACAAAATAAGATCATACGAAGAGAGAAAAATCAGTTGACTCAAAATGTTCCAAAAGTTAAGATATAATTTTCAGGTAATTTCCTTCTCACGTCACGTTTATATTGTTCTCTGTGTCTTGATTCATGAAAATAAATATAAGACTGCGTTGAAATACGAAATACAATTCATACAGAGCGATATGAGTGAGTTTGAAGTAAATGAGTTTTATGCATATTACATTCATGTTTTTGAAAATTTCTTTTTTATTACTGCCATTTGCTCTCTACGTCAACTGAAGAAAATACCTCTTTCCCTGTTATGAACAGACTTGGATAATGAACATCAAGGAAATGGAAAATGTAATTCAATTTCTATGTAATTTCTAATCTATTTCACGACACTCGTTGAAAACGCACGCACACTTGACTTTGAAGCAAAAATTATGAAATATTTCATTTTCAGTACAGGCTCAATTAATGTTTCTCATCAGGATGAAAAATGGCTCAGCTAGAATTGTACTTATCTCAATAATTATTATGATAAGCATCATGTTATTCAAATGTCTGTCTGTCTGCCTGTCTGTTGCCTAATTCCTTGGGTACCCCTGGATGTGAGACGAACGTCAAAATACTAACCGGAAGAAAAAAAGAGTATTGGGACAGAGGGGTCCCGAAAATGATTTGAACACAAATTGAAATATACATTCAAAATAATTAGATTCCATCAACCATATTTATGAGTTTGCAAGGCCCGGTCCTCCATTCTTGTATTTTACAGAAGTTTTTCATGATTTTATTCATCATAACATTAATTCTCCTCCATCTTTATTTTAAATTGTTTTCAATATTTATGACTCATGAATGAATGTCAAAGTGATGAACACTTATAGTACCAGGGAAAAGAATAAAAATTTTCTCAAGTTTTAATATTCATATAAAAGCTTATACAGCCTCACACTTGAATCATCATTACAAGTTATCAAACTGGGGTGGGAAGATCAGTCGATACTCCGTGGCGCGCTGAACCGTAATTTAGGAGGTGGGGGATCGATTCTCGTTATGGTCGACCATCCTGACAAGAGGTTTTTCATGTTAATTCACTTCGGTTCCTTGAAAATAGGCCACGACCACTACTTGACCCCGTTTGAAACTCTCTAATAAAATACTATCATCTCATCTCTTGATCATCTCTCATTCATTACACACCGATGTCAATAGATCTTGGTCTATCTTTAACTACCAGCCTATTGAACTATTCAGTCTACTATAAAAGATATACATATATATATATATATATATATATATATATATATATATATATATATATATATATATATATATATATATATATATATATATATATATATATATATATTAATATTCATTCTATTCTCGGATTATTCTTGTATATATTGCTTAATTTATATATATATATATATATATATATATGTATAAAATATATATATATATATATATATATATATATATATATATATAATATATATATATATATATATATATATATATATATATATATATATATATATATATATATGTATATATATATATATGTATGTATATATATATATATATATATATATATATATATATATATATATATATATATATATATATATATATATACATATGATATGATATATATATATATCACATTATTCCTCATGCCTAGGTGAAGGTAAAATAGAGTCACAAGGATCTGTGGTAGCGTTTAATCGTTACACCGTGGGTGAACCTAAGCCCCCTATAGGGCTAGTCCCCTCGAAGTATCGTGAGTCTAAGTATAGTTATGTCGAAGAAGTAATAGTGCTAGAATAGTGCTAGAAGCTTAGTGGTAGAGGACCTGCCCGGCAAGCAGAAGGTCCCGGGCTCGGATCCCGGTCGAGGCGTATCTTTTTCGACATAACTATAAAATCCCATATATATATATATATATATATATATATATATATATATATATATATATATATATATATATATATTGTTAGGATTTACCTAACTGTTTAAAGAAGGCAGTTCTTATAACTATAATATTATATAGATGGCCATGACAGGCAGTCATGGCAACATTGTATTGTTGGATTGGGTTATTAATAGAGAGTTTTTTATTGGTAAAACATTGTGATTGACTTCTTACAAATACAGATATAATTATGTTCTACAACGTTTTATTCTATATTAATTGTCCTTGTTACCCCTAAACGTAGCAAGTGGGGGCTCGTCCTTTTAATTCGCATACCGTAAGTGATATTGCCGTGAAGTTGTTTAGAAAGTGTTGTGAAAGTGTTTAGAAGTGTGTAGTGCAGTTTCGTGTTTACATGTGGTTATTTTCTAAAGTACAGACAATATTATGAATAAATATAGTGTGGAAAGTGATAATGCAGCCAGGGAGTTCGATGAAGAGACCATACCGTTAGACTTATTACGTATGATGGGAAGGTGCCAAGAGATAGACAATACAGGTTTTATAACTGCATTGAGGGTGACATGTGAATCATTGTCTGAGGTGCGATTTGAGCCACCAAGTTTTTCACCACCACCACTTCCACTTTCACCACCGCCGTCAATCCCTGCTCGTTCACGACCAGAGGTCCTCCTGGGTGGTCAAGGAACACAGTGTAGTGTAGTTCAAGCACTGAAACTGGAACTACCGACATTTAGTGGTTCGTCAGACCGACTCTCTCCGATGAAATTCCTGGAGGAGATAGAACGCTACGCGGGCGTTGCGAGGAAAAACCACCAGTGGCTTCTCAGTGAGGTACTACCATTAAATTTAGTGGGTGACGCGGGAAGGTGGTGGCAGTGCCGTGGAGGCTACTCCATGTGGGAAGTTTTTCAGAGAGATTTTGAAAAAACATTTGGAGAACCAGATAGAATACGCCGTCTGTGCCGGGAGTTGGACTCGAGGACCCAGCACGTTGACGAGGAGTTCGGGTCCTTCGTAAGGGTCATAGCTGCGTACTATGACCGAATAGGGAAATTAGTCCCGGAAGAAGAGAAGGTACAGAGGGTACTTGCACAAGCCAACCCCTTCACACGCCACCTGCTGCTAGGCCGGACTTTCAGGTCACTTCGTGATCTAGAGGATAGTGGGCCCGAGATCAGAGAATTAAATTGGAGGAACAACAGCTATGTTCCACCTCCTCTTCCTACATATACCATGGAAAGTGATCTAGCCTACTGGCCTGCGTATAACACACCTCCTCCCTTGAATCAGTACACCAGTCCACCTACTACAAACCACAAGATTTCGGGTCATGTTCCTGATTCAGCTGGCACAATAAATCCCAACGATGTCTGTAACCGATGCAAAGGATCCGGACATTGGTCACGTCAATGCCCAACTCCAAAAGCATCTCCGCCATCATCGTCTCCAGCAGTGTCGGGAAACGGGCGACGGTGAGCCCTAATCCTGCGGGGTCTCACGTTCGATCCGTTTGGCAGGACAAATTACCATTATCTAAGTTCCCCTTCATTCTTATCACGGTTGGGAATCGACAACTAAGGGCACTTTTGGACACTGGATCATGCATCAGTTTAATGGGAGAATCAGGAATGCATGCAGCGGCAGCAGTGGGAGTTAAGCCTTGCAACATCAACAGAATTCTTCGCATGGCTTCCGGTGAAGAAGTGATAGCTTCAGCCCAGTTATGTGTTCCCATTTCTTGGTCAGGAGGTCAAAGGCGACACCGATTCTTATACTTACCAAACTTGTCGGAGACCGTTATTCTTGGGCGTGATTTTTTGGAGGTAACAGGAATCTCCATCCACACCAAAGAAGGTGGTTGGTCTGTAGGTTCCTCCAGCCAGCAAGTAATACCGTTTGTGACTGCAAGACGTCAGGTTAACGACAGAGACTTCACCCACAACAGGGATATTCAGAGTCTAAACCTTAATACCTTGTTTTCTGATGCAGACACAGCCTCTCCCACCCGTTATCCAGCACCTCCCTGTACACAACCGTGTATTCTTATCACCCCAACACTTTCAGTGAAGCCCTCGCGTGACAGTCAAATTGAGGATATCGTCGAGGCTTGGCGATTTATCCTTCAAAGTTCGCGGCCGACAGCTCCAGTTGATTCCAGACCGTACACTGAGGTAAGAGAGCTACAGCTTCACGATGCAGTTGCAGATGTAGGAGCACACCTTGATTGCAACTCACCTGCCGTAATACCAAATGTGCTAAATGTTGCTTCCACTGAATCATCTTCTGCTACTCTAACTTCAATAGGTAGTCAGTGTCCAGAATTAGCACGTTCTTCTGTTGCAAAGATTTTGGATAAATTCTCAGCCATTTTCACCCCCAAACCGGGTGCTACTTCTTTAGTTCAACACCAGATTGACACTTCTGATAATGCTCCATATAGAAGTAAACTTCACCCAGTAAATAAGAAAAAAAGAGAAATAATGGACGAACTTATTGATTCCCTTCTTGCTGACGGTATTATCGAACCTTCACAAAGTAATTGGGCATCGGCACCGGTTTTAGTTCCTAAGAAAAACGGAAGTTATCGATTAGCGGTAGATTATAGGGAAGTTAACAAACGGACTAAGGTTTCAGTGTACCCAATGCCTACGACTAAATGGATATTAGCACAATTAGGAACCTCGCAGTGGTTTTCTTCAGTAGACTTATCCCAAGGCTTTCATCAAATCCAAATGCACCCAGATGATTGCTACAAAACTGCTTTTGTATGTCATAGAGGTTCATTCCAATATACCCACATGCCCTTTGGTCTAGCAGGAAGCCCAGCTCGATTCCAGGAACTTATGGACAAGGTGCTAGGAGATCTGAAATATAAGTGTGCCATGCCCTTTATGGACGATGTTGTCATCTTCTCGCCTACGGCGCAGAAACATGTTCATGATATTGAGGCTGTACTAGCCAAATTACAAGGTGCGGGGCTAACCATCAATCCTAAAAAAGTTCAACTGTTTCAACAATCACTTAAATTCTTAGGACATGTTATTAGTCCAGGAGCGTGTAGTCCTGATCCAGACAAGGTAAAATCAGTTAGGGAATATCCCCGTCCCACAAAGATAAAGGAATTACAAAGCTTTCTTGGACTTGTTGGGTATTATCGCCCTTTTCTACCTGGTATGGCACAAGACTCGCTTCCTCTCACCAATCTTACCCGGAAGAACACTCGTTGGCATTGAGGTGAAAAACAGGAGTCGGCATTTACTTCACTTATCGAGGGTTTAGTGAATGCGACTTCTCTAGCTTTGCCAAATCTTACTAAACCATTTTCAGTGGAAACGGACGCTAGTGGTTTGGGAATTGGAGCAGTTCTTCTACAGGATTTTAAAGGGTCTCCAAGACCAGTCGAGTACATAAGTAGGCAACTTACCGCACACGAGAAGAACTATACGGTACAAGAGATGGAATGTCTAGCAGTTGTTTGGGCATTGGATAAATTTAGGCCGTATTTGGAATATACGCACTTTGACGTGTTTTGTGATCATTCATCACTATCATGGATGTTTCGTACTGACCTAGCATCAAGTCGAGTACGAAGATGGGTGCTTCGTTTGCAAGGGTACGACTGTACAATAAAATTTCGTAAGGGAAGCACTAATTTACCAGCAGATGCCCTTAGCAGAGCACCGGTTTCAGATATTTCGACACCAAACCTATCTTATGCTGAGTTGCTTTTTCCAATCTCGGTTGTAGATCCCATACACTCAGTTTGTTTTGAAGAGAATGAAACAAATGTTATGGTCGGGGCAATCGAAGAGCTGGATATATCAGTTCTTACTGATACACCGATGCTAATAGACTTACAAAAGGGTGACGAAGACCTAAACTGTTTAGTGAAGTTTCTACAGGAAGAGGTAACACCTGCAGACCCTCGCATCGCTTCGTGGGTGAAGGCGGTTTCTAATAGTAGTTATTTGACTGAAACAGGTCTACTCGTGCGTCGTGTTGGAGGTAAACCTGGCACAGATGAGTCAACTTATACCAGAATCTGGTTGCCGAAGAGTCTTAGGGAGTTGGTGTTGAAAGTGGAACATGACCATCCTCTTAGCGGTCATGGGGGATTCTTCCGTACGTTGAAAAAGGTTCAACAGACCTATGTCTGGATGGGTATGCGTACTGACATCGCAAGATATGTGCGTTCATGTGTGTCATGCCAAACAGTAAAACCGAATCGTCTGAAGCCAACTGGAAAAATGGACAGCAGACTCCCTGGCGATCCATTTTCAGAATTAAGTGCTGACTTAGTAGGACCACTTCCAACGTCACGAAACCACAATAAATATCTCCTTGTGGTCGTGGACAAGTTCACTAAGTATGTAGAAGCTTTCCCACTACGCAATGCTACAGCTTCATCCATTGTTCCTCGTATGGTCGAACTGTTCTCCCGACATGGTTTTCCATTAAGTATCTCTTCAGATAATGGCAAACCTTTCGTGAGCGACATTTGGAAAGGTGTGTTGTCAGCAATGAGCATAGTAGAACGTCATTCGGTGCCATATCGTCCTTGTGGGCAGGCTGTGGAAAGGTACAACGGTACTTTGAAGGATTCCCTCAAAGCTTACTGCCAAGACCATCGCGACTGGGACACGCATCTCCAGGAAATCCTGTTCGCTCTTCGTTCTTCAGAAAGCGCAGTGACTGGATACACTCCCTCATTTTTAACCTACGGACGTGAACTCCGAACTCCATGGAAAATCAATAACGAAGAAGAAAGAGACGTCAAGGATGACGATGTTCACGAATTTGCAGCCAACCTACACAATAGATTGTCAGAAGCGCGTGATTTTGCCAGGACCACCATGCAAAAACATCACGAGGTAGCAAAAATGACGTACGACGCACACCGCAATGAAACTAACTTTTCAGTGAACGAGCTGGTGTGGAGAGAGAAACATGTCCTCAGTAATGCTGGTATGGGCATTGCAGGTAGTCTGGCTCCGAAACGCAATGGACCATTTCGCATCGTACGCTGCATTGGCAACAACGTTTTCGACCTGGTAGACCAGGAATCAGGCCAACCTGCAGGACGAGCCAATGCAGATCAGCTTCTTCGTTGGGAGCCTCGACCAGACTGGGCGAAAGGACCGGGTCCAGGTTCAGCGCCAGCTGTACGACCTGCTCCACCGTGTACGAGGACAGACCATCCGTACAACCTCCGAAACTGTGTACTTAACGTTAAGGGGGGGAGAATGTTAGGATTTACCTAACTGTTTAAAGAAGGCAGTTCTTATAACTATAATATTATATAGATGGCCATGACAGGCAGTCATGGCAACATTGTATTGTTGGATTGGGTTATTAGTAGAGAGTTTTTTATTGGAAAAACATTGTGATTGACTTCTTACAAATACAGATATAATTATGTTCTACAACGTTTTATTCTATATTAATTGTCCTTGTTACCCCTAAACGTAGCAATATATATATATGGTATTATTGAAAGTGATTCCTTGATCCATACTCATGAGATTTAATAAATTTCAGGTATATCAAGTTTAGTTTGTATTTATTTGAAAATAAATATAATCCAACGTTTCGGTGTGGTTACACACACCCTGATCACAGGTACTACACAATGAACTTATCAATCGAAATATTCGATGCAAATGCCGAAACAAAGAGTTTTGTAACACAGTCCATTGAATCCGAATATGGACACGGCATAACGCTGAAAAATTTCGATCGATCGCAACATCGCTGGGAATTTGAGAGCTCTTCGGCCGCCATGGCCGACATCTCTGCTCAGAAAATGAGCAGCTCAACTTGGAATTCATTCATCACAGCTCTCAGTATTTCAAGCCTGGTTTACCCTACCAAGGAAAGGTGAGACAGTATCACTATGACCACTATCATATACATAACGCACTCAACTTTTTGTTTCAGCATTTGCTTCGAGTATTTTGATAGATAAGTTGATTGTGTAGTACCTGTGATCAGGGTGTGCGTAACCACACCGAAACGTTAGGTTATATTCATTTTCAAATAAATACAAACTAAACTTGATATACCTGAAATTTATTTAATCACATATATATATATATATATATATATATATATATATATATATATATGTATATATATATATATATATATATATATATATATATATATATATATATATATATATATATATTGATAATCAAATCTTCATGGATAATCAAAAGTCATATGATATAATAATATAATTATTTTCATTCTTAGTCCTCGAAAATGACCACTATATTGTGGTCGAAACGTCGGGCAAATAAATGAATATATCTTCGTCAACGCGACTCTTAATTATCCATGAAGATTCGATTATTGATTACATAATGAGTCGTAAAAGCTCTCAACAATATATATATATATATATATATATATATATATATATATATATATATATATATATATATATATATATATATGTTATAAAACCTTATTGACCATTACAGTATTCTCATTCAGGGTTCGTAGTAATTAACTTGCTGCATTAGAATAGGCTTTGTTTACCGTCTGAGACATGTAAGCGAGACAAGGAAGCTAATCCGATGTCGTTTAATTAAAGGCTAGCGTTGCGTGCTAGCTTTGTCAGTCAGCGGTTGCGTATAACGACGTTAGTATTTCAAATACAAGTTCTATCCGCAAGGGATTGAACTCTGACTCTTTAAGACTATATATTATATTCCACGATAACTTTGACAATTAAGCAGGAAACGCGAAGGACGAATAGGACATCATGTAAAACAGAGATAGTCATCTATAGTAGGATGAGTTCATTGAACAAGTGAAATATCAGAAACAATTCATGATTATTTGCATATTTCAGAATTTGATTGCAGCTTCTTATTACACCGAATGATGGTTGAAAACATTACATATTTCAATAAATGTAATTGATAGCAAATGAAGAATTTAATTGATGAAATGTTCCTTGAAGCTAGTGTCAACTATATTTACTATATTGATTTTATCTATTTATATTGGTTTCAACGACGCACTATACTGATGACCACGATCCATTGGTGTCGGTGAATGATGAATGAGATGATGGGATGGGATGGAATGAAAGGATTCTGGGACTCACTTTTGGATAGCTGAAAGGATTCGGTCGTGGCATGCTGTTAAGGAACCATCTCACTGTAACAAATCAGAACCAGAACTAGCAGCGACTTTACAGTCCCGTAGGCTCCAACCCTAGATTTACATTCGATTCAAATTATGATTACAAATCACGCATTAGAATATTACTTTTTTTTTGAAGAAGATGCAGTGTTAACCTTCTTCAACTAAACCATAGCAGAATACACGAAGAAAACGTTAAGAAATACATGAGCCCAACCCATCTAACCCTAAACATTTAGCTTCTCTATACTCTAACTAATTCTCCGTAGACTAATAGTAATTCTTACGGCAATATAACTTCATATTTTAATTTGATATTCTTAAAATTTTATTCTCATTAATTCATATATTGATTTTGATGTTCAGAAAACAAAGAAGGATACTAGAACATTATCAAAAACATTATTTCATGAAAACAAAAAAGTCTTGCAACAGCGAGATTTGAACTGGCAACCAAAAAAGGACGCTCAAGC
>OZ023326.1:59368001-59428001 GCA_964007535.1 Brachyptera risi
AAGAACTTTGAAGTCAATATATCACTCAAATTGTCTTCTATTCCCTTGAAATTTTCCCTTCGAATTTTTTGAATTTTTGAATTTTTCCCTTGATGATTTTATTCATCAACATTTTTGTGGAAGTATAGGAGCTCATCGAATTCTGACATTTTCAGGAAGAAGATAGTTCGGTAATTGTATCCCCATCACATTCTCACAACTACCTCTCCTTAAAATATATAATTGAAAAGTCCACACTCCACAGACTATTGTCTTTATTTAAAATCATTGATGAGTAAGTATATATATTAGGAGCAGGAGCGTTCAAATACACATTCTGCATAGCTAACGTAAGAGTTTAATTCAGGTGATACTGAAAGTTTGCTATTGGCTATTTTCTGATGGACAGCATAGTCACTGAATGACTCCTCAGTGAGTCCTGAGTGGCTCGTGATCACCAACAATCATGATTCAACCTACGTATTTGTTAATGAAATATGACGTTTACCAGTACAGAATTCTGTTATTTTGTTATATTCGATTATCTCTGGTTGAATAGAATTGAGCTCGTATATTATTGCTGACTCTTTCAATATCATGTGGGCCTACTCTTACGCATATTATATATATATATATATATATATATATATATATATATATATATATATATATATATATATATATATGTATATATATATATATATATATATATATATATATATATATATATATATATATATATATATATATAATACAAAAATATTACACTGTTTCGTTTTTGTTGAAAGCGCGCATTTTCTATAATATACACGCTCTAGTGGGTTCATGTGAAATGGAACGTGATGATAAATTCGATGAAGTTAAACCTTGTTACAAGCTTGAATAGTGCTATCTATGCTTGATCTTTATGATTAAAAAGATTCATCTCCCACCCAAATACCAATCAATGTATCAATGCTTACTCAAAATATAAACTAATACAGATGCGAATAATCCAAATCCATGGTTTATATATAGGATTTTGATTATGAAATTTGATTAGTTGTAGAGCTAAGAGAGAACTATATATATACAAGAGCTACTTATCAAGGCAAACAATCATGATTATCATTATGGGATAACTAAACAATGTTTCTTGGTTAATGATAATCGAAGTTCTAAACGGAAGCTGAATTAATTAATTCGTTCATTTTTTCATTCATCAAAACATTGGTTATTATGATTATGGGATTGAACGACGCACCATCGCTCATGATCTACTGCAATTGCGGCCAATTGTGAGGAGCTATTATATTTATATTAACCTCAATTACAGAGCAAAACCACGAAAACCTCAATCATGTTGGTTGATCATCAAGGAAATCTAGCCCCGGCCTCTTGAATGTCGTTCAAGCGTGCATTCGTTGCAAAACATTGTTGATGCAGTTATAACATTGCCGATACAGCACACGGGCAGGAATTGACATAATATTCGAAAAAAGGATTTACTCACAAACTACACTCATGTGTTAGCAATACACATACATCTACATCATATTCATATGCAATACATTATTTCAATACAACTACTGAATTGAGAAGTTTCGGCTTACTTAATGATTATGATAATTTCCTGCATTCATGTATGAGGTATTTTACAAGAAGTGCGCAAATATTCATCAATTGTTGAAAAATGCGTAGATTGTATAAGATCTTCTATCATACATAGTTTTAATGAACTGATACTATGTTCGTAAGATATTTTGGAATCACATTCTAGAATGTATCAGGAATGAACCCAAATTTTTGCTCTGGCGTGTAGCAGAATTACGGTTGTCATTATGTTTCAGGAACTACTGGTTCTGGTCATTTCATTATCGTATGGATTCATAATCTCTGTTCACGATTGAATTCATAAGAGCGCAAAATGATATTTTTTCAGATTTATTGACAGTCACTATGGAAATATTATTTTCAGTACCAGGAATATAGACTGAATATGTCAATTTCCTGGAGAGTGAAGTAAAACACAATGCAATAATATTGGATACTGTATGGCTACTATGGCTTTCCGAGAGTGACGTCTACTTCATGAATGTAATTTCCTTCTGTTTTATATATTGTCATAATATTTGTGTCTGTGTGTTTTTGCGTGCCCCAAAACAAGAGCTATCATATCGGAATAAAACACAAGAAATCGGTTCAATATTTTCTAACCTCCCACAAGAATTACTCGACGAGAGTGAAATCTGCTAACAAATTCTGAACAGTACAATTGCTAACTGAACTTAAATTTTGAACATTTCAGTTAGATTTCTTCTGCTGCGTTTTGAAGATTTGTTGTCACTATTCCGTACCGCCTCATATACGTACCTCATATGTGTGTATCTTTATATATATATATATATATATATATATATATATATATATATATATATATATATATATATACATATATGAGGTACGTATGTGAGGCGGTACGGAATAGTGACAACAAATCTTCAAAACGCAGCAGAAGAAATCTAACTGAAATTTTTAAAATTCAAGTTCAGTTAGCAATTGTATTGTTCAGAATTTGTTTGCAGATTTCACTCTCGTCGAGTAATTCTTGTGGGAGGTTAGAAAATATCGAACCGATTTCTCGTGTTTTATTCTGATATGATAGCTCTTTCCCTCCAGATATGACAATAGATTCCGATATGACAAAAACTATATACGGTACTCATATAAATAACTTATATAAATAATATAATATATAAATTTATATATTATATATTTATAATATAAATAAATCACACTTTTCATATTTATGTGTAGATTAATTTTCGTAGCTTAGTTCTGCACATGCAACCGCCGCCATGTTGACTTTAACGTGCTTCAATCTTACTTAACCTCACTCTTCCTCACTTCAGCTCTCATTAGTTTATTTTGTGTGATATGAGTCGTTTGATAAAGTTCGAATTAATTCAATTGTTCGAGGAATTTCCCTGCATAGTTTGCAATTTGTAATTGATGCAGTTGGAATTAGTTTTTTGAATAATACTCATTAAAAATGAACAAATGAAATTAGATTCAACAGTTAGAGAAACATATTGAATGATGGAAAAAATGGAAAGGCTATTGAATTGGTATTATTCATCAGAAGCCTCCTTTTATTCCACTGAAATATATTTATTCATGCACATTATCATTATTCTTGATAGAATATAAATTAATCACAACATGATGCTCATAGTAATAAATATAGATATTGGTAATACACACTCAGTTTCATGAACGGTTCGGAAAAGGATGGTAATTAATTGGATAAGTACATAGTAATTTAGTTTGGTGATTATTTGGATCGAGAAGTGGATAATTTTGGAAATGATGAAACCCAAATACGACAAGGGTTGTGTGTGTGTGTAGGATCTAAATGTATCACAACAATGTGTTACACGAATAAATATTGAACAATCAAAACTATACTGGTGATTCGAATTACTCAGTAGGCCTACTTCATCCTACATACAACACGAGAAGATAGTAAATACACAGTTAAAAATATAATAACCTCACATTGATGTGAAAGTAGTGTATCTTTCTCATACTCTCTCGTTGTCGTCGGATTCTTGCTTATGTCATTATCTTTCTTCAGTCACTATTTTCTGTGGTGCCTGAACTTTCAGTGAAACAATACATAATATTTTCTACATTTACGTGTATATTTTTAAATATATCTTCTCTTGGTCCATCTTTTTACAAATTGCATAAGTCTATTCGATTTTCTTTCATCTTCTCAAATATCTTCTTTTTCCTTTGAAAATTCTGTCCGTTCAGTCGTATTCGAAATAATTTCTCAATATATTCTTTTTATGGTGCGTTCAATTGTACGTTAACAGAATCTTTGAAATTGGTTCAAGAAGCTTGCCGACGCTAATGAGCGGTCATGTCTCCTCAGAAAGATGGTCAATTTTTAGATTATCAATACGATTTCACCGAAATTGACATAGCAGAGTGGTAACATACTTGCTCCATAAGACCGGGAGGTCTTGGTTCGATCTCCGCCACTGACCATAATTATAGAGATTATTCGTGGTTCCACTGCAGGGATGGTTCCTACAATAAACGTCACGACAGCTCTCTTCCCAATGGCCTTCTCATTACTCAAAAAACCCTAATCTCATTGGCCCATCATATATTACTGAACATTCATCCGACACCATAGATCTTATTCACCATCATAGTGCGTTGTTTTAAAAATGAATTAGCTCCATGAATTAGCTGAATGAATAGTTCAATCTTGTAGAGAATACTCACGGTCACATAGAAAGTTTTATGATATTTCAATTCAAAAAAATCTTTCTTGCACGTACTGAATGGATTGCATATAGGCCTATTCGATTGCGTGTACAGATTTTGTGTTAGTTTTGGTGCGTCCAACATCAGTCTAGGACCGTCGTTAGGGGGCCTCAGGGAGGGCGCGTGCCCCCCCCAATCGACATTTGCTCTCACCCAATAAACTATCATCCTCTAAAAATATATAATGTTGACCTACGAATAAACACACAATAAAAATTAATATGATGAGTCGATGACTTATTAATATGAATTGTATCAGTAGGTGTACACTCTACTACTTTAAACTTCCTTTTTTCTTCTCGATAATGATTCAATTAGTAGATTTCGAAACTGCTCGTGAATCCCAAAAATCACTCGAAAAATGACCATATTCCAGAAAATTTACTGCTGGGAATTCTGCTGGGAGAAATCACGAAAATAGCTTCGAAAATTTCTATAATGATTATACTATTAGAAATAACTTTGGTAATGTCCATAGTGATTCAATCATTGGACTCCAGAAGAAGAAGAATCACAGAAGAAGAGCTTCGAAAATGTCCATGATGATTCAATTATAAGACTCCAAAACCACTTGTGAATCGCAAAAATCTCGTGAAAAATGTCCATATATTTAAAATAATTCCTGTGGGGCTCTGCTGGGGGGCTTCCGCCCCCCAGACCCCCTTTTCACGCGTAGTAACTGTCCAGCTGGGCGATCATTTTATTCATGTAACCTGCGCGTCCCCCAAATACACAAATCCTAACGACGTCCCTGCATCAGTCCATTTTCTACAGGATGCATTTTATTGTGGCTCGATTGAGCACATTATGTGACCTGGAGTGTACATATCGTGCACTAATATCTCTTCTATATATACGCATATAATCATAATATATATATATATGAGCAAATTATGTGCTAATATGTAATATTATGTACCAATAAGTTCCATCTCGGCGAGCCTATAGTGGCGAACTTGTTTGTGAAGTGTAAACACTGTATAAATAGGCATGCACTAGGAAAACGCAGAGTATGCGTTGTACGAGCGAAATATTTATGTATACGGCTTGTAGGCTCACTCGAAAGTTACACACCTCGAATTTGAATCTATTGAGACATCCTTATTAAATCATATCATTCATTCAAATCATTCTATCAACAACTTATAGTCTTCGTTATTCCAAGCAAGATTCTCTTTCAGAAATTTCAATTTCAAATTCCTATCTCACATGTATTGTGGGTGAAAATGACAATTCATGACAGAGGTAATTAAAAAAATGGAATTAAAAAAGCAATTGGAAATATTTTTCATTATAAATGACTACTTTATTATCTCATTGTCATTCTGACTGAATGTTTCTCTAGATAATACAGATGTTTTTCTCAATGTAACATCTCTAGAAATCAAGATTTGTTCATTTTTAGTTAATTTCATCACATGTATCACCTAAAAAAGGACATCAAATGAGATAAATCATTTGTATATAAATAATACAAATCTTACTTTGATTTTTCAAACTTCATTATGTTGAGCTAAATGATATCCAAACTTTGCAATGTTCACTTCCCGCATGTACTATTAGTCTATCGGAGTTCAAGTGTGAACCGGTGAAATGATGATAGCGCCAGGTGACGTTGGTGGGCTGTTTTGGGGAAGGGGGTGGGTATTATAGTGGTTTGTGATGCCGTGCATCGAGTAGAAGGGGGAAGGGTTGGGTTCTGGCCGCTATTAACAATCACAAACTTTGTCTTCTGTTCTGTCTAAAAGCTTTCCAACCTAACCCAACCACACTCGGAAAACATTACTGTAAGATTTAACAATATTGTGTGCACGTTACTTGAAGAAAATCTGCCGTTTCAGAATATAGAAAAAGTGTATTAAAATAGTACGTTCATTAATTAAAAAGCATTGTGTGAACTGAGAGAATACGCCCCAAAGAAATGCTAAATATCATGAGTTTGTCATATTAAATTTTGAAGTTTGAAGATTGGAGATATGATGATAGTGATTATTGTGAAAACTATGAGCGATATATATATATATATATATATATATATATATATATATATATATATATATATATATATATATATTGAAATTCATTCGATCGAAAAATGAGAATTGAATAATGAATGATGAATAAAGAATGATAATAGAATGAAAATGAAAATATTACGCTATTGTCAAATCATACAAATGTGTCCACTTTTGAGACTTGAACCCAGGATTTCTTAGTTGATACCCGAGTATTTGATTCACTCCGTATCATCTATGAACATTTTATCACTGAACTAAATTCTTCAACTCTCTTTTCACATTTCATTACTCAAAAACACATTACATTGCATATTTACTTCATAATAAAATACCAGTTGAATTTTTATGAAATAAACAGTGAGATAAACAGTTGAATCTTGTAGAATGAAAATAATTGAATTCTAAAGAGAAAGGTAAAGAAACACCATTGTTGAAATCCTCAATGAAAAATACATTCTTGACAACGCTGTTTTCTTGCGAGAGAAAATACCAACTCGATTTTGTTCAAGAAGGAATGAAGTTCGTCGTATACTCAAACGTTGAGCCTAGAGATAGAAAACTCATCATATATCTCGTTGTATCACAAACTTCGTCAAGATATTATTCCGTCCATCCATTTCTTTTACACAAGACTTGGACGCAAATCATAAATCCGACATGAAATTGGATTCGAATTTCGAACAAATGTGATTTGGCAAATGGCTGGTAGGGAAAGACGTACCTCTCCAACCCAAACTGTTTCGGTTGAAAAACGAAACTACATAATCGAATATTTATTGATTATTAAACTGTGAAAACGCATCTTATGCGTTGTAAGATAAGTGATATGTTTTTATAGAATACACTTGACAGTTGTAGACAGTTTGATTTTTAAAAACCATCAATACTAGTTACGATCTTTTCTCTAACTTGTTCATCCTTAACGGAGTTGAAACTCAGTGATTCATAATTTTCCAATATTTTCTAAGTCAACTGTTCAAATTTATTCAAACTGAGTGAAAACATCTATCAGAACAATAATAATATAGTCAATAGTGTGAAGAATTCATTTGTATCGAATAATCTTTCTAATTTCTACGTTTTCACTCGATGCTTTCTATTCATTTGAGGATTTCGGAATTATCAATCATATTCCCCGAAAAAAGTGCCGAACCAATTTTGCTCGAAAACAACATTGATCTATTTTGGTATTATCTTTGTTTATTATGACCTGGTCTCCTGAGTAAGGGTTCAGCGTGCTAGCTATATATTCAATGATCTACCCTACTCGGTCTAAAAATATTCTCCAAAACAAAAGCATTTAAAAAAAATTAATTTAATCAACATAGAATTCTTGACATAAAATTATTATACCCCAGAAGAAGTCGAGATCAACAAAATAGATTGTGATCATAACACCAGAAATGTTTTGATTAGAAAATAGTAACGTAACAATAAAAATGAAGAGGTTTTATCACTGTTATTGACATATTGCAATGACCGCGGCATACAAATAATGGAATATGCATATCATGATTGGAGGATTTCCGAATTACTTCCCAAGTATTTTTCATATTTTATTGAGAAATTTTTGAATATGACTTTCAAACACTTTTGAGTATACTCCATAAATGTCCAAGCTTACACTTTTAAAACGTGAACAAAATTCATCTTTAGGAAATTCAAAAATGGGATATAGAATGTGAACATGTGCTTTTTAGATTGTCATGTCTTTCTGTATCACATGATGGCAAGGTTTTTTTTTGGATAAATGTACAGTTTATGTCAAACTACTTGCTGTATATCGCTGTTAGCTTTCGTCTTATATTTCATAATTTTTTTTTTTAGGATTACTGTCTTATTTGATATACGGTATAAGATATAGGATATAAGGTTTGATATAAGGAGTCAAGATCAGTGAGTTTTTTAAAAAATGCATACAAAATATGTGATATAGAAAGACTTGCAAGCTATAATTTATACGTTATCATTGTTGGAACGAAACTAACAACAGAGTCTTCAATTGTTATCTAATTATCAATCAAACGGAGCAAGTGAATCAATTTCACTCTTCTTTATAACTTACCTCTGTATTTTTGTTATGGTTCAGCAATTAGATCCAATGATAATTGTTAATCTGAATTTTGAGCATTATACTCCGATTGGTTGCTGTAATTTGAAATTATTTACATCGAGCACTAATAGCTCTATCCTGAACAATAATACTTCACTTTACCAATAGATTGATGATTTGTGTTGGTTTCACGACCCCACCAACATAAACGTTATTTGAGGGTATGACAAAGTTAATGAGAGATGAATGATGGGTACACAAATTCATGCCTTGTGAGAGACTCTCAACTCATAATGATAATAATAATGATGATAATAAAATGAAATTACTGAATTGACTTCAGTCTCTGAAGCAGAGCATCAACAGACCAAGCTAGAAGGGTATTAACGGCTATCAGCAAACCATATTTGAACTTTGAAATATGTGCATTTCTAGCGGATTCTGATAATTAATATCAAAATTATTCCCGTTTTTATTGTGATTTTGAAATGCGTCATGTGCAATTATCATGCATATAGCCATGGATAACTGTACACTACCTACACTCTCTACAAGTACACTACACTATCTATCGTACACTATCGTACACTATCGTACACTATCGTACACTATCTACAAGGATTGAGATTCAGATGATCGTTGTCACCTGATGGTCTTTGTCGATCGTTTGAGGCAAATTAGGCAAAGGTTATTTTTACGAAATTGAAATTTAAAATAAAATCCTTGCATATTTTTCCGTTTTTTTCCATATCGTGCATGTCTACATTTTCTGCTTATTTTTGGGGGGCTCAGATTTTCTTCGGGATGCATTTTACTATATTTAACCGCAGATGTATACTCCGTATTAAGGATCTGGATGCTTGTTATTTTACAAATTAGTTTCGGTTAAAACAAATCCATCATTGTCTCCTGAGACGGGAGGACTAGAAACTGATATGCTGAATCATCATTCAGGAAGCCGGGGTTCGATTTATACCATCCTGACAATTTCTGTGTGGTTTCCTCAGTCATTTTTGTGAATATTAGAATGGCGTTATGGGTCAATATGTGAATACTAACCCAAACTAGGCAATTGTTAAAACGGTGATGTGAATATTATTGATAATGATTGAATAGCTACGGCAATACGATATTAGTTTGAAATTTTTTGCTCTTAACATTTGAATCATCCTTATCATATGAAATCGTGAATAGCGGTACATTCGAACGATTCCAGCCGTCACAATTTCCAACTGAAATGACCAACTGAATTTGATTGTCTACTTATGTAACTTATATTCACACTTATCGCTATCTAACTGCAATCGACAACAACTCAGTAAATGCCAATTTCGCACCTCATGAATGAAGTAGTCATTCAGGAATGAGTAAGAATATGATCGAAATTCAACGGGATCGAAGGTCTAGGATCAAAATTACGACATATGTGATAACGTCACGTGGTAACTGCACTCTCATAGGTTGATTGCCATTAGTCGGCCAATTGAGTTGCGGCTTTTAGAAGCTCTCTAACTCCACACTGACTCTCTGGCCCACCTACTCGATCAACTCTAGTCAACAGCGATCGTGTTGGTGCCACGTTCAAGCGATCAATTTCGAAACAGTTGGACGAGCCAATCGACAATTGGTACAACTGAAGTTGTTCGTATGTTCGGTCTTGTAAAAATAGTTTGCTCTAAAATTTTAGTGAAAGCCAAATGTTTCAGAGGGCGCATGAAGAGCGAATACTGGAATAAAGATACTACCAAGAGTGAACTTGACTTGAAGTGTTACTTGGGAAGAAGATGATCTATTCGAGGAAACGATCATAACCCAATGAAAAAACCACAACAAAAGCTCCTCTGTGCTCTAACCTGTCCAATCAATACCCGAAAAGATAGCTTGTCCACGGCATTCCTACACGCCAGGCCAGGCCCTCCTTCACTCGTAGTAGTATTTTCTAGAATCATTTTCTCCATCAATCATTCATGTGTGATTTATTATTATTGTGTGTTTTTCCTACTTAATTAATTTTGTATTTGATTATTATTATGTGTCGAACGGCAATCATGTGTACCATGACATACATGGTCTTCAATGAAGATTTATATATATATTCCAGTATTCGCTCTTCAGCTCTTCTTTCTGTTTCAGATCTATTCTGTTTTCAATAATTGAATCTAATATGCTCGTGAGGAAGTATTAAAGTGCAACCAAGAGTATATTCATCACATCACTTTTCAGTACATATTATATAATTATACACATGTCAAGTTTATTATTTTTGAGAATGCTCACCTGTTTTTCTGTAAATTTGGATGCCTTCCTTGAGAATGATCCAAACACCCGCTACAATACGAGTGAAGTCGCCAACCAACATCACCACCAACCACTTGGAACATTAATTTTATTTTCTTCTTTATTGTTATTTACACACACTTCTGCAATTCCGAGCTACATTTCAAATCTCTCTTCCTGCTGCCGTCTCGTAACTCAGAAAATGCAATTTATTCGAATATTATACATATCTTTCCACCGACATAAATTACTTTTTTGTGTCAAGTTTCATATCAATTTGCAGAAATGTCTTTATACAAACAAAACTGTTTCGTGGTGATTCAGTTGGAAATATACCAAACCAAGTGTTAGCTAGAACATTATGAAATTGTTATTTTGGTACGAATATTGTTCACTTCTTTAAAATTATGTTTGGTCTTTATTCTTGTGCTTGCAAAACACGTATAGAAAATGTGTAGTTTTTTTTATACAAAACCAATTTTTAAATCACAATTGTTTGTGATTTTATAAAAATGGATTCATTTACAATTTATTTCCTGAGTGCCCATTTGTGACGCGTAAGATACACAACAGAAACACGAAGTTCGAAAAACCGCACTTTTTTTTAAAAGTTACATCAATTTGATTAAAAGTTAACTATTCATCTACTAGCTGAAGACATTTTTCAATTCTTAAACGCAATTTTGTTCAGGATGAAAACATTATTTTGTCATATTCAACATTTCAATCACACGCTGTTACAGATTGAGACGCATCTCCTGAATATTGAGTGTTAGAAAGTTTTTGGTTATGACGCTCTACGAATGGATGATGTTTCTTTGGTTCATATGTGACAAGTCGTGTGTGAGGACTATATTCAAGTCGATACCAGCTCCATTCATTGTCGTCTTACAGAAAAGATATTACATCTCAACTTGTCAACGTGACTTTGAAATCGAGTTATGTCGCTGAGAATATACACTGTATTATTTACTCTTTTGATGAAACGCGCTAGAAATCATCGAGACGCGTTCGCGGAATACTTCTGACGTATTTACTGTCGAACGATTCAAAATGTTTCACAGGAGTATCTTCTCAAAATCGGCTCTGATTCAATTTCTTATGGTTTCCTCTATCTATATTACTGTCAAACTTATTTTTCTATCTTCGAATGATGTTATAATAATTTAATGAAACAATCATTTGTCAGTGTTCATTTTTTTGATTTAGAAACAAACATTTGGTAGATCTCAAAGATGTATTAAAACATGATACAAATTAGAATCCGAAGTCGCCTCCACAGTCCATACCATAATCAGCGTCATCAAAACCATCCCCGTAATCTTCGTTCACATACGATATGGAGTTGTGGGACGTATCATTGTGTATAACCGTATTATTCACATCATAGTGATTATTAATATGAACATCAGTACCATTGTGGTAATACCCCCCACCCCCGTGACTATATCCTAAACCCCAGCCCCATCCCCCACCCCATCCCCAGCCGTGACCCCAGTTAGTGAGCGTAGCCCCCATCATGACACCGGTGGTAAAGTCCGTATTCCCGCAGGTCGGTCTGTCGCGGACCACGATCGTCGTGCTGTTAACAGCTGTTGGTGACAGCGGTTGGATCGGAGTACGGGCATACCCGTTCTGTGGGAAACACACCCCTCCACAAACACCGCCAACGATGGGGACACCAGTGTTGTAGGTGATTGGTACTTCTCCCGGCATAGACGCTGGAAAAGAAAGACAAAATTCATATATGAATTGTAGCTAGTATTGTTGAAAATGTTTTTTTCAATAGATATATTTAATTTCGAAATACGGTTTATATTGAATCACAGCAAAAATATTTGAAGACGAGAGCATTTTTAGTCAGCTTTCATTCATAGAAAATGTTTTTTCATTGAACTTTTCATCCCAATTTGGTATTTGGATCGTATGTTGAATTTTATATATATATATATATATATATATATATAATAATGATATATATTTAACATATATATATATATTTATATATATATATATTTAATTCTCTTGAAAAAGACCATAACCTAATGGTTGAAACGTAGAGATATTAAAAAGATTTCACAATTTCATACACGACTTTAATCTTCCTGTTAAATATATATCATTATTATAAAATGAGTCGTGAAAGTTTATAAGTTTCAATATATATATATATATATATATATATATATATATATATATATATATAGTTGGATGATTTTTAAAACCGTTTAAAATTCATTCAATTATAATAACCCACTGGTGGTTAGCCAGGAAGCTATTGAAATCATATATATATATATATATATATATATATATATATATATATATATATATATATATATATATATATATATATATAATTATTATATATACTATATATAATTATCATATAAGTTATTTGATGAGATATGTTTAGTATAACATTTTGATATCATCATATAAAATTGATATAATGATTCAAAAATGATTAGTTAGTCCGCTATTGATGAATAACCAACGCATTCACCATCAATACAACTGGATCGTGACAGTATATACGAACTTTATATGGAGACTGTTCGTCTGAAATTCTTGAAAAAACATTGCAATTAATTTAAAAAGGTTGTGGACATATTCTTATGATACTCGCATTCGTTATTTCAGGTATTTCTCTCAAATAAACAAGTCACTAACGAACGACGATCTACAATTAAACTTTTCCAATTGGATTGAAATGTGAAAGAGAAAGAATATCCAATATTTCTTATTTCTTTCTAGAATACACAGTCGAGTTAGCGATATTCACTGAATATATATAACAAACAATCTGTGGATGAGACATTGAAGAAAAGTTTCATGAAATCAATCAGCACAATTCAGCTTCCTATTAATATTGTAGCGAACATTCGTTTTTGCAAAATACAATAATTATTCGTTATTCATATTGATAATGAACTGACAGTTCTCGTTTATTGGAGGGTGATAATGGTACTCTGAAGACTCTCATTATCTACGCGTATGACAAATTTCTTACACTATCATGATATAATTTCAATTATATCTGAATTTATTGATAGAAACGTTGAATAAATTACACAATCGAGGATATGTAGTATGTATATGTATATGTAATTTTTTATTGTTTCAAGTATTTATCTTTTACTTGTTTACAATATATTCATTTCATAGTATCCTTGCTGATCACTCTAAAACATTTCGTTTCTTCTTATCTCCTTCCAATAGTTTCTTAAAATCATACACAGATTTGGGCCACTCCTGATTGATTTAGTTGATCTCCCAGTTTGTTCCATTCTGGGATGGTGGCTCCAAGAAAAGAGAATTCACCCACGTTCGTACTGTAATTTTTTAATGCTTATTTGAAATTATGGCCAACTCTTCCTAAAAATGGATATGTAAATGAAAGTATGGATATGGTTTGATTTATACAATCCAGTTATATAGAATGTTATATTAATTGAGATACAACCGCCAATGCTTATTTGCTACCGTGCTGACGAATTTCGATTCATAAATATTAATTCTATGATGTGCATATAACAACTTTAAACCGGCACAGATACTTCAGTCCATATCCACACTTGTTCCATGAGACCGGGAGATGAAGGTATATTGGGTTTTCTTTTGATCCCCACCACAGTCCATCTTCACAGAGGTTTTTCGTGGTTTTCCTTTCTAGCCTAGGCAATTAACGGGATGGTTCCTACAATATGGGCAATTTCAGTTATCTAAAAACCTTCACCTCATCATCTCATCACCTTAACTATCATTCATAAGACGTGTGTCGTTAATCCCGATTTAAGTGAATGAATATATGAACAATTTCCTCAGAGATAGATCAATAATACTAGTCAGTTCGATTTAGTGAAGCAAACTCGCTTTCAATATCTAGATATAATTAATTACTTCTCGATTATAATTAAAGATTACAATTTCGACGAGAGAAAATATTTTGTTGAACTACGTAAAACTTCATTATCGGTGGTAGCCAAGCTATGCGATTAAACGCAGAGGGGGGGGGGGGGGGGAGTCCGGAATACTCTAACTCTAAAAGTAAAGTAACTACAGTGGAGGTATGGGCTATTTTCCTCTTGTGTCGAGTAACATGGCATATTACTTCTCCAACGCTCACGTTGGCATACACTTTCTCACTTTACTATTTTTGTGGTCCGTATTTTGACGGTAATCTGTCAAATCAATCAATTAATAGCTCTTTATCATTGAGAATTAATTTTTTTACGGGAAATATCAACAGGTATTAACAGATTAACAGATATTTCGATACGATCAGAGTCGATAAAGTAGCATGGCTGGAGAACACACAAGAAGTTAGAACTACTACATCGACTCTGGTATGAATAATGAACAAATTGAACAGATGGGACTAATGTATCGATCGCGAATGTAAATGTATTTTTAGTAACTAAAAAATACATCGATTATATTGTTAGAAATCTTAATTTTCATGATACTGTATCATATACGTTTTTGGATTATAAGGTTTATACATTTTCTATTCAGATACAAATAATGATCTTATTCACAAATGAGGAAAAAAAATCAAATTTTTTCATTGTTTTCAATAATTTTGGTGTTTTTAAACGTGATTGCTAGAACTGTACTTCTGAATAGGCCATTAAGAGCCCGCATCTTAGACAGATTTACAGGGTGCACTTCCGCCACATATATATCAAGAACAACAAACACTAGGGACTTGCGGTAAAATGCAATGAATAAGTGATATCCTCACAATTAGATATGCTTAATCGAAAATTGAAGAATAATTTCACTATGGAGCAATAATTGAATCAAAATGTGCCTAATTTGATGGTTTTCATTGCCTAATTCCCGGTTACCGAATAATAGTAGAAATAAATTACAAACGCACATCCTTAAGTTCAACTTTGCTTATCAATATTTGAAATTCTGATTTGCCTGTAATTCTACAGTTTTCCCAATTTCCTTGGCCAAAATGTGTAATGTAACTGGATTTTGTCAAAATCATGAAATGAAAAACTTCCCCATCTAGCGGTGGTTACTGGAACTCTTCCAATATTATCATTTTTTCACTTTTCAACCCACAATCAAAATTTTAAACGCACATCGCACTCGCGTAGAGCATTTCGAAGAGAAACATGCTCAGCTAAGATGCGGACTCTTAAACGTTATATGAACGTCATCTCGTTGGTTGACGACTAAAGTTGTATCTCAGTCAATGCATTCCATGAAATCGAAAATATTACTATTGACTCTACCTTACAGAATAGCACTTTAATGACTGATATTTTCAAGTTGCTTGATTGATGGAGTATAAGGGGGGTGGGGTTGAAAGGGTGATGAGCGTATATATATATATATATATATATATATATATATATATATATATATACACATATATATATATATATAAATATATATATAAACATATATATATAAATATATATATATATATATATATATATATATATATATATATATGTATATATATATATATATATATATATATATATATATATATATATATATATATATATATATATATTTTTATATATATATATATATATATATATATATATATATATATATATATATATATGCCTATATATATATATTCTTTTTTTTACACGTTTCTAATTTTTTTCGAGACTCTCCAGTTCGTCGTGAACATTGATACATTTTAGTTGCAATCATTGTTACAACTAGTCGAACGCGAAATATGCGTTGTAAGATGAGCGAGATATCTCAATAAGGTATAAAAGTCCTTGAAATAGTTTTACCCTTGCTACTTTATCGACTTTGGTATTCTACACACCTTGATATCTGAATAAGCTATAAAAGTCGTTAAAGAAGTTCTACTCTTGCCACTTCATTGACTCTGGTATTCTACACACCTTGACGCATATAAAAAATACTTCATTGTTGGTCAACTCTTGAATCTAGAAAGCAGTGAATCTCGACAACTTAATTCTGTCATAATTTTTATGATATATTTTATGAATATTATCAGTCATTTTATTTTTTTTCTCCAAAACGACTGATCAGAATTGCTCAAAAAATCATAATAATGTGTAAAATCCATGTATACACATTTAGAGAAAATTTCATCCCATTTGGAGAGATTTTATTTTTCAACATTTTCCGCCCAGCCAAATCTTATGGGGTTTTTAGAAACTTTGAGATGATGATTCTCAAAATCGGTCCGACCGATTCATCCCAAAAACTATACAGTTCTAAGTTGGATGAGTTTGCGTGTACAAAAAAAGTTTCATGTTGATCAGTCAACCCTTGCGACCTGTGGAGTGCTTACAAAAAAAAAAAAAAAAAAAAAACACAGACAAAGCCCTATAAGAGTGGGATGGAGACTTCGCTACGCTCATCAATTATGAAATTACACCACTGCCTTCTAAATACAAAGCCGAAAAAAACTACGACCGTATTAATAGAAGGTTAAAAAGCTCAGATGAATCATGCGTGCTTCAAAAAGGAGAACATACCTTTTCTTTCAATATTCAAAACCACAAAAACTAATCACTTGAAGAAGACAACCGTATACAAACCTGAAGAATGACGACTGAAAAACATTAATTGCGAAGTCTTTGTAATGTCACCCCATCGATCAGTGGTCCTCCCTCATCTATCGTAATGCTTATTGTACGTCGCTTCATCGTCATCAATTCATACAAATGAAGATATATAAATAAGTTCCGAGTAGATGATATATTTCAGTATATATTTGAAATGGTATATTTAGATAAAGAAGCCCTCACATAAATCCACTCATCAAATGTTAACCAAACTTTTATTCATCATGTATATATTGGGTTTTACCATGACAACTCTGATTAATTTAAACTAATTGAATAAACTTTTTTAAACAAAGTTTATCACTCTGGCTTTTGGTCGGATAGTTCATGTGCTATATACCTTTCACAATTCAAAGTATTACCACAATGGAGGATATAGAAAGCTCAGATTAAACTGTATTTCATAGCAGAGTTTGGAGTTCGGTTCTCGGTGTATTCAATTCAGTACTATTCAGGAAATCCCATTCACTTGGTAGTTGTATATTCTGACTGGTGCTCTCTCCCTGAGGTCAAACTGATTTAATTAGGGAGTATTAGAAAACTTCATTCAGAAAACTACTTCATGATGTATATATATAGGCATTGTACGATAGCAATGGTGCACATAAGTCAAGGTATGGACTGGAACGTATTGTGCTGAATGATAAGTATTTGTTTTTCCATAACGATTACAAATATATACGAATACGATACAGAATTATGAAATACTTTTCTTTATTGAATTTGAAGTTTCATTCAAAATGGAAGACGGAGTTCCCGAGCATATAACATTTTAATAAGAAAGATGAATATCTAAACGAGTGATGGCATGATGGAAACCGAGTCCCGCGAGCAGCTATAGCTATTCACTGTTTACACGAAGTTTGGTTCTTTTATAAAGCGGGGTTTTGTAGGCTTACATACAATCATTGTATCTATGAAACTGGAAGTATAGGCTCACTGACTATTGGTTGGTAACTATAGGTAGTGAAATCGGTTGTTTCAAGTGAATAATCACTCGCGTGACAGACGAATCCACTTTCAATAAGATCGAATGAGTAGGCCGACGTTTCAAGTTACAGCAATGCGAATAACGTACTCGTTCTCTTTACTTCACCTTCACCTTCAGGTCCTTTATAAGAACTCTGCGAACCAACAGCTTTGACTGAAATTTTGTCTACGATTCTGTGTATCACCTTTGAAAGACATGCGCTTATAATGGTCCAACAGGTAGCGACTTTTTAATATCGAAAGTAATGTATGCTTATTATTCGAAGACCTGCTGAAACATCAAACAAATATTGGTATTACTTGTTTGTTTCCTGTTGCATTACTTTTGCAAGATAACCAATTCATTATTTGGGCTAGGTGTTGCTATACACAGTAAGACTAAGGTAGGCGACTTGGGATTCAGCCTGTCAACAAGGAGTCTCGCCGCTTCTTAGAAATGAAATGACATTTCCAAAAATATGATACACCCAACCAACACCTTACGAAACACCTTATTTATTATGTATACTCATTTATATACATCGTTGAAATAATTATATCAAATGCAAACTAAAAACATGAATACGAATCAAGTTCTTATGGATACCTTATGCATAGTATGATCCCGGAATCAATTACTCCGAGTAACATACCGGATACTGGTCACAATATACTCAACTGAACATGTATTGATTAATTTCAGTCATTTCATGATGTTTCAAATATGTATTATCTTAATTTATGTTTTCATCTCTTGTTTTAGTGTACAGGTGACAATAGCTAGAGATGAACATTCACCTAGACTCCTACTAAATTGCTTTTACTTTCTCATATGAAATATTGACATTGGAAATAATGAAAAGATTATAGACCACTATTACATCTCGACGAAAGTCATTTATTGTATGACTGGTTTCATTTTTATCACGCTCTGCGCACCTCAAGCGGATTATGAAGTTGAGTAGTTGCGTACCAAAATGGCAATGAGTTATTACATAAGCAATATTCTCAAGTAGACTTGTGCCTGAAGATTCATAATACATTAGATTTTTTCTGTGTAACCGTGTGTACGTGTGTAACAGTAACAGTTTCAAACGCACATGATATTATTGATTCCAGTGATTTTTTTTATGCGCTTGTGGTTCAGACAATGGAACTCCTTTCCACATTCAAATTAAGAACACTTTCTTCAAAGTTTTGGCACCGGTATTTGAAAAATAGTGTGAATAATTCAACTATTGCGAATCTTTCAGAAATATTATTGTGCAATCTGGATAGTTCATAGGGTTTGGCAGTGCTTTACAAAAACGGAATCTAATACTATAATAATTGTGATATATTGATTGTGGATTTTATTGAATAGTGGAACTTTTCGAGTAACAAATTGTTAAATTACTCGAAAACAACCATGACCAATCTGACTGAATTGGAAGGAGGGGAAATCTAAAATGGAGGATTTAGATTGAAGAAAATTACAAGTCCACATATCCTGAAGAACGATTCAATTTACAGTGGTCAGGAGTGTAATTGATCCTGCGTAGAAATAAGGTTCTTCCCCAAAGTCGACATTACAGTTCGCAGGATACTTGAAGCAAACTGTACACAAGGGAATCGCATTATCCTAAAAGCTGCTAAATCACCAGAAAAACACTATCCTCTCAAGTTCGATTATAGTCAACGGTCCGTCAATATTTATTGGACGTTTACAAGTACTTCATAACCGTACTTTGTTATCAATTTGTACCAATTCTCATCACTGGACTGAGACTGGGACTGGACTGGGACATTTTGGAGCGCCGTCTCACAACAGTCTCACACCAATAGACGATCGATACCTCTTCGGAAAACCTTATTGCAAGGGTATACGGAATTGACACTATCACTTCAGATGGTCAAATTTGATAATACGAGCCTATATCTGTAATCATCTTGATCTCGGTATAAAATGTCATCCGAAAATAATTACTTCAAATGTAAACTGGCGGGGAATAGTATTTGAAAACTCAAGATACGAACTTTTGAAAACAAATCATTACGTGATGATCTCAGAATTCTCTCAGCATTGTCTCATGTTGATAATAATCACGCTTGTTTTTCACGTAATTACGAGATAAATGCAGTTGTCGAAATCCGAGGTATTCCCTCGGAGATATCTGACCTGTCCATAACCAAATTGGCTCACAACTTCGAGGAGACGAAAGGAGATCTTACTATACATAACAGTACGATTACTAACAATGGAGGTCATGGTTTACATCCAAACAGCACTTCCGGTTCAATAAATCTGAATCGTTGTACATGTCCATAAACAGCAACGGTGGAGATGGAATAAAAGGTATATACATCCCGATGAATATCCAAATTGGTTCGTATTATGGGGAGTTCATTTCGGATTCTGTACATTTAACAACGAGATTCAAACATTTCCAATCCTATTCAGTCTTGAACAGATCATTTATTCGGAATCCGTTGAGGAATGTAATGGGTATTTTATCACTGTACCAGGGCAAGTATCAACGTTGCATCTTACAACTTTGCTGAAGGATCAAGATAATAGTGCGAATATCGAGAATTTTAATGGCGGTCCAACTGGAGTTCCATTGGCAATTGCCTACAAGTTATTCGTAATGGGACAAAACATCGAAGTATATCGACAGACAATTATCAAGTGCTTATTCGTTTTTGAGCAGAAGCCGAGTCAGGAGGATATGTGATTCTAAAACTCACAGTTGAAGATAATTCATTTCACGAACCAATGTGACAAGATCAACAATTGCTAATAATGTTGGTCAAGGAATTGCGATATAAAATCTTTGTGGCCCGGCCGTTTCATATCCGCCAGAGTTCTATTTTGAATAACAATCGTATTGCAGGGATTGGTGATGTTATAATTTCAAACAGTCCATAGTTTGGGAGTTTCTTATAATAAAGGAAGTGGAATTGATATACCATTGATAGAAGGTACTAGAAACATAACAAGATGTTCCTCAACCGGGGATATTACTTTTGGTATGACTGTTGGGTTGAATGACAATA
This sequence comes from Brachyptera risi, assembly GCA_964007535.1. Taxonomy (NCBI): domain Eukaryota; kingdom Metazoa; phylum Arthropoda; class Insecta; order Plecoptera; family Taeniopterygidae; genus Brachyptera; species Brachyptera risi. The sequence continues at coordinate 59,389,235 of OZ023326.1, forward strand.
TGGAGATTTCGAAAAATAAAATTCAGTCAAAAACTCCGGTGTTATTTACAGAGATGAATGAAGTGAACAAATACTTACTTTAAAATATTAGACTATTTGTGAGTGATTATTGTTGTTAACTCCAGAGGAAATTTGACGAGTAACAATTTTGAAACTGCGGTATATGAAGCCTGCTACGAAACTGCAAGTTTCTTTCATAGTACGTCTTGAGATCACGGAAATTATAAGTGGAAACTTGAAAGCCTATTTGAACAGCATAACGTTTTGACTCAATGCCAGCGAATTATCACTGTTGATCACGTGTGGTCTATTGCTCACAGTCACAGAATAATAGCACAAACATTCAACCAACGTAAATATAACATATATATTATTTTTATTATTATTTATATAATATATATTATATATATATATATATATATATATATATATATATATATATATATATATATATATATATATATTACATATTACATATTACATATATTAATATTTACAAACATTCAGCCAACGTAAAATGCGGTTGAAATTAACGCGGACGTCATGCTCTTTGAACATATATATTATTTCAAACTCACCCAAACATTATTCACTTAATATTCTTCATTCGAATTTTGATATTGGATACATGAGTTATTAATCTGAATTATATCGATAGTAATATATGTTTTCTATAAAAAAATAATTGTGAAGGTCAAAATAATATTTAATTTGAATTATTCTCCAATACCAGAAGCCAATTCATTTCATTGCGTTGATACCTATTCTCGTTGAAATATATATGTATACACCACAGTTTGGAAGTTTATAGAATCGCATAAGAAATCCTAAAATTTTCAAAAGATATACAAGCCCATGCCTGACTACAAAAGATAGTTACTAACTATTATGAGCACAAAAAAAAACAGTTTCAAAGTTTGAGACAGGTATTACATATAAAATTAGGTGTTTCATCAACAGTCTCAAATACAAGTAATAATGTAAATATGTACCGTATCTAATTTAAACACATCAAGCGTATTCTGATTGAAGCAGTGTATAAAATATATAATATTATACAAGACTTACACTTTCCATGTTTCAACTTTTATATGAATAGTAATTTTGTATTTATTTTAAAAGTTTTGATTTTGAGTATATTTCGATAACTTTTCTGAAAACAATGATGGAACATTATAGCGTTGGGAGTTCAATCTCAAAAATTCCAAACTAATCATGGAACTTCAAATATTCAAAAAATCTGAATGATTGTTCTCATTGAGCACACCCCAGAATATATTTTTGTCACTAAATGTACTATTGCAATATTTTTTTCTCAGTCCGAGTTACATCAAGGATTGTGAACTTGAAATTTGTGAATAATTGAAGTTGAATACACACATCTTCATCATCGGATAAGCTTAGCGAAGACTGCCATCCCATTTACCGAAAAAATAAGGCTCCGTTTTGTTGTTGTTATTTTGTACGCGTTATACAGGTTAGAGAAAAAATACCAATCGACTTGAAAATTCTTCTGCACATTGGTGTCACAGAATTGGAATTGGTTTGGTGACCAGAATTGTTCGAGATAGCTTTTCAGAAAAATCGGTTTAACGGTTTCCTGGGGAGAAAATAGGAAAGTTTGAAAAATCTCCATGAGGATAACCCGGGGGGAAATTACTTTGAAAACAAAAAGTTCTCAACATTTCTAAAATTCATCAAACTTGCACATCATTACGTAGGTTCACATAATTTGGATTAGCCGCGTAGATGATGAAAAGTTACAATGTAATTCTTTCACATCAATCAAAGCTATTAAAAAATCTATTAGGGATCTAAGCACAATTAATTCAGAAATATTGAAATGAGTGATGAATAAAAGAAGAAATCAGTGACAAAATTGTTCGGAACTCCCCTTGTGAAATCAAAATTCATATTCAGTCGGCTTGGGTCCAGTTCTACCCTCAGTTTTTACTGATAATGAGTGAATTATATAAAATTAGCGAATTAATTTGTCATCGCCCTTATTGGTAACATATTTTATTTATGTAACTTGATTGATGATAACAAATTATAACTTGATTATCACTGTTGATAAAACCGACTCTTGAATGATATTAATTCGAGCTCAATACTGTACAACCGATTCGAATTATAGCGGTAGGCCTACGTACCGGTATGTGATGAATCTGATACAAACCATTCGAAAAGTTTTTGATACATGGGTAAATTGAAGTTAAATTTATGCCTATTTCAGGTTTCAAGCTATGACAATGATAGTTGCTCCAAAAAAGGGTAGAAACACGTGTCTCTCTTCAAAATGTAATTCGAATAGTAGATCATATCGTTCAATAGTTCAGGCCGTAAGCGGGGACAATGACTTCTAATGGGAGAAGAATATTATATGAAAGATGAGAAGGTAAATGAGAGCTCAAGAAAAACAACGGGAGGACAAATTCAAATTTCTCACATAGAAATATTGTTTTTGTAATATGGCTAGATTTTTTAGAAATATTATTCGAATGAGTACATTTTTGAAAGACTTTAGAACATTTATTTTATGTTATTCGCGCACTAAGAAGATCCAATCTTTCAAATCCTCCCTTGAATACTACGTTTGAAAGATGTAGCTTATGAATGAATGTTTAGATTTTTGGATATGGTTTGGAAGAATAGAGTTACCGTCCATTAGGCATTTACTTACGGTAGAATGCTACGGGAGACAGTCGCGGAGTCAGTGGGTCAATCGGATTGGTCGGAATCTTCTCATCCGGTGGTATTGGTGGCTGTGGTGGCGGTGGAAGCTGAAACAAAATAGCAAGATATTTCAGAACAAAGAACAATTATTATCAGGGGTGTAGTCGTAAAAAAAAAAGTGCCAGGGCGGTGGCATCACGACGTCTGCCCCGGCAGTAGTGCTGTCGTAACAGGCCCACCCCAAAATTTCGCATAAAAATCGATATGTATTTCAAAAAGCAGTCAGTGCGATTCCTAATTGGTGTTGGCCCCCAAAACGCCCCGCAAAATGGCGCTAAGTGACCTCGCTGTCGATGCGCCTTAAAACCCTAATATTCATTCAAAAATTCAAAAATTGTATTTTCGACAATTATATTCAGTAGGCCTAAGCATCGGTACTTATAATTCACTAATTCTACCAGGTGGCTGGCAGACAGGGACTGCGAGCTAAAGAGGTGTAGGCTGACAAATATTGTTTCTATTACTTCTATATAACACATCTTTATGTTTTATCACTTTTATTTTCATGAATTGAAATAAGAAAAATTATTTGAAATTAGAACATACCGATTTGAAGCTTAGAATATTTTCCAAAGTTCCGATTTCTCGACTTCCTTGAACTCATCGTGATTTACGTGTCGAGATTGCGTGTCATCTGCAGATCGATGCGTGAGGAGCCACGATTTCACATACGGAATAGCGTTGAACAATTGGAAGGTGGGGCCGTTCAGTTTGATGAACATTAGGGATGCAACATTTTGAAGCAACAGTTTAGTACGGAGGGGTGTTACAATTAAGTTCATTGCACTAAATCCTCGCTCGCATTCGGCGGTACTACAAGGCAAGGTATTGATGCACTGTATCAGAGGCAAGAGTGAAGATGATACTCGACGACCGCCGCCTTCATAATATTCACGGAAACCGTTCAGAATTGATTGCCTGTTTTCTAACCTAAACCGATTACACATATTCCGAACATTGTCTTCTCCAAACCGAACATTGATTCGGTCTTCATCATCTTCCGACCAAGTTTCCGGATTGACGATATCTATGTCGGCGAGTATTTGCTTGTATGCTATCTGTTCTTGCTCGTTTCCAGTCAGCTGACGGTTAGAAGCAGTAGTAGCAAAACACCTTGCATCTAGGTTATTGCTGATGCTGGTAAGGAACTGCAATCTGTCGATGCTAGTCACCCTCTGATTTTTTTTCAATCTGATCCCTCTAAAGAGCATGCTTTCTTTTGCCTTGTTGCTTATTACTTCATTCTCTCCGGGATTGTCTTTAAATGACAGAATGACTCTAATGCATCTTTTAATAAGTTTGTCTGCTTTTGATATGGTGCAGAATCTTTCTTGAAGTGAAAGAGACAGTGAGGACAGTTCGAGAAGGACATCGTGCATTAACGCAACATCACTTAAAAACTCAATAGTTTCCATACGCGAGTACAAACCACGATATTTTGATCGTTCCTTATCATTCCTAGATGCATCACTGGCAGCAGCTCTAAAGTGCGTAACCAGAGCTGGGTACGCATTCCAAACAGACTTGATGGCGTTGAAACTGCTTGCAACCCAGCGTACTCCTAAAACGCGACCTATTCTTGTTAGCTGTACATCTAACTCTAGAGCTATTTTCTTCAGTTGACTGGCGTTTTTAGTTGATTGACTGTACAGTGCATACAGTGTATCTATAAAACCTTTGAAATTGTTTATAGCATTCATATCTTTGATACTGTCATTGACTGCTAATTCTAAACGATGGTTGAGGCAATGCCAAATTACGATATCAGGTTGTTCAAGTCTTTCTTTCACAAGCTTTGCTACACCCGAAGCTTTGCCTAGCATAACGCTTGCACCATCCGAGGCGAAACAAACAAGATGTTTTTTCAGGTACGCCTCTGAGAATCCATACGATGCAAGACATTTCAGTAAGGCCTCAGTAACAGTATCTGCTTTCTGATTTTCTAACTCTACCAAATCGAGAAAAATTAATTCTTCATTTACATCCAACACAGTTTTCACGTAAACGATTAGAGCGGATTGTTTACCTAGTGTAGTTGATTCATCGATTAGCACCGATATTTTTTTCTCTGAAGAAACGAGTTTAGAGGACAACTTCTTTCTAAACTCGGTTGCAACATGATTGATTATTTCATTGGCACTGCTGCGTGAATGAAGCGTAATTCCCATATCTACTCCATTTTTCTTTTGTAAAGAAATCAATCCCTCGTGGTCACTGAATGGTCGATCATTTTTTGCTATGTAATAAGCCGTATTAAAAATGCATTCAGTGCGTTTGAGGTGAGATTCATTTTGTTTCAATGTACTAGCTTCCAATGTTTTTGTCGCAGCCTCAGCCAATATAAGTTCTGCTTTTACGTGTGCAGTTGATGATTGGTGAGCAGAGATTTTTGTCCGAAGAGATTTCAACTTCTGTTCTCTATCGTTACCGTTGTAGCTCACAGCATAGTTCATCCACTCAAAACTCAGCGATAATCCCTGCACTTTATTGGGACCCAGAGATTTAACATCAGAGCAAACCTTACAACCTAGCTTGGTATCTTTTGAGTCTAACCACTTATTCTTTTTTTTTCGATCTAACCATTGAACTTCAGTCCACACGTCTGGGTAAGATGGGATAGATTCTCCTGAAATCACGTCGTTATTTAGGCCACTTTTCAAACAATCACTCACATTAACACTTGATTCGCCTCGCGTATCATTTACGTTGCTCAATATAACACTTTCTGTCTCTACTTCTTTGAGCCGATCATCTCCACTTTGTTGTTCTTTTTCTACGTCACTATTATGCACCGGGTTTTGATCGCTTTTAGAAGTTTTTCTGAAAAAGTTGGCCAATGTGCCCTGAACACTCTTCCTTTTCATAATGAAAACGTGTACAAAACTATATAAACACTAAACGAACTGACAGATATATCGACTGTACACACCGAAGTACACGAGTAAACTAATAAGCGATAGTTTGTGTACTGATGAGTGACAGAACAAAACTTTGGTACTCGGAAAAACATTATTCTGTAAATAATCCAATTCTTCAGAATTCTCAAATGAAATCGATTTTATGGAAAAATACCACAGACAGAGTAAGAGCAATAACAATTATTGTGAAGAGCTTCCGCTCACGGCTTAGGTGTTACATGGAAAACTCGAACAGTACTCAAAAAGTCAGAAGCAGCAACGTTGAAGGGGAAGCTAACCAGGCATTTCTACATAAAATTCCAGGAAAAGTAATATTAACAATACAATTCATGGGGTATATTCTTTCAGCTAGATCTATGATGAATACATTCACTTCACAATTCATTATTGTCAAGTCTGCGATGTTGAATAATTTTCATTAGGTTAATTATTGTATTGTTAGGCCTACTGGATTTTTATTTTAATACGTACTTTGTCCCATGATTATAAATATAAAATAGATTAGCAAAGATCAGCGCCCTACCCCGCCCTGCCTCCGGATTGAAATTGGAAGCAGGGCTCCGCCCTGCCCCCCAAAAAAGTACCAGGGCGCCGCCCTGGACCGCCCTGGCCCCACTGCATGCCTGATTATTATAGGTCTTGTGACTTGTTGACTGCGGTCTGTTGTACTTGTATCGTAGAAGAAACCTACACACATGTCTGCTGTTTGGTGGTACTCGTGGTTTAGTGGTATTGTATATAATATGGTCTTGTTTGAAACAACTACGTGGTATGGTTCTCTCAACTGAGAAGTAGACACTTTTCTTATCGACATCGAAAACTTGATAAGGTTAATTGGAGGTTTGGACAAGTCACTACAAGATGCCGCGTCCAAACGAGAATATGTAATAGATGTACACAGTTATAAGAGTTTATAATATTCCAATCATCCATATTCTATAAAGTTAAAACACAATTCTGTGATAACGCTTCTATACTTGAGTAAGGCCCGGTATTACCAAGTCCAGTTAGCCTCTATTTGACAGTTCAAACTTGTTATCACCATGGTTACCTATGCTATTTGTTTTCACCAACTCTCAGATAAATACCAACTGACCGTGGTAATACTGGGCCTAAGAGTAACACAACTTTTCTAAAAAAAGAAACAAAAAAGAAACTAATAATATTATTTTATTCTGCTTGAATGAGAATTGCAAATACTTCGAAATTATTTCCAAGGGTTGATTCAAGCTTATCATATGTTCGTCCAAATCGTGCATATCAAACTTTTATAATACCCAATTTCTTCAGTTTTATTCGAACTCTACATTGACTCATATCTGTATTGGTAAGTTCATTTGTATTTTGCAATTCAGGGGTGGTAGCACTGTCTGAAACGAATATATACACCACCACTCTAATTTAGCAAAACTTGGCCATAACTTCTATTTTATCTGCGAGCGGTTTTCCCGAACAGCATTGTATGTTGTAACATCTTAATCCTGTGGAAAACATTATTTCCACTTACAACGAAGCCCATGGCTCTGAATCGTCCTCTGAATAATTCAGGTTCACCAACCTTTGGGATTGTTCAAACAAACGGTGGGAATACATCCCATTACAATCTTTGCAATATTGATGGAAAAATCCACACATGGGCCCTATAACGTTTTGAGCATAATGACGTTGTTTTGTGCAGAAACAATACAGTTGCTATGGGAGAAATATGATGAACCTTCCAGTTCATAGTTGATGGCTCCTAATACCCTAATACACACACACACCCACACACAAACACATACACACATGTACAAATATATATATTAATATATATATATATATATATATATATATATATATATATATATATATATATATATATACATACATATATATATATATATATATATATATATATATATATATATATATATATATATATATATATACATGTATATATATATATATATATATATATATATATATATATATATATATATATATTATATATATATATATATATATATATATATATATATATATATATATATATATATATATATATATATATATATTTATATGATCATGTAGCTTATTCGTGAATGACATGAATGAAATTTTCTATTAGTTTGTGAGTTTTATTGTATAATTAAATTGCTGTATGCTCTAGTTTCATTTCTAAAGCAAGTAACTATATCACAGGGTAAATGAACTGTGACGGCTACGTCCCAATTCATCGAAATCCCAACTCGTCGACTGGTAAGACTCAGTGAAATCCCGATTCAGTGAAATCCCGATTCGTCTACTGTCTCAATTCATCGAAATCCCGATTCGTCGAAATCCCGACTCAGTGAAATCCCGATTCATCGAAATCCCGATTCATCTACTTCTAGCCATTTACGTGGGTGTTCAATTCGTTGACTGGCAATATTCATCGAAATCCCGACTCGATGAAATCCCGACTCAGTGAAATCCCGATTCGTCTACTTTTTGCCATTCACATAGGTGTTCAATTCGTCTACTGGTAAGATTCATCGACTGGTAAGATTCAGTGAGATCCCGACTCAGTGAAATCCCGATTCATCGACTTTTAGCCATATACGTAGGTGTTCAATTCGTCGACTGGTAAGATTCATCGACTGGTAATATTCGTCGAAATCCCGACTCGGTGAGATCCCGATTCGTCGAAATCCCGATTCGTCTACTTTCAGCCATTCACGTAGCTGTCCGATTCATCGACTGATAATACTCGTCGAAATCCCGACTCGATGAAATCCCGATTCATTGAAATCCCGATTCATCGACTTCTAGCCAAATACGTAGGTGTTCAATTCGTCTACTGGTAAGATTCATCGACTGGTAATATTCGTCGAAATCCCGACTCGGTGAATTCCCAATTCGTCGACTCAATCTAACATAGACGTTCACGCCTCCTTACAAGAATCTGACCAATGAAGAGCGTTTGCTCATCTGTCAGCCCTTACCCCACCCCACCTTCTACTTCACTCCTAGTTGAAATGAGAGGTACGATCCTCTTCGAGGGATAACGGCTAAAAGGATGCATTACCTGAATCTAGAGAACAATAGAAGTTCGATAATCATTGTAGAAATAAACTAAAATCTGCATCACGGGATTCAGATCATTAAATTCTGAAAATACTCTTTGAAAATGAAAATCTGAGCAATTTACTTTTTTATTGTGAGAAATTCACTCATTTGCGGCCGAGATACGGCGTTATGTTTGTGAGAGTTATTCTCAATAATCTGCCCGGAGATCTTACCTGTTCAACACAATATAATTGATATAAACTCTTGACTAACGTCACTAAAAATTCAGCTGCGATAGAAAAAAAGTTTGAATAATCATATCTACTTGTGTGACGCTGTATTTGATGAGTATAAATTAACTGTGCAATGTTTATTCCTGCTTTTATTTTCAATTTTCGACCAATTCACGATGAAATAATCAGTGAATCAAGAAACGATGGAAGAGTGGGTCTAATTTTCTCTTTTTTTCCATCTTCTACAGAGTCGGTTATAACTAGTGAAAAGTGAAATATAGGCAATGATTGGTGTACTAATTTAATAACTAGAAACTAGAATTATTCATTAGTAATTTAATTGATTGAACAATCAATCAGCCAACAAATCGGTTATTACACTTGGTTACGCATGTTATTTTCTTACCATGTATAATTATTGAATGTTTCACATCAATTATCAGTTGGTACAACCGGCTCATGGTTAACAATATGATCTGAGAAAACTTTTTTAACATGAGATAAGGACGTAGATAAATATGATGTAGAAACATCGTATTCGATCATTTTACATTCCTCATTACACCGCTGGAAGAAGGGTGAATCTATATTCTATATTCCATTACTTCTCATTGTTTCTCGTCTCATCGCTCAATTACGATCGCACGAGCGTAGTGAGTACTTCAATCAACACTACTGCTCAAATGAGAAAAATATGTCTCTGTATTAAGTGTCTTCGTCTTGACTTAGGCCTGAGGCGCTAAATGACCTCGCTGTCGATGCGCCTTAAAACCCTGATATTCATTCATTCATTCTGAATGGTGTGTTTCAAGTGTGTGGGAATAATCTGTAGAACGCACACTGGCGTTGAAACAGCGGTGGGAGAAGGGGTGGGAGAAGGGGTGGGTGGGCATGGCCCATCTAACTTTTGTCTTAGCGGGGGAAGGTGGTGAGAGGAAAGGGGAAGAAACAAGGGCCAGGAACAAATTTTTGTATAGACTGATTTTTTGTCGATTTTCATTGGAATCCACTATGTGAAAACTGAGGATTTTGACAACAAATTTTTGGGATACCATGACTAGCGATGTGCCTATGAACTATGAAGGAATGTCCTATCGTTGTTTTATGTTTGGAAACCTGAACGCATCCAGTCCCGTAATTAGTCAAAAGGTTTTTTCCCAATTATCACTACAATTATTGTGAAATAATGTATAATTATATATTAAATCATCGATTCACACCAACAACAAAACAGTTCAAATGAAACAACAACAGAGAATGAAGATCACCAGTATAATATGCTGGCATAGTGAGAAAAATGCATACAACTGATTTCAATTTTTTTTCATTAGGCCTACAATTCTACTACCTATGTAGACCATGATTTCAGCTGTGATAGATTCTTTGCCTTGTAGTGAGCGTTCCTGTATTTCAGATTCCATAGGGGCTAGTTTCGGCGTGATCGATTTATTCAGCAATTTTTTTTTTTTTTTTTTTTATTGTCACAAATTAAATTATACAATAAAGTAATACAGTTTGAACTCTCGTCCACTAAGCCATAAATGGCTCATCTGTGGTTTAAACGATGAAAAACAAAACACTAAAATACACTGTGATTTACTATGTTAATATTTAATAAACTCATATTAAAACATAATTCACTTCGATAGGTTAAATGATAATGAGCATGAAAATGAAAATAAGGCAACCAATTGGAAACTAATTCTAGAATTTCCATATTCCAAGATAAAATCAAAACTTTCTCATTTGTGGCAGTATGAAACTTTCTCCAACAAAAGGACAAAGTCACACCAGGGGGTCAAAGTCACCCCACTTTACCGGTTGTAGTTTTGGAGAAGTCATTTGAGTTTATGACAACATACGAACGAAGAACGATGAAAGACGTGTGTTATAATTGCATTTGATATCAATCTTTTGTTCATTTGATTTATATTGGGTTAAACGGCGCATAGTCATGACAACTAAGATATATAGGCCTATAGGCTTACTGGCGTCGAATGGATGATTAATGAGATGTAAATTTCTTGGTTGATGGAAGGATAGTGAGAAGGAAGCGGTCGAGGCCTATAATGTAGGAATCATCCCGGCATTAGCCTAGACGACGGAGGAAAACCACGAAAAAACTGTGGAGATGGTCGGTGGCGGGGATCGAATCGAAGCCCGATATATCGATCCATTGTATTTTATTTTTTTCATTTTGTAACATATTACATACAACACTTCATACAATGGTCACACAAGTATTTGAGCTCCCAGTGAGATTGTCTTGTAGGGGAGTAAATAAAAATTGAATATTTATGGTGTATTCGTCGTGTCTTCTAAGAAATGAATTTATTTATTCATTTATTGTCGTACATTTCTTTCGCAGTCATCAGGTATGAAATATCTAAAAGACTACTGAAAACTGTAGGCCTGTTTACCCCACCCGCATACACACCGAATTACTTTGTCACTATAGACGCTTTCTCAAGACACGTCAATCACCTTGCGCTCTAGACCTATTGTTAAGCAAGAAAAGGGATTACCTCCGCTTTGTTAAATCAACATGCAGGAACTCATCGATGGATGATTTTTCTCATAGTACAATCAACCATGTGGTTCTGATTATATAATCACGGAACACTGAATGGTATTCAAATCCCGTCTTTAATATTCGAATAATGGTCAATGTATAGCCGAAATGAAACAACAGAATTAATATATAAAACATTCATTTCATCAAAATAACTTCCTACCAGTCCTGCCCAAGATCTGAAACTCTCGGAATTATCACGTGATAAAGTTCTCTATCGTGATTAATAGCATATCCAACTTGAATACGTTTTTAATAGACATGATTTGTTGCGTTATCAATTCCTTTCTTATTTCTTCAATTTGTTAGGAACTATTTTTGCGAAAATAGGTCATTATTGGTCGATTTATTCATCATTTATTATAGTCCACGGCTCCACAGAGATCAATCGACGGAGAAATCGAAGATATAATTTGAGCGATTCACTGACACTTGGGCTTCGGACACGTGGGCGAAAAAAACTTCAGATTTCAAAACGGGTGGACACTAGCGGAAAAAACGGACACTTACGCAACAAAAGTTGTTCAATTTATAAATTTTGTAGCTTTTGGGCAATTGTGAAAATAAAGAATGACTTCAAAAAGATAATTCACATACTAAAAATATAAATCCGCTATTTCGAAGCATATTTTGTGACTGCAAATTTTTCATCTGATTTTGGCAAAGTGTCCCCCCGTCTCGCCAAAGTGTCCGGTTTTGAAGTAAGTTAAAAGCAATTTGAATATCATGAAGATGTCGTTAAAATGATATATATAATGAATCCAATTCAATATGGTTGTAAGCAATTTAATTGCATGTTTTCTCATTCTGGAGGAACGAAATGCTCGAAGAATAAGTTGTTGAAAACAGTGTAAGTTTGGAATAATGTGTATAATTATCATATTGAAATTCCCTGAGAATTTGAAATGTCTCAGATGAACATTATTTTACGAATATTCTCCTCTGGGTTATTCTAATGAGATTTTTGAAAACTTTAAAATGAGTTTTCTCAGAAGTGGTTCGATCGATTGCGCCTCAAAACTATACAGTATCGAATTAGATAATGACACTTGTGTATGCCAAGTTTCAACTGATTTTGAATTTTAGTTTGACCTGTGTAGCGCGAACTAAAAAAAAAAAAAGTAACTTTTTTTCGGGTATGGCGAAATTGAGTCGTCGCTTCGCTCATCCAATTGAATGATATCAAAATTAAATTAATGAGAACCCTCAATCAAAATGACCAAGAAGAGAAAAATTGAAAAAATCATTCTTTAGGGAAAAATCCTACTTCTTACGGAATCCACAAAGGAATCATCATAATGTTGTTCAAACCACTGTATATGCGCTCAAGCAATAATGATATGTGTCTCAATGATCATGAACTAAGAAAACGCGTTTTGTGTTTCCGCGTTGATGAATGAGCTAGAAAATATCAACAAATCTTTGGTTGGTTATAAATATTCACCTCGAGACCCAAACAATTATGTCACTGCCTTCCTGTTCAATTCATTTACTCATTCTAATTAATTTCTTCAGTACAAAAGAAGGCACTGTTTCAATCGTTTTGAATTAATCAGGGACACTTGTTGATTGGATTGGGCTTGGTATTTTTTGAGGATAACTTTTGAGTGATTTAAAAACTTCACATTATATTTTTCGTTACATCAAGACGGCTGATTCGCGGAATAATGTGTATCATTGATATATTAAAATTCCGCGAAAATGTGAATTCTTTCGGAGGAAATAGTTTTCACGAATTTTCTCCTGTGGGTTATACTCTCATGGGATTATTTAAAAACTTAGAAATTGGTTTTCTCAGAAGTGGTGCAACCGATTGTGCCTCAAAACTGAACAGTATCGAATTAGATGAGGACACTTGTGTATGTCAAGTTTTAACTGAATTTGCATAAAAAAAATGTAGCATGTGGGCCTACTTTTTTCGAGCATAGTGAAATTGAGTCTTCGCTTCGCTCATCCAGAAATATACTTTTCATAATCCTTGAGACACATGTTATAGCTTGAGCGCAAACTGCGGTAGCCAAAAATGCGAGATGAACATTCTCAGTGAGCAATATCGAGAGTGTGAAATGTTTGATATTTCAACAAAATTCAGTTCTAAGTATTTCACTCTTTCCTCATTTGTTCTATTATTTCTATTATAAAAATATTCGATCATCGAAATCCCGTTTCATTCTTTCCTCTTTTTTCTTCATAGTTCAATGTTCAATTAAAAATATAATAATACCATATTTTCAATTATAATGTTCCTGCCGTGGATGACCTTTGATGGGTTGAATTATTGAAAGATATGAAAATATCAGTATTGGCCTATAATATATTCTGCTCTCCGGCTATTGAGTCAAATATACCACTGCCAAATGTATCAAACACAAAATGTTTCGATGATAAAAAGTACCGTGCCCAAGATATAAGATCATAGTAAGGTTTGTTTTACTTCAAACCTAATTTCGACATTCACATTATATTCACACAACTCAGTTACATGTACCCTTTTCAGTTCTAGCTAGTTTTCAAATTTGAATTCTGTGAACTTTTTCATCCGCTTTGGTTGGATATCTCAGAAGCCACGTGACCGTGATAGCCAATGAGTGCGAACAGACTTCCTCTTGCTTGTAGGAATTCATAATAACTTGGTAGATCAAAGAAGTTTTGACAACATATGAACGAGAGACGTTTGTCGTGATTGCATTTGATATTATTATTATTTTATTTATATTGGGCTTAAAGACGCATTGTTATGATAACTGAGATCTATTGGCGTCGAATGAATTATCAATGAGATTACGGTTTCTTGGATATGGAAAGGATAGTAAGAAGGAAATGGACTGGTCGTTGCTCATATTATAGGAACCATACTGACATCAGCCTATTTAGACTAAATATAGGGAAATCACAAAAAATCTATAAAGATGGACGGTGGCGGAGGTCGAACCGATGTCCGATATATACCTCAATATACCCCTCAATACATCTTGAGCAAAGATGATGATGATTTTAATTTTTTGCTTAACGACCTCACCAACAGCCAGGTTATACGGGGGTACGAATGACCGGGCGATAGTGAAACCATGAAGTGATGATAGGTGGAAGGATTTTTTTTACAAAAACTCATGTCTTGTGCGGGACTCGAGCTCAAGTCCAGGTTTTTAGTTCACGTACAGTTTTTGGTGGCGATATCACAGTTTTTTGTTTCAATAATATTATGAATCAATCTATGAATGAATCTGAGTATGAAGAAAAATATTCTAAATACCCCTCAATATAACCCACAATACATCTTGAGCAAAGATGATGATGATATAATTGTTTGCTCAACGACCCCACCATCAGCTAGGTTATACGGGAGTACGAATGAACGGATGATAATAATGATCTGTAGGATAATGAAAATAATCACCTATAGGCCTACATTCTAAATAATTAAGAGGAAGAAAATAAAATTACTAAACGATTTAAAAATAACCAAGCTTCAAGCTCGACTTTTTCAAATGAGAAAGCTTGTGGCGTGGGTCGTATAGCAAGCTAAAATTGCTACAATAATTATGGAAATATGTTCAAGGCATGCAACTGCTCAACAGCTGTTATTTTCTATTATTGCATTGAAACACACTTGAAAAGCATGAAAACGTTTTTGGAGAAATGGGGGAGAAGATTCAAAGCTCAAAAACTTCATCAATTAGGGTTTATGAGCCAATTGAACCATTGGATGAATGCATCAACATTCCAAAGATTGGAGAGAAAAATAAATAATTGTTTTTCTCAGAAGTGTTCAACGACAGAGCTCCAGATCTATACAGAATAAAGTTAGATGGTGACGTATGTGCACACCAAGTTCCACTGAAATCTGTGATCTCATCTGACCTGTGGAGCGCGGACAAAAAATATCGTTAGTTCAAGGAGGCTTACGGTAAAATTGTTTTTTTCGTTGATGAAACTCAATGAGAGATTTATGTTTCTCTCATTGAATTTGATAGTGACCAAACACAATAATTGTCCTCAATGAACTATTATCATCCATTCTCGCTATGCTGTCATGGGCTACAGTTGGAAAAGATGTGAATGGTGACTGTAATTTGCAACAAATAATTGGTCTCTTGAAATCATATCAAACCAAAATATATGGCAAATCAAGTTATTTGATTTGTGTGCTGAGACTATCATGTTGTCATCATATTGAGGGTTGTAATTGAAGGTACTGTCTCGGTCAGGAAAGACATATATACATATTAAATATATATATATATATATATATATATATATATATATATATATATATATATATATATATATATATATATATATCGATGACATAAATTGAACTTCCGACTTCTGTAGTTGTTCTATTTCGATCATTTATATATATATATATATATATATATATATGTATATATATATATATATATATATATATATATATATATATATATATATATATATATATATATATATATATATATATATATATATATATATATATATATATATATATATATATATCGATGACATAAATTAAACTTCCGACTTCTGTAGTTCTATTTCGATCAATTATGAATATATATATATATATATATATATATATATATATATATATATATATATATATATATATTGGGTTTTAACGACGCACTCTACTGATGGCTACGATGTATTGGCGTCGGTGGATGAAGAATGAAATGATGGGATGATGAGATGAAAGGTTATTTTATTATAGGTGTGTTGAATGGTGGGAAGGAGTCGGTCATGGCCCGTTGTTAAGGAACCATCCCAGTATCAATCTGAAAGACAGAGGAAAACCACGAAAAAACCCTTTCAGGATGGTCGACCATGGCGGGAATCGAATCCTGGTCTCCCGAATTGTGGTTCAGTGTGTTACCACTCGGCCATGCGTCTCGGTCATTTCGATCATACTTTGACTAGATTAAAAATTCAAAAAAGTTTTGCAATGCTATTTCGTATTCTGTAAATATGTAATTAGAACAAAATGCTCACTTCAATTAAACAGAGGAATTGATTGTGAGTCAGAATGTAAATATTTTTCAACAAAAGAAAAGGTGAACGACCCTACAGATCCACGGGCTCAAGATGATTGACGTGTCCGGGGTAAGGATAGATGGACAGAGTGAGAGCTTCAACCACAGACCGACTGAGAAGGAATGTTAAGCTTTCCCGCTCCCCCTTACATCAGTTGAAACCATTCCACCCAAGGTAGGCCTACGTTGCGTTCCACCCATGTAGGATGGTCAAGTAAGAGACCCTCCCCGTGTTCAATTCATCGACTGGCAAGACTCGTCTACTGGTAAGATTCGTCGAAATCCCGACTCGATGAAATCCCGACTCAGTGAAATCCCGATTCGTCTACTTTTTGCCATTCACATAGGTGTTCAATTCGTCTACTGGTAAGATTCATCGACTGGTAAGATTCAGTGAAATCCCGACTCGGTGACTTCCCGATTCATCGACTTTTAGCCATATACGTAGGTGTTCAATTCGTCTACTGGTAAGATTCATCGACTGGTAATATTCGTCGAAATCCCGACTCGGTGAAATCCCGATTCATCGAAATCCCAATTCGTCTACTTTCAGTCATTTACGTAGCTGACCGATTCGTCGAGTGGTAATACTCGTCGAAATCCCGAATCGATGAAATCCCGATTCATTGAAATCCCGATTCATCGACTTTTAGCCAAATACGTAGGTGTTCAATTCGTCTACTGGTAAGATTCATCGACTGGTAATATTCGTCGAAATCCCGACTCAGTGAAATCCCGATTCATCGACTTTTAGCCATTTACGTAGGTGTTCAATTCGTCGACTGGTAAGATTCATCGACTGGTAAGATTCATCGAGATCCCGACTCAGTGAAATCCCGATTCGTCGAAATCCCAACTCGTCTACTTATTTTACCGCATTTTAGGCAAGTCGACGAATCGGGATTTCACTGAATTGGGACGATACCAACTGTGACCAATGAATTGATCAGAGTGCATGCACCACAACCACTTCATGGAGAATTGTAAGTTTCGTCCATTAAACTCATTTCGAAATGTAACTCTAGGCTGTGGTCGCCAAAACAGTTGTATAATACAGCAGTTCATAAGTCATTCGAGCTTTGGACGCATGGATGGTCCCAGTGGCGCTCGGGTAGAAATTCACTCGATTTTAGTTCGTCTGTTGCTTGATAATAAATAACTCACTGAGTCTGAATTTTCAATGATCAAGAATAGAAATTTTGATGGATTCACTAGGTAGAAGTAGGTTATGTATTCATCAACCTAGAATATTGGTTATACTTGGACCTCATTCAAATTTGGACGAATGATCTGTGAAAGTGTGAAATCTGAAACAAATTATAATTTTCCAATCAATAACAATTCATAGTCAAAGTTGGTTCGATGTATTCAGATCAATATTATTATACCAAACAAATGTGAATACAATTTCACTGAAAAACTTACAAAATTACCATTGATTTAGATTCACTCGATTTCAATTTTGAAAAAGTAATTCAAAAAGTTTAAGTTCAAGAATTAAAAAATGTATACATTTGTAAAGGAAACTAGTACTGCACATCAAACACATTAGGAAAAATTCGTTGATTTGAAGATATATTATTCAAGTCTCATTTGAAAGTCCAGTTGACATGAATATTCTGAACAGTATGGTTCGTTCATACGATTTCATAAACTATTTCCACGTTCATTCAATCGGCATAATTTTTTTTTTACCGAAGACTTTTGAAGAATAGTTGAGTTAGTTCCTTGGTTTCCATCATGAGATTTATAGAGTGCAGGCGTGCTCTCTTTGCCATGCACTCTCATTAATTCAATTTACTAATTTCACCTTCCTTTGTATTCGTGTACTACCCACCACCAAGAGCTTCAAAGTATAATTTTAATCAAAACTGCGGTGAGAAAGACTCGCATTCCCATGTAATCCTCAATCATATAGCTAATACTAGATCTAGAGCTACCGGATCCACGCATATTTGATATCGTTACATACGATACATTTGAATATCATAATGAATAAATCTGCTGTGGATAAGCCGATTATAATATATTCACGAATCACAATACACCAGAGAAACAACTCAGTGCATTTTAATCTCGTACCTTCAAATGATCTGGATTCGATTTAGGCTCGACAGAACTGCATTGTTGTTCGCCAGTTGAAGTAACAACGTAATATTTCATTCATTCATTCATTTTATGACACACTCACAGTTTCAAAAGTGATGTAGAGAGGATTTGAAATGATAATGAAACTTGAAATATAAATAATGTTGATTAATTTCAATTAACAAAAACCAATCAACTAATAAATAACAAATACCCTTCTCCACACATTTCCCGCTGCACTACCACATTTTAAAATCATTCTATCGTCAGATTCCCTCTACAATCCGTCTCAAACCATTCCAATCTTCACCAGTTTGAATAATAGGTTCAGAGTTACAGTTTACATGTAATGCAGTTTGTAATACGCTAAAGTTCAATATGGCCGTACAGATATTCAACAAAACGCTATCAACAATGAGACATGGGTCATAAATGCCATTGTTGTCATTTTCACGCGCAAATCTTTTCTACTACTTTTCTTAAGTTCTTCAGTTTCCCACTAGTAGCGCGGAGCAATTTTTATAGACGAGCTTTTTGTTGGAAAAGTGAATGCAGAAAATTGAAAAATGTGCAGTGAATAAAATCAAAAGATGTTTCAGTGTGTCATCAGTGTGTAAAATGTAATATTCCTATACAAATTTATCTCGAATTGAGGAAAACATACCGGTACCTAGAACACTCACTGAGAGCGTAACAAGAAAGTACTAAACTGTTGTGGGCCTACTCGTGGATTCCATTATTTTGTGGCCTTTACATACCATTCAACAGATCAAGTATCTCTGTATGATGATCACCAACAAATTCAGAATGTTTTCATTCATTTCATGTTACGTTTCATTTAAAACACTATTATCACATATTTAGACTTCAGTTTTGTGATGTCGATCATTCGAGTATTTTCATTTTCACCCATACGTCGACGTAGGTCTATATCGGTTGGTATAGTGCTCTGAGCCGTCATTCATTTAATTTCGGGGTTCGATGCCAGCCACTGGCACCTATTCTAACTGCGATTGACTGTTATTCCGTCAAGTAGGGTTTCCAGTTTCCGATTTTTCTTGTCGTCCGACACGAATTTTTCCAGTGACCAATCACGAATAGGTATTCCAATAAACAACATGGCTGTTCACGACATCGTCTCGGTGTCGTGGTTATTGACTCTACCATAATTTTTGTCGGCCGAAACTACTATTTTACTGGAAATCGTATTTTATGTCTTGCCACTCTTGGCAAATGAGTTTTCTGCATTAAAGCTTCCTTTTGTTTCGCGTAAAAATGCGCCTACTTTTGATTTGACAGTTCAATTTCTGAAATTTAATGAAGTCTGTGCAATTATTGGTTATTAAGAATGACGTCACGAAAACGTTACGATGTAACGAAGTTGAAATAGACCTGCCAGAAGGCGTACTGATATCACAGAAGACAAAGAACAAAACGGAAGACAAGAAAAAAACCATGCCTGGAAACCCTGCTCTGACTCTGAGTATTTGAATTATCACAGGAATGGTTTCCTGCTATCTGGCTACGAACGACTCCATCTCTCTTCTCTTCATGATAAGTTCACACTGAACTAGTGCATCCTTCCCAAAAGGAGAACGAAATAATACCAGCTGCCTCTAGCTTGTGATGTATAACTAGAGCCATAAGTGATGATCAGTTTAATTTTTGCATAATACCTGTCATATCCTATGCATTAATCGACTGACAAAAGATCGACTGGTTGAACCAGTGGAAAATGACTTCCACTTTTGGTTCAAGCTGTTTGTACATGAACAATACCTCCAGTTATGAAAATGAAATGTTTTCAATGCTACGCCACTGGACGACCTATGCTTTGTATTGCTGTTTTCTATCTTATCGTCTCTAGCGGGTCTGTATGACATTTATCTTATAGTTGGCGCTTGAGGGAAGGGAGGTATAGGGGGTAGGGGTGTTGGATTGGGGTGGGGTCGGGCCATAAAGACTTTAGATATTTCCTACATGTATATGCGAGGCATGAGTGTTGTTTCATAAATTTATAGCAGAGTATTTGCCATGTTCAAGAGTTGTTTTATTTACTAAATTTATTTTTATAGCTCCATTTGGGAAATCATGACATTTTTGGAAAAAAATACTTTTATATGTTTGCTCTCCAGCAAAGCCCCATGGCACTGGCTTCAGTGTTTTGTAATAGTACTACTGCCCATATAATATAAAGTTTCAATGTTATTATAGTATAAAGTTAATCATACCATTCATTTTTATCCATCATTATATAGAATCGAAAACTCTATATAGTATCTATTATTCGAATTCCACATTTGCTGTATAAGTACAGTACTTCTGTTGGTTTATACAAACATCGAATAAGAAACTATAGAAACCGAGACTTTCAGTCGAGAATCTTTGAGTGTTTCAAGAGAAATATTATTATTGATGAATCAGGAAAACGCTACGTGTTTTCCTAGCGTTGAAGGATGAGATGGAAAATAGCACAAATACCATTTCCACAGGTGGTCAGAATAGAATATGCAGCTATTTTCACGAAGAATAAAACATTGTCATAATATCTCTCTTGAGAAACAGATAGACAGTGTATGGTGAAAAAAGTAATAATATAGACCTATCATTATTTTTTCTACGTGGAGTTGTAAATTATGTATGGAAAATGTACGATCGAATAAATACCAACAAACGTTTCGAAACCTTCACGGCTAGCGTAGAAGAATATGTTTGAACAATCAACACAAGGATATATTTTTACATATGGTTAGGATAGTTTCAATATGGTCCATATGTTTCATATGGTTTCAACTGACCTGAAAATCAACTGACCTGAAAATCAACTGACCTGAATCCCCGACTGTCACACAAAACATCCCAATCTCCTGAAAACCCACTGTACTAAAAGAGCCCAAACTTGAACTTCTTGAGCAACCTGTACAGAAATTGAAGTGAGGAGTTTGACACCTCCCCTTTAAAAATGTCACCAACACAAACAAACATATCCAACTGACTCAAACAACCAGTAAGAACACTGAAAATCCGTCAAGCATTGACGGAAAGTGTAGCAATTCAATCACAATAGTTCAATAATTTAATGAGTGGTTGGAAATCTCAGTGATACTTATGACTCACATAACGTAGATTGAATATTTCTATCATAGCTGTTTATAGTCAACTTTACAATATACCATCTGGGCAATGGCGAAACAAAAAATCCATTTGAGGGAGAATTGATCAAGAAATACTCATTTTAAAATTGAGTTTTCTCTAAACGTCGGTTGAATTTATGTGAAACTCTGTGATGAAGTGTGTCAATGTTGTGTTAATCTTGGGAATCAATTCAGATTCTTCCGAAGATCTTTCTTCGCCAAAGTTTTATAAATAGGATGAAAATATTATTTTATGAAAATTGGTAAGGATGATTGGGACCAAAAACTATGCTGATATGAATTTCATGTGTCTGTGTCTCCAAAAATGTATCCTAGGCTGATTAAACAAACCATCCATACTGTGGAGTGCATTACTTCGTAAATTCTTCCAAAAATATTTGAAAAATGATTTCGTTCAAAAGTGGGAGAACCGATAACTTCCAAAAACCATACAGTTTCAAGTTGGCCAAGTATGCGTATCCACAGAAAATACCATATAAATGTAACAAACCGTCCGATTTGTGGGAGAAACAAACAATCGACAAAAATCTAACAGATGAAGATACATCTTGAATCGAATTGAAGTATTCGCTTACGCTCATACAAAAATAGAAGTATTGAGTTAGGTCTATTGATTATTTCAGTATTCTATAAATATCATGTGAGGATTCCTAAACTTTGAAGTAAAATGAATTTCATTCGAACAATATATTGGATTCGACCTCTCTGATAAGTATATGTAATCAACAGGTGGGATAAATCACTCATTAGTAGGCCTATAGCATTCAATCACAGTCATGTAGGCAAGATGTTGTAACCAGAATAAATGTTTGAAAAATACCACAAAACATTAATTATCCAGTGATGATTGCATCCACTCCCTAAGAAACTTCTCGACTTAGGAGAAAAAACTGATTGGAACCTACATTATATAATTCAATACACTTCAACAGGACATCTGTTGATCGATAATGTGAAATATATCCTCTTTCTTTTTTCTATTGAAACATCTTGTATTCAGTGCAGGAATTACCAGCTAGGTGGGATTAGCTAACTGGCAATTTGAAGGTGTTGTCACCGTGGTTACCCATGCCTTTTGTTTTCACTAACTCTCAAATGAAGGCTAACTGGACTTGATAAAACCATACCATAGTTCTTATATATAAGGCTGTATAATCCATGCTGAAACAAAAACTTGTTTGATGGGCGTAATTGCGAAGACTTCCATTCGGTTCAAGATGTATCTTTCTCTGTTTGTTTACATTTTTTTGTGTGCTTATTCCATGGGTCGGACGGACTGTAGATGTGATCACTATGACATTTCTAATGGATACGCATACTTAATCGAATGGCATTTTATGGGTTTTGGGAGAACTTCAATTTGATCGAATTTGATAAAACATTCGTGAAAAATGTCTTCGTGACAATTCAAATTTCTACCAAATATCAACATAACATTGATACACTCTTAATTTAAAAATAAATAAAATCGAAACTTGATACAAAATCATTGTTCCCCAATTAAGGCAGGATGAAAAGTAGGATCGTTTGAACGGGGCACCACAAGGGCGATCTTACCACGTCATTTTAATCATTTAAGACCAATGAACTTCTACACCAAGACTGCGCTGTTGGTGACCCTAACTTTCCACCACAGATAAATGTCTTTCAGTTTCCGAAAGTCCGGAACACATTATAAGTACCACTCTTTTTTTATAAGTACACTCTATTCAAAAAAGTTTCATATAAACAGAACCAGGCGTTTAAAAAATGTTTCTCTTGGTCAATTCATAAAATAACTATTCAGTCTTGCTTTGGTTTCGATGTAGGCCTACGTTACACATGCACAGCCATGATGGCAGTCTACGTGCCACTACGTTATCACAGTTCATGTTTTGACAGTATTAAGTAAAAGGTGAGTTTTTTTTCGAAATAGTGACCTAATCGATGATTTCAATATTGATTTTTTTGTTGGGATCATTTTTGAGCCTACACCACTACACAATTTCATATTCAAAAATATGATACCTATAATGGCTTTGCGAAAAAGCTGATCATAATATTTTTTTCAGTAAATGATGAAGGAAAGGTTGGAAAATGTAGATGAAGATTGAAAATTGTGAATAGGCCTGATAAAATGGTCCAATGTTCCATCTCTTTGGACAGGTATGGTTCAACCGTACTGAATAATCAATGATAATCAATGTACTGAATGAATGAACTTGAATATGAGGACTCGATGCCCTCAAATCCAACCGACCTTACTGAAAATCAACTGCACTAAAGACCAACGTCACCCACAACCAATTGTTCTAAAATTCGAATTTTTGAGCAACCGTGGAGAAGTTGAAGTGCGTGGTTTGACTCCCCCATCTCCCCTTCAGAAATGCTTATCTCCCATCGAATATTCTACAAGTTTTTGATTTTTTTCCTGATGGGGGGTTAGATACGTCAAATAGAATTTGTGAAGAGGAGGAGCCAAAACACTCACTTCAACTCCTGTACAGGTTGTTCAAGAAGCGGGAGTTTTGAGTAGCTCGTTTTAAGTACAGTTTGTTTTTCAGACAGTTGGACATTCGAATTTTGGGACAGTTTATTTTCAGTTCAGTTGGTACCTCTCATTTTATAATTCTCATTTTTCTCATTCTTCACGCAACTCCCCAATCTGGCATTGCTGATGGGTGTTTGGTATGTCGATGAACAAGGAATTAAGGTCACATAATGAATATAACATTTAATGGGTTATTTTACTGTTTTGCGATCATTATAGGCATCGTTATCGCATTAATGTGAATGCAATAGCATAGAACACCAACACAGAAAGAACACATAAGATAAGTGACAAATGAGACAAGATAATTAAAACACATGAGATACATACGATGAGATACATACGTTGTATACATACAGAAAGATGAATCTGGGAGATACCAAATGTTTACACTTTGAATTGAAGATAAGTCGTTTCTATATTTCGACTAAACATTTTCAACTGATTTTCACTGATACTCATTTTATACATTCTCTTTGTGAGTATATAAAAGATGGTATTCATCGCTTTGTATGGAATATGATATGAAAATCCTTCAAGCTTCAATATCATACAAATAAATTAACCTTCAAAGACATTTTGTTTGTAGATAAAGCTTATATGTGATGTAGTACCACATTGCATGATATAGACATAGTAGCACATAAAGTCATTTGCATGATCAACCTTGCAAGTTCTCATATAAATGACAAATGCGAAATTGATCGAACTATGTAATACAGCCTCTAAAAAGTAGTATATAGTGATATAAAAGTATTATTGTTATACTGTTAAAAATAATTACATCATATTATGTTATAGATATATGAAAAATTATTACTATTTGAATATTCATTCAACAATTATCGTGGACCTGTCACAAGAATCCGATGTTGATGAAAAAAAGTATCAATTCCAAGTCAATATTAATTTTACTGTATCATATCATGGCTACAATCATATTATTTCTTCCGGCGATCTACTTTTCTGATTATGATTGGTCATATATTCTCTGATGGTTTTGAGAATAAGTTTGAGAGAAAGTGTTGAAAATAAGATGAATATGGAAAGATTGCGATGGTATGGACATATGCGTGGAATGGAACCAGAACGAATACCCAGGAAAGAATTTGAAAGAGTATTAAAGTGTAGAAAAAAAGTTCGAAGGCCAAGTGGAAGATGAAGGGACGGGATAAGTGGATGCGCGAGAAGAAAAGGCGTATGAAAACATGTGCAAAAGAAAAGATTGTGAGAGGAAATGGAAAGCATGGCGAATATTGGTGGAGATGGCGGACGACAATGAATAAGAGGTTGAATACGAGGAAGATGATGCGACAGGACTTTTCCAGCCGGTGTCAGTTGAGAGGCCCTAGATAAATGGTGTGAACACGCCCGACCTGACTTGTTGGAACCGGGCGTTTGATATTTATTATTCACATGATAGTAGTTGGATTATATTATGGCCATTCACAAATCGAGTGAATTTCAAAAATTTCATAGCAGCTTCATGAAAAATCGTCAAATTTGACTGATGAAGAAATATTTGGGGATGAATTAAATAATCAAAATACTAATCTGTGTTTCGAGGTGCGAAACACGTTGTGAGTTTTCAGGTGGTTCTAACTCCTAATGCATGTTATGGAGTTCAACAAAATTCAGGCAAGGTTACACTAGGAAAAAGCTATATGACCGACACAGGTAGCTGAGTGGTTAACGCACTTGCTCCATGTGACCCGGGAGGCAGTGGACATGTCGGGACCCAGTTCGATCCCCGCTACCGTCCATCTTTACAGGGGTTTTTCGTGGTTACCCTCTGTAGGTAAGGTTAATGCCGGGATGGTTCCCACAATATAGGCCACGACCGCTTCCTTCCCATTATCCTTCCCATTACCCATAAAACCTTCATCTCATCTAATTCACCATCTCATTAATCATTCATCCGATGCCAATAGATCCTAGTCGTCATTACAGTGCGTCGTTAAATCCAATATAAAAAAGCCATATGTGCGTTGTTGGATGAGTGACTTCGGCATATTTGAATGGAGTGTAATGGAATTAAATATTCACCTTGAGTTCAAAACAATGATGTAACTGCCTTCTAGTTTAATTCATCACTCGTCATGAACATTTTACAATTTCCAAGTTCCTGATAGTTTCCTAATAGCTCTGATTGATGTGAATGAATTACATAATAATCTTGTTTGTCGAAACGACTATTCCGGAATAATGTGAACCATAATTTTATTGAAATTCCATGAGTATTTTGTTTTCACAAAAATATTTCTTTCTAACTTTTCCTCCGACTTGTCCTTATGTTGTTTTTTTCACTTCGAAATGAATCTCCTCAGAAGTGATGTAACCGATTGCGCCTCGAAACTATACAGTATAGAATTAGATGTAGTGACACTTGTGTTGGCCAAGATTCAATTGAATTTTCAATTTCGAATAATTTTGGAACTGTGGCGAGCGAAAATAGAAATAGTTCATTTTTTTTCAATTTCGTGAAACTGAGTCTTCACTTATCGCTTATACAAGAATTTCACTCGTTTTTGATGGAATCGATTTAAAAAAAAAAAATATGTTGAACAAAATGATGACACGAATTTTTGGATCACTTTTAAGTTGTTCAAACCTCCTAGAGCATCTGATTGATCGTGTCACAACTCTCGTGTACCTGATGAACGTTCTGTCATCTGTCTTCAGGACCCTAATTAATCGTCATACTGCAATTGTAATAACCAATGATAACAGAAACACCTGTTCGACATAATCAACTCTACATTGTCTTCCTTGTGATCTCGTTGCCGAACAATACAGGATTAATCACGGGTTTACATGCGCTTGGGAGATAAAAGGAGAGATGGAACAGGAAGAGAGAGAGAGAGAGAGAGAGAGAGAGAGAGAGAGAGAGAGAGAGAGAGAGAGAGAGAGAGAGAGAGAAAGAGAAGAGAGAGAGAGAGAGAGAGAGAGAGAGAGAGATAGAGAGAAAGAGAGAGAGAGCAGGAAGAGGGAGAGACAGAGAGAGAGATATATATAGAGAGAGAGAGAGAGAGAGAGAGAGAGAGAGAGAGAGAGAGAGAGAGAGAGAGAGAGGAGAGACAGAGAGAGAGAGAGAGAGACAGAGAGAGAGAGAGAGAGAGAGAGAGAGAGAGAGAGAAAGAGAATTGGACGAGACGACTGGGGAAATGTGAACACATACAATGTTCAATATTTACATCCAATAGAATATAATAACCAGCTCGAAATGTTGAGAGCAGGGATAACTTTGTCAACGTGAATTGCTTTGTTGTATAAATGTTAGGTTTTAGTTTAGCTGCTGTCTTTATAATTCTGTGGTCGATTATCGAAACATAATTGAAAATCAAAATCCCCCTCCGGCTCAGTATTACAACGAAAGCACTGCATTAGAAAATTAAATCGAATAGGGTGCCGGTTTGAGTCCTTCATGAATGATATTTTTCGAACATCATTCATCAATCATCCCATCAAATAACCCCTGAATTGATTCAGTTGATTCCCCTGATATTGTTGGGGTCGTTGAGAAAACAATGAACATCTTGCAGTTGGTGATATTGTGTCCCAAATTACTGGAACATATGAAAGACAAGACAGTAATGGGTGTCACTTTGAATAGATGATGAGATTATAAAATGTGTGCCACCCTCCGTAGAACAGTCAGATATTAATTAAGTCACCTTACCAGAAACTATATAGTCACGTTGGGCGTGGATTCGAGTCCCGCATCAGGCATGCATTTTTGAGTGGTTCTTTCACTTATGAAGTAATAATCACTCCATAAGTTGCATTCTTACCTACTCATTTGTACCTCACTTAGTTTAGCTATGAGATGGTCGCTGAACACCACTATGGAAAGGATATTCATTAATTTTTAGAATATACTACGAATCCGATTCAGACGATAAACTGAAAGAAAATGAACAATTTGCAAAAACGAATGTTCGCGGAAAAAAATCTGAGCCGATTTTCATAATCAGGAATATAATACTTCATATTCACAAATAATACTTATTCCGAGAAAACGGTACGAATAAGAACCGTTAATGAGGAAACATATGATTGGTTTTAAAATGTGAGCTGTGATTGAATAGCGTTAGCGTAATTGTTTCAATGCATACCTTTTGGTGGGAATGCTTACTTGATGATCTTCTATTCTCATTTAAAGAGGGTGATAAGGCAATTTTTCCAAAAATGAAAAAAAAAATCATGAACGAATTTGTTGTACATTTGGAATTACAAATACCATCAGTTCAATATAGTTATCTGGTATACATTTCTATGAATTATTCATTCCCTGTAGTCCACTTCCCAGTTTTCAATTTCAAAAGTGTTAATTTTACTACATTTGTTCTCAAATTTCCATATTTTATTCATTACTATGAAAACTGTACTATTTACGATAAAGCTAATTTGTTCATACTTGCATATTTCTTTTGTGACAAACATGAATTTATGCTGTGACTTTCCATATCTTACTTATGTTTTGTGTGTAGTACTAGATTTAAAGACGGAAAACTATTCTGCGGCGGAAAACTATGGTCACCGACAGCGCAGTCCTGGTCCTGGCGTCAGTGGTTTAAAATAATTAAAATGGGGTGGTAAGATCGCCCTTGTGGTGCCCCGTCCAAACGATCCCATCTCTCATCCATAGCCCTAATTGGGAAACCATGATTTTGTATCATGTTCCGATGTTATTAGAAAAAAAAGATTCATTAACGTTCATCATTGCCACAGTCAAACTCTGATGAGGCTTTGTAGATAATTAAGCGATGTGAATTCTATTCATCAGAAATTTTTCATATTGCTTGTTTTCACAATGAAAGAAGGGAAAAACATATTCTTAGCACAGGAAATCTTGATCTATCAACCTCTCTGAAAATGAAAAATATTGTTCGCTTCAATATGACATGAAATTTGGTTGTTTCTAAAAAATATAATGACTCAGTATATTTTGAGCGAACAAAAAATTCTCCGCACATATTGGTATTCAAGTATGTTTGTACTCACACAAGAAGTTCCGTTACTCTAACGTGAAAGAATTCTGAGAAAAGTGAACCTAAAATTAATGATTCAACATTGTCAGTATAGGGCTTTCCTACCCTCAGACGTTACAGGTGAGGGGAAGGAAAAGAGTGGTGATGAAGTGAATGTGATCAGTTTAACCCAGAGGTCCGATAGCAGCCAGCTGTAATGAGATAACACCTAAGTACCATAAGGAATAATACGATAACCATAATCATTTTTCAAAAGCCTTGCATGCCAACAGTTAAAGCCAACAGTTGCCCCCTTGATAGAACCAAGATAATCTAAACGTTGAATCGTATTTCAGAAAAAAAAATTCATCGTATCACCAAAATCATTCGTCTGTTACTTAGTATATTGCGTATAGTGTGTTGCTTAGTATGTTGCTTGGTTTGTGACCAAGTAAATCCCGAAATCTTGAGAACGCGTGCACCGAGCGGATTAAGACAGACACCAAAATACTCAGAAATGAGGTCTACATATTAATCGGATTGATGACACCCAGGATGCTAGTGCTGGTATATCAGGAAATCGACGCCTACATGGTCCAAAATTCCCAAGCACGTCATCGAGTCGAAGACGGCGATATGATTTGGGAGGGGCGGGGAGGTGGTTACGGAGAAGGACGCATCAACTATGAAGCCAAAAGTCACATGATTAACTAATAACAACCAACATAACTGATGAACAAAATGCGTAAAGGCAACGAGACAAGTTACGTGATGCTAGTGGCAGCGCCGTATGTGAGTGCTTTGATTTCGGACTGAAATATTTGAACCACGATATCTCGCAAATGGCTCGACCGATCGTCTTGAGACAAACGCCGAATTGATCAACGCGAAAGGACAAATACGATTGGGGGTATTGAAAGAGTCGGGTTTGAAGAGTCATTGAGAGATTCATTTTTTTGCTTCGGGGTAGATCTCGGGACGTCATAGAGGCAGCGGGAATGACAGAGTGCATGCATTTAGCGGTAGTGCCCACACTACCAATGTTCAGCTTTCATTCCGCGGTGAACTCTCTGGGCGCCGATATCTCAACGGTGGCTCGGCGATTCAGCAAGCGGCGACTGTAATTCATCGGGACTATTACGAAAAAACAACCGCATAGACACAGCTATAGTATGATTCACCCAGCGATTTGACGTGTGCCTGCTAGATCACCCTAATCTATTACTGTACGTTCTAAACGTCACCTGAGGGTGCATTCCTGTTCGATCTAATCAGAATTTAGTGATATTGACATACATGATACGCATATCTTACCTTGCTGAAAGGATTTATACAAGGCGTACATGAATGTGTCACTCCCCCCCCCCCTCCACGCTTTATTTGGTAGTATAGATAATATTATACTAGATTACTGTTTGTATTCACCATCAGTATTCATTTCAAGTTTCGTGTGTACAGTACTGTCAGTAATTACAAGAAACAACAATGGCCAATGCTCTCTACCCCTACACATTCCGCGTCTATACTGATATTCAGTTCATAACGCAGGGTCTTGTTAGCTTGAGCGTTGCTCGTAGTACGTACAGGTACATTCAATATATTTTCGAATGAACGAAAAACGAATGAACGAATTCACTTCTTTCAAATTGATTCGAATCACAATTGATTCGAATAAAATATGGTTCATGTGGAACACATATGAAATTTATTTTCAGATGTATCTGCACATTTCTGAGGTATAACGGCATTCTTATACCTCGGATTCATATTATTCAATTCGATAACTTGCTTCAATCAGATTCTGTTACATGATATGGAATTCACTCTATTCCATGTTTCTGTTGAAAAAATTTACGTAACGCTCTCATGATTGCATATTAAAATGATATAATTCTGTACAATTTGAAATTATTATATTTTATTTCATTTTATGAACATTATTGGAAATTTTAATTATGACCGAATGTGACATTTCATAATCTATTGACGACATACTAACTATCACTTCACATCTTGTGACGGCTTACGACTGACGCGAGCAACATGATATTGGTGGAGGTGCCAGGTTCATTTAACGTGAGAACTTTTTTTTTATCAACACAATATGTTACTAACAGTACATCAAAATGTCGGCTTGAAAACGCTAAGTACAAAAGAAGGAAGTTAAAACAGCTGGTTTAAATTCAGGAGATATAACTTGGTGTTGGATTTCGTCATCAATGTGACGTCACAAAAGAGTTACCATGATACGAGAATATTCACTCGAAATCACGAGCGAAGCCGATGGAAGTTGTGTGCGTATAGCACTATACATTCATCTTATTCGCACACCACAACCAGACATTAATCCTCCTCGTTCTCTTGCTAACTCTCTCTCTCTCTCTCTCTCTCTCTTTCTCTCTCCCTCTCTCTCTCTCTCGTACCATCTACTTCTATCTCTACTCTCGTTCTTTCTCACTCCTTTTCACTCCGCACCATCTCTCTCACGTAGCAATCCTCTATTTCTTTCTCTCGGCGTCTATCTCAAGACGATTAACCCCTTGCAAAGCACCAGCTGCAACCCACGGAGCATGAACAAGGAAAGTGATACATGTACGTGTATCACGTGACAAGCTTGTTTTTTATATCTATGACGCGTCACTTTGACAGATTCGTTCGGAACACCAACTTAATTTTGGATCTGCTGTTGAATATTTTAAAGAAATACTAACAATAAATTGAAATGAAAATACAATTCGAGGGAATTATCAACTGAATTCTCTTAATATATACCATTAACTGAAGGAGTGCATATCTTCAATCTATGTATATACTATAGCACCATGATCATTAAAATACGTGGTGTGAAAACTGCAAACTCAGTCAGGAGGATGAACACTACAATTTTCTTTTGTAATTAAACCATATTCACATAGTCTATAGGCGTAGCTAGGTTATGAAAATTGAAGTATCTCAATATTTTAATGTACCATAATTAGAAATGCATATTGGTTGTTTATCAATTGATAATTTATTATTAATTTATTTGTTGAATATTTTCAGTAGAAAGACGAGATATAATGATTCAATGGGTATATGGATATGGGGATATGGGTATATAATGGGTATATGGATATGAAACAAAATGGTTGGAAGTCAATTCGAAGAATGGAGATTCTTTGCTGAGATCCAATCTCAGCTATGATGTAACTAGAGCTACATTTTTAATATTTACAATGTTACGATGAAACATACACCCATCACATTTCAACATAAAATCACATAACATTAAAATTCGATCAAGTATTGTGAAAAGAGTGGTAGCCAGCAGCTAGCTATGAAAAGTTTTTAACACTCATTTTGTTTGTAGCCGTCCAGGTCGACGTTCATGTCCCAACACCATGAAGAAGTAGAGGGAAAATACAGGAGCATTGCGATTATTTATTTTATCTAAATCGCAGTTCCTCATTCACTTTTTGGTGTGTGAGAAGAGAAGAGAGGAAGAGAGGCAAATGAATTATCATTTCGATAGGGACTGAGGAATCATAAAAGTGAAATACATTTGTGAATGACATATCAAATGAAATTTAGATAAGTGTACTTCAAACTGCCGAATTATGGATATAGGGTAGATTATATGATTACATATTTGTTCATATATTTGAGTTCACCTTAACTGAGTATATGCATCATGACATGACGTTGTGTATCGTGAAAAATAGAGAAACGTTCTACAAAAACAACCTTCATTCATAAACTTCGATTCCATCACCTTTCTGGGATATTTTTCATCTGAAGTGGCACTACAATATATCCTGGAGGAGACGAATTTTGCTGAATTTTCAGAGAATGGTCCATATTCGATGCCTAATTGAATATGAGTTATCTGATAGTTTTTCCCTAATGCTTTCGAGACATAATATGAGAAGAAATAAGGCTAAGTCTTGATCTTAACGATTGTATCGATTGTCATCTTCAAGCCAACTACCTACTAGTTTTGTTGTATGACATAGTTTGATCTATTTTTCAACTAGTTCTCCAAAATTTCCTTGGAATATTCAACTTTTTCAACATTTTGACATTTTCAATATACTATTTCAACATTGATCCATCAATGAATGATAACAAATTTGATATACATTTGTGGGTAGGTGATATCAAGGGTAATAACAAAGCTGTGAGAATGTGAGATATATGATTCCTGAGAGTTTTCTCAATTACGTTATGTTAAGAAATAATTCTTCCGAATGTTGAATTCATATCCACTAGTTGGTTCTTCATATCGTTCTTTTTACTATTTATTTTCCATTTTGTTGATGTGTTTTGCATTTCCCAATATTCAGACTTATATTTCGGTATGTCCAGGTATGGTTTTCAGATCATTCTCCGCTATGTTATTCGTGTAGGATTTTCAAAAATTTCCACATTTTTTTATCTCAAAACTAGTTCGACAAATATATATATATATCTATATATATATATATATATATATATATATATATATATATATATATATATATATATATATATTTATATATAGATTTATTTATATATATATATATATATATATATGTATATATATATATATATATATATATATATATATATATATGTATCAATATCTTTATATATATATATATATATATATATATATATATATATATATATATATATATATGATATATAGTTGTATTCTGATGAAAGAATTGCGTTTTGTGAAATGTCCATATGGATTGATTTCTTTGTCTGACTCGTGTAGCACGCACACAGCAAATTATATACACAGAGAGTATATTTTCTACACAATTTTCATCGGAGTCTTTGCTTTCACTGTCCTAATAACCCCCTAGTATAAATTAATTATCCCATATAAAATTCAATATATGAAAATATATAAAAGTTCTTCATTTAATAGTTTTTTTCTTTCATCATAGATCTGTATACCTTTTATCTATGATGTTGTCTCCAGTGATCATCAATACGCACACTCCTCTATCCACATTATATTTGAATTGCATTCGGTATGTAGGCCTACGGTATCATATGTATATTCATTTGATTCTTTGAAATAGATTTTTTTCAAAAAAAATCAATCTGATATTGATACAGTCTGGATATGATCTCGGTCATCAATGCAACTCAAATACATGTCCGTTAAAGTTTGACTGTATCAGAACTTAATTAAAGTTCAACTCTCCAACCTCAGTTTGACAACTTTTTCAAACCTCAGAGTGAGTTAATCTCTTTGAAATATAGCTATTGAGTCTGGATGACCGGTTACATGAACTAGATAATTCTGATTGATATTATCACACACAACTATGATTTTTTTTGTATTCGTTGCCTTGCACGACATGTATTGATTGATACTTAATATATAAATGCACGTTATGAACCATGGTAACGGTCAAAACATTATATTTCGGAATAGCTTAGTGTGAATACATTCTATATGTATCAAGTCTATCACACAATGAACTATCGTACCATCTCTCAAAAGAATACATACAATTTGGGAATACTTCTTTCTGTTATGAAGAATACATTCTAGATGATGACAGAACGAAGTAAAGCTGTATAACCATCAACTCATGTAATGATGCTAATTTGATGAAAAAAATATTTTCAAACAATATTGATCGTTATTATACGCAAACGCAGCAAATGTAATTGGAATCCAGTCTACTCACATTCAATTCGCAACTGCTTATCCCAATATTCATAAAACTTTGCTATCATACATCTGATGATATTTTCCACGCAACAACTCAAAATTGAAACAATTTCGGACAAAGATCTTTTTACCCAAGTTTTCCAACGTCATTTTTATAGATATTTTCAATATTATAAACATCAATTTTTTAATATTTTGAAACAATTTCGGACAAAGATCTTTGTACCCAAGTTTTCCAACGTCATTTTTATAGATACTTTCAATTTTATAAACATCAATTTTTTAATATTTTGAAACAATTTCGGACAAAGATCTTTGTACTCAAGTTCTCACACGTCATTTTTATATATATTTTCAATATTATAAACATCAATTCTTCAATATCCACATATCAGGTTGTTATCAAAAAAACTTCAGTTATATATTGAGAGATAATTGAAATCTGGAGAGATTTTTTATCTGAGATGCTTTTGCCTCGCGAAATGTGGAGCAGTTCCAAATTAGACGAGACAAATCGTATTGGGCCTTATGCATGCTCTCGCCATAACTCGTCCGATTGGAAAATAATTTTGAAGATGTTCGAAAAAGTGTTTCTCATTTATTTATAAATAAGTTGTGTACATTTATCTGGAATGAACAGTGAAATTTCAACTATCCGTCAATTGCGATTCAACACTTATTATTCACCCCCTCCCCCCCCCCACACACACAAAAAAACATCTGTAAATATTTGCCAATGCATAATTGAAGATGATACAGAATAACTGAGTGTATAAAACTCGTGGTACCGAATTATGAGCTAAGAATGACGAGAGAATGATAATACAGAGGATTAAAATGTTTCAAAGACAATTTGAAATTCGATTGAGCTCAATTTGTAGATATTAAACGAATTAAGCAATACACATAACGCCAATGTATTGTAATTGACTCGAAATGTTTTAATGTACATTATAATGCCCGTTTCTACGGAATAAACCGATACATTCATACATATTCATTGTATTCCATCTGTATATCAATGTGTTAATGTAAATATGGAAATGAAAATGATACTGTTGTTATAATAAACTATAAGTTCTACGTCACAATGGTTAAAATAACTCGCACCGATAGTTGGAGGAGCTTAACAAATGACCGGTTCAAATCGAGATTTCTCTATACTTATTTGTTCCAATGTTTTGTCTGTTTTCCTTCAACCACTGTCAAACCGGTTCACTTGACACTTTTCCCAGGTAAGAACTCCCAACAATATCGTTGTCGAGTTGTCTCAACTTATAACTGAGAGGATTCTGAAAAATTGACGTTCAAATTTTCGAAAGTACGTATAATAGCATATTACTGATGAAAGAAACAACCCTAATAACACTAGAATTCCTGAAGAGGTACTGAGTCACTCACATTGGGCATTCTGCGCGCCTGAAGAGCGCCTCGGGACTGCCCGTGTTATCTAATTGGGGAAGTCTTCTATCCTCATTTCTTCGATATTATGAGGACAGTAATGATGGGCATCTTTGAGAAGTTTTATGACAATCGGCTCAGTTACAAAACCTAAATGTTGAGTTATATATTACTTTCATTCATTTGAGCCTGAGGCTTAACCAAGGACTTGGGATTCATCTCGCTCATCTTACAACGCTGAGTCGTGATGGGTTTCTTATGCTGAGTTTGTTTATCACATAATGATTTACACACGATGTGCGCAATGATGTGACTATGAGAATGAATGGCTAATTGGAAGCAGGCAAATTATACGTAAGATTTGCACAAACAAAATGTGATTTTACCGATCATAAATTGACCACAATTCAATGAAGGACCCCATCAGCGTTAATACGCTCGAGACTTCTATGATTGATTGATGATTGAGGAGGATTATCACTTTCACACCAAGGATCAATATTTTGAGTTTTTTGCGAGTAGATGAGAGAACAATTTATACAAATCATGAGAATTCCCTCATTTTTCTTTCACTGGCTACCTTTCTCCGTTCGTGAATGAAATATGAATCACTGGAATAATACTATCTGGTGAACAAATTTGATTCACGTGAAATATTACTTGGAAGAATATCCTTAACTTTTTGGTGAAAGAAATATCACTAGGAAAAATATCCCCAGAAAATAATCACATGCGGATAATGAAGTGAGTGGAAGTGAAGAGTGAGTGTGAGAACTAAAAGGGTGAAACGGTGACCACGGTGAAAGTGAGAACTAAAACTAACATGAAGTAACCCATCCTGAAAAAAAACACTGCCTTGGTGTTACTACTGAAGTCTTTTTTCGATATTCTGTTACAAAGTGACAAATAATATTCTATTTCACAATGAGACTCTGTATCCATAAATTATTTCAAGTCTCGTGTACAACCTATTGAATCAAATTCCAACAAATCTTCTCAGGAGATTTTTTCCTGTGATATCTACACCGTGATTTTTCTGGTTTTATTTTTCTGGGAATATAATATATATATATATATATATATATATATATATATATATATATATATATATATATATATATATATATATATATATATACAAATATATATATTTGTATATATATATATATATATATATATATATATATATATATATATATATATATATATATATATATATATATATATATATATATATATATATGTTTGACTTTAAGCTTTCACAACTCATTATGTGCAATGAATTGAATATTTTTGGATGTAGTTGTGTAATGATGATAAAATAAAACAAACTCTTTTAATTTTATATTTAAAATAATTAGTTTTATTCTCGAGAGCTCAACGTTTCATGACCTTTATCGGTCACCTCTTCAGGAGCAATGACAAAAATTAAAAATATTAGAAAAACAACAATTACAAAACAATCAAGAAAAACATTCATATAAACACAAGTGGCTGTGGTTTACTGAACACGGCTTCTCAGATTGTATATTTTATTAAAACCAGAGTTCATGGATTGACCTTTCTTCTGATTCTCGGGTCCAGCTACCGGTTCATTTTGTTTCATTTCTTTCTTCTTAATCAATGCAATAGCTGTTGCCCAAGAATCAGAAAAGCTGTATCCGCAATCGAGACCGTTAATATTTAAAGGATGTTTGATAATTTCGAGACCCTCGCTGATTGCTCTCTTCCAACGATGGCTTTCGTGATTGATTATTTTGGCCTTGTCATATAAGATGTTATGGATTCTTCCACCTTCATCTACCAATGTTGCATGTGTGGCAACAGCTGATAGATTAGGTGAACTCCTTCTATGTTCTTTAAGGCGCTGTATCAGTGGTTTCTTGGTTTGACCTATATAACACAAACCGCAGTCACAAGGTATCCTGTATACACCACAATTCTCCTGCGGAATAACGTCTTTAACGGGTGTAAAAAAGGAATTTAGTTTTCTTGTTGTTGTGAAGATAGTTTTTATATTATGCTTCTTTAGCATTCTTCCAATCTTATCCGTTGTTCCATTGATGTAAGGAAGAAGTATAGTTGTGGGACTTTGCTCTTCTGTCTCTTTTGGTCTCTTTGCGTTGATCTTAAACGCTTCATCAACTTCTTTTTTCGAGTAACCATTCTGAGAAAAAATTCTCCTCAGATAGTTCAATTCAGAAATTAAATGATCGTCATCAGAAAGAGCAGTAGAACGTTGAACTAGATTAGTCAACACGGATTTCTTCTGAGATGGATGGTGATATGAACTGCCTTGTAGGTACCGGTTTGTATGCGTTTTCTTTCTGTATACTGAATGACCCCATGAACCATCGTCGTTTCGCTCGATCAACAAATCTAAGAATGGCAGTTTGTTGTTCTCTTCCATTTCCATTGTGAACTGTATCTTAGGGTGTATCGAATTCAGACGTG
>OZ023326.1:59430501-59470501 GCA_964007535.1 Brachyptera risi
GAAATGAATACACATTTAAATTTTCAATGATCAAATGCCGTTCTAAAACAAACATCATCGCACTGAGTACAAAACTATTGGATACGATAGATGAAAACATATTCCTGCAATATTATTCCAAGTGGTGGGATTCAGTATTGCAGTGCGCTGCATTCAGAATAATACGATGTTGTTTCGAATATTGTTTTCGAAATTAAATGAATGATACCCTCATCCGGTCTTTAATACCCTTTGAATGATGAATTCGGATTATATTAAATTCTCTACACAAAATAAAAATAAAAGATATTCAATTATTGAATGCGATGCAGCTTGGTTTTAACGAGGTGGCATCACAACATGATGTTCTGCTATAAGATCATGCACTAATGATGAAGATGTGAAATACAACATAATTATCATGCTATATCTCTGTTTTTACCGAAGTATCATTACTGAATCCACGTGATCAATTGAACACCGACTATATTAATGAGAGCGCAAGTACATTTGTCCTGGTATATTCTTCAATCACTGCAGAATTGGACAGCTGAGATCATGCATTGTTAGGGGACATCATTACATTTGAGGGCTCATACCATTATGATAAGCCTTTATATATAAGTATTCGAAACGAATATAGAACAAGGTGTATTTTACTTTCTTATAGGAACATATGTTTTGATATTTTTTTTTTAGAAGTTTGCATTAATGGACCTGTATCTTCTATTTTTCCTGACGTTAATTTCATTGCCTTTGTTCAAGATGGAAATAGCTTACACCTATATATACATATCTACCTAGAATATTTCACAACATTTGAGCTCCATACTAGCTCATAATTTTATGACGATGAAGTGAAACACCCTCAAATGGTTATATTTTGGGTATATGTATATGTATATTATAATTTTATGTTCAGTTACAACTTCCAGTGGGACTGATGAGTGATAATTATTTTTCACGAGCTGAATTTGTCTTTGGTTTCTTTCAACCATTCCAACAATGTATACAATTATTTTTGAGAGTTCATATGTGATGATGACTAGTCAAACGCGAAATATGCGTTGTAAGATGAGCGAGATATCCTAATTGATGAGCGTAGCGAAGTCTCCATCCCACTCTTATAGGGCTTTGTCTGTGTGTTTTTTGTTTGTTTTATTTTGTTTGTAAGCACTCCACAGGTCGCAAGGGTTGACTGATCAACATGAAACTTTTTTGTACACGCAAACTTATCCAACTTAGAACTGTATAGTTTTTGAGATGAATCGGTCGGATCGATTTTGAGTATCATCATCTCAAAGTTTCTAAAAACCCCATAAGATTTGGCTGGGCGGAAAATGTTGAAAAATAAAATCTCTCCAAATGAGATGAAATTTTCTCTAAATGTGTATACATGGATTTTACACATTATTACGATTTTTTAAGCAATTCTGATCAGTCGTTTTGGAGAAAAAAAATAAAATGACTGATAATATTCATAAAATATATCATAAAAATTATGACAGAATTAAGTTGTCGAGATTCACTGCTTTCTAGATTCAAGAGTTGACCAACAATGAAGTATTTTTTATATGCGTCAAGGTGTGTAGAATACCAGAGTCAATGAAGTGGCAAGAGTAGAACTTCTTTAACGACTTTTATAGCTTATTCAGATATCAAGGTGTGTAGAATACCAAAGTCGATAAAGTAGCAAGGGTAAAACTATTTCAAGGACTTTTATACCTTATTGAGATATCTCGCTCATCTTACAACGTATATTTCGCGTTTGACTAGTAAGGTATAAAAGTCGTTGAAGTAGTTCTACCCTGGCTACTTTATCGATTCTGGTATTCTACACACCTTGATATCAATAAGCTATAAAAGTCGTTGAAGTAGTTCTGATGTTGCCACTTTATTGACTATGGTATTTTACACACCTTGACGCATATAAAAAATACTTCATTGTTGGTCAACTCTTGAATCTAGAAAGCAGTGAATCTTGACAACTTAATTCTGCCACAATTTGTATGATATATTTGATGAATATTATCAGTCATTTTATTTTTTTTCTTCAAAACGACTGATCAGAATTGCATACGAAATCGTAATAATGTGTAAAATCCATATATACACATTTAGAGAAAATTTCATCCCATTTGGAGAGATTTTATTTTTCAACATTTTCCGCCCAGCCAAATCTTATGAGGTTTTTAGAAACTGAGATGATTTTTCTCAAAATCGGTCCGACCGATTCATTCCAAAAACTATACAGTTCTGAGTTGGATGAGTTTGCGTGTACACACAGATTTTCATGTTGATAAGTCAACCCTTGCGATCTGTGGAAAAAAACAAAAAAACAAAAAAACAAAACAGAAAAAAACACACAGACAAAGCCCCATAAGTGTAGGATGGAGACTCCGCTACGCTCATCAATAAAATGATGAATGATAAAATGATGATGTTATCTGAAGAGATACATTATCGTTTCATATTCTGATGACTCAAAGTTATGTCGCACGTACAGCCCAGTTGTACGAATTGAGACAATAAACGAACTATATACAATAAATCGTTCACAGAACTTGAGAGAAGCATTTTTCCAACTTACAAATTTTTGATCTTTTTCAAACTTCCAAATTAGTTTTAATAGAGCACAACAACTGCTCTCTTCCAACTGAACGCTCAACTCAAGGATCTAATTATACGCAAATGTTCAGAGTTGTTGATGAGCGTAGCGAAGTCTCCATCCATTCTTATAGGGCTTTGTCTGTATTTTTTTATTTTTTTGTAAGCACTCCACAGGTCGCAAGGGTCAACTGATGAACATGAAACTTGTTTTATACACGCAAACTCATCCAACTTAGAACTGTAAAGTTTTTGGACAGAATCGGTTGGACCGATACTGAGAAAAATCATCTCAAAGTTTCTAAAAACCCCATAAGATTTGGCTGGGCGGAAAATGTTGAAAAATAAAATCTCTCCAAATGAGATGAAATCTTCTCTAAATGTGTATATATAGATTTCACACATTTTCACGATTTAGTATGCAATTCCAATCAGCCGTTTTAAAGAAAAAAAAATAACTGATAATTTTCATCAAATATATCATGAAAATTGTGACAGAATCAGTTGTCAAGATTCACTGCTTTCTAGATTCAAGAGTTGACCAACAATGAAGTATTTTTTTAAATACATCAAGGTGTGTAGAATACCAGAGTCAATGAAGTGGCAAGAGTAGAACTACTTCAACGACTTTCATAGCTTATCCAGATATCAAGGTGTGTAGAATACCAGAGTCGATAAAGTAGCAAGGGTAGAACTACTTCAAGGACTTTATACCTCATTGAGATATCTCGCTCATCTTACAACGCATATTTCGCGTTTGACTAGTATAGAATTTGAAGTAATTTAACCACTCATTGTTTTTGTGAAAACCACATCACAAAGACAGATACCGATTTATAATTACCCATAAGGCATGCTTCTGACAGGATATTCACAATCATAAATTAATATCATCTTATTATTATTATTATTTGCCTTATACGACCCCACCAACGTCTAGGTTACTTGAGGTTACGATTGGGTACGATTGGTACGATCTACAATGATAAGTAAAAGAACGCTTACAATCAACGGTGACTTCAGTTTCTGAGGCGATGCCTTGATAGACTGAGCTACGAAGGAGGGCAAGAATGTCATCTACAACAACTCGTCGAACATAAAATATCATATGAATATGCACATCAAATTAGAACTGGCTGTGAAAATATTTAATCGTTGAGGTTAAGGTTCATTTGATAGTTTTCAATAAGTTTGAATTTCAGTTACTGCACTTTCTAATTGAGTATAATGTGTCTGAACACGATCACCAACAACATACAACCATCATACAACCTGACTATCTTTGTGGTCGCTTCAAACAGCAATCATAATCAGAATATCACAAGAATTATAGTATTAGGAGGGGAATCTTCATTTTCCTTGTTCTAGCTCTACACATTATTGTACCCGAGCTATTTGTATACCAACGCTCATTATGTCATTGTCCATGCATGATACCACGCTAATTATTAAATAATATCACGTGACCATACAATCTCTTCGACGCATGCGTGTTGTAATTAATATTATGCACGCGGATGTGGTCAGTGTACGGTCAGATGGAAGCTATGGAGGGCCGTGGTTTGGTGATGAAGTGGTTTCTCTTTGGGAATTTGGTGATGCAGACTAAGGGATCTGGACCACGTACTCCCCAAGACGCACAAGCATGATACGTGTTCTTGACGACAGCTGCATGTTCAAACCAGAAACCGCGTAGTATATAACGGTCTTCGTTCAACAATTAAAAACTGGAATGATTAAAAGTCAGCAATATTTGGGTCACTTTGTCTGACGAGGAACATCACTATAGTAGTAGACGTAATGTATTATGCATCATAGTATTGGGGTCTTATAATGCTGCTATTATTTTTTCTTCATTATTTTCCATCATATTATCACATTTATCTAATATTTTTTTGTCATAATCATTCACTTCTGTTCGTAATATTTATTTTGTTGGTTTATATGAATTTCCGACAAGATTGGCCAGTCGGCATCTTCTGAGAGGCCCCAAATAATGGTGCTCAACACCCACCGAACTGACCTGTTGGAACCGGGCGATCGATATTTATTTATTATATGTACATTTTATAAGGTTTTATTGAGGATCATTGTGTACGTACTTCATTGAGCGATGAGTATCGCTTTTTTGTGGTCATAATACAAATGAAGACAAATGAATGAATTCTCTTGAATAATAACCTCATATGACAGTTATTTGAGGTTATAATAACAACAGTAATAATGACGGGATTTTTATTTTCACTGTACTTGTAGAGCGTAAGATGTACACGATACTACGAAGAGAAAATAGCATTGTGTCCAAGATTCTTTAACAGCAATTTAATATATTCTTTTTCAATATTGAGTTTAACGACGCGCTGTAATTATGACTACGATCTATTGGCGTCAGTGAATGATATATTTCGGGATCATGAGATGAAAGGTCATTTTATTAGGTGTTTTAGATGGTAGGAAGGAGTCGGTCGTGGCCTATTGTTAAGGAATCATCCCGGTATTTACATGAACGACTGAGGAAAACCACGAAAAATCTTTGTCAGTATGGTCGACCATGGCGGGAATCGAACCCCGGTCATCTGAATGACGATTCAGTGTAATAACCACTCGTTCATTCGTCTCAAGTCACAGTAATCTAAATAGAGGTGTTTTGTATATAGAATACTTCGTGAAAAATAATGTATGTTACGTTATTAATTTATTTATCCAATTCATGTTTAAGAAGTTTGTTAGGAACATATAGACAAGTACACATAGATATGAACAAAGCAAACAACGACACTTGTAGATGTATCAAGTCCTATTGTAGCCATCGTAATGAATCAATAGAGCATAACAGATTCATCGGTTCATATGTTCATATTTACTAGGCAAACGCGAAATATGCGTTGTAAGATGAGCGAGATATCTGAATAAGGTATAATAACAGTCCTACATTTGCTACTTTATCTTCTCTGGCATTCTATACACCTTGACGAATATGAAGAATATTTAATGCTTGGGCAAATATCGAATCTAGGAAGCAGTGAATCTTGGCTCATTTCCATATATTTGATGTTTAAAAACAGTTATTTGAATTTTTTTCTTCGAAACGGCTGATTCGAATTGCTTACAAAATGGTGATTATGTGTATCATTCATGTTTGAACACTCAGAGAAAATTTTGTTTTTTTCGGAGAGGTTTCATTTTTTCAAATTTTC
Source organism: Brachyptera risi (assembly GCA_964007535.1). Classification (NCBI taxonomy): domain Eukaryota; kingdom Metazoa; phylum Arthropoda; class Insecta; order Plecoptera; family Taeniopterygidae; genus Brachyptera; species Brachyptera risi. The sequence continues at coordinate 59,436,285 of OZ023326.1, forward strand.
TCACCCAGCCTAATCTTATGGGGTTTTTAAAAACTTTGACATGATATTTCTCAAAATCTGATCTACCGATTCATTCCAAAAACTAAACAGTTCTAAGTTATAAAAGTTGGCCCGTACAAAAAAAGTTTCATGTTGATAAGTCAAACTCTGCGACCTGTGCAGTGCCCACAAAAAAAAAAAACACAGACAAAGCCCTATAAGAGTGGGATGGAGACTTCGCTACGCTCATCTAATTAGAAACCACCTTTTCATTCAAGAAATCACACTTCACTTAAAATAGTGTATCTAGTTCGCAGCTAGATTCGTAGCTCGCTAACAGTTGCTGGGTATCAATCGAATCAAGAAATATTTCTCTTTCGGATTGACGTGTATGTTCGTTAGGCCAATAATCCTACCACTGGTATTACTGTACGCCAACAATAAGTTCGGCAAGGGATTAAACTAGACATATAGATTCTAGATACACGAGCACGACTCAATTAATTAGATTATCGATCTCTTCCGATTGTGAGCCAGATGATTACTCTGCGCGCCTGTAACATTTACAATAGTCGTATAGGGATTGCGCGATCAGTCGAAACTAATTATTGTGATTGATAACATCGTTGATGAACCTATAGTCTCCATGCAGACTGTAATCAATATTATGATGTAAGATGATTACCGTGTGAGTGTTTTTGAATTTCCAATATGATACGAAATTCTTGTTCATATCTTGTCCTTGCTTCTTTATTCGTCATTTCCAACTTGAATATTTCATTGATGAATCAGAAATCCAGGTGATAACATCATTAATTGATGAAGCAAGTGATTATTGTCATTACGGTGGTGATAATAATGGAAAGTTATATTTTAATCGATACATTTGTTGAAATTATGCATATAAAAGTTGAATTAACAGACGGCATTCAATTACAAATTTTATAACTTACTAAAAGAAACCAATACGGAGAAAAAACCTAACGCTAACATTTTCAATGATACAATCATTGGTATTCACACGATTAAATGTAGAATCTGATTCGGTGGCTCATTTTTTTCCAATTGTCACAAATTGAATTATACAATAAAGTAATACAGTTTAAACTCTCGTTCACTAAGCCATAAATTGCTATTTCTCAAAATCTATATCAAAAACTATTTCTTCAAATTGTTCACTACCAGGCTATATTCTTACGGCGAATATAGGACAGTTCTTCTCCAATATTCTCCGAATATTTTTTGTGTAAAATATACAGTTTTGCTGCGCGCGGACGTTTTGCGAAGCATGTGGAACCGCAATTGGGAACCACTTTCAAACTGAGTAGTATGGAATTGAATAATTTATAACACATCTAAATATATTTCCATTTGATTTTCAATGGTTAAAAAAAGCTTCCGTGCAATCTAAATTGGCTTGTTCGTCGTAACTAAATGCCTAACTTTTAGACCCAACCTACATATTTCATTATTTATTATTTATTCCATATTCATGTATATCTCATATCATTTTTAAATTTCAACCCAACTAAATTGTGAAATGATAAATTGACACTTTGAAAATAATATAAAAGGAAATGTATTTATATTTTCCACGTACTATTTCTATCGTATAAAACTGCAGTATTGCATTACTACATGTAGCACGAGATTTAATTTCCGTGATAGTATAGCAGCTACATCAATACTCTTTCAATTTTAGATAGGAGGGCAGATTGCCAATAGGAGGATTACCAAATACCACATAAGCCGATTACAAAATTCATGCTCGAAGTGAAAAATCGATATATGTTGAGTGTGCATCGACGACTTATTGTTCCCAACACGTATTATAAAATGTAGGTCAATGTAAATACATCGAAATAGCCTACAATATCAGGCTGATTTTGAATCATGACTGTCAAAGAAGATTGGGTAATATATTCACAGTAATTCACTTTCAAGAGGGAAAAATATGAGAACGTATCAGTTTAATACACATCTCGAGATCACCGATGAAGATGATGTTGATAGCGATGAGTAACAACTCATAGGAATCTGTAGCTCATAGCGTGAGTAACAGAAAATAGCATTTTTAGATGCCTATGAGCGGAAACTACATAAAAAAAACGGCATGTGTTATCAGGTCTCTGCTTACGCTCGGGCATGAATTATGGAGAATGTACCAAGTTTTTCGGCAAATATGTAATAAACTAGGCAAACGCGTTATGTGTTTCCGCGTTGATGGATGAGCTGGAACATATCAACTTATCTTTGGATTGGTTATTATATATATATATATATATATATATATATATATATATATATATATATACACCTTGAGATCCAAACCATTACATCACTGCCATCTTATTTTCCATTAATAATTTATATGATAATAAAAAAGGCTTTGTTTTAATCGTTTACAATCAAGTGGTGACACTTGTTGCTTTGATTTAATAGGTATCTTAATAGCTTTGAATAATTAACACAAATAACATTATATATTTTTTACATCGAAACGGCTGATCTGATTTGAGTGCAAGTCCGGAATAATGTGTATAATTATCAGATTGAAATTCCCTGAGAATTTGAATCCTCCCAGATGAAATATTTTTAACGAATGTTTTCCTCTGGGTTATTCTAATGGGATTTTTGAAAACTTTGGAATGAGTTTTCTCAGAAGTGGTTGAACCGATCGCGCCTCAAAACTATACAGCATCAAGTCAGATAGAGGTTCATGTGTGTGCCAAGTTTCAACTGATTTTGAATTTTCGTCTGACCTGTAGAGCGCGAACAAAAAAACAAAAAACAAAAAAACAGGCACTTTTTTTCGGTATAGTGAAATTGAGTCTTCGCTTCGCTCATTCAGAAAGAAATATATGCAGATAAGCGATAGCGAAGACCTCCATCCCACTCTTATGCATGGAGCTTTGTGTTGTTTGTGTGTTTTCTTATTTGTTTGTTTGTGAGCACTGCACAGGTGGCACTATTCCTGTACACGTGAACTTATCCAACTTGGAACTGTATACATACATTTTTTCTAGGGCGCGGAGGGGGGGGGGAGCTCATATTGTTTTTACCATTGCTGATGAATGAACTAAAATAAACATCAATAATTTACCACTCGTGATAGGAGTGACTCGTCAGTAGGCAGTAGGCCATCCACATACATCATAGGGGTATTTTGAGATACCCTTATGGTATTCGCAATTAAAGGCAAAGTGGCTGACATCTGGTAACGTTTTAGTGAACTGGGTGGAGGCAGATTCAATCATTCATGGTTCATCAACAACATGACATCTAACTGCCTCCGGACGGCCATTTTGAAGTTTTTCCTACTTCAACAGTGCTGCCCCTGGTTAGCTTTTAATCACGAATTGTGAAATTTCCAACATAATGAACAGCCCACTTGATTCTATATCATAATTTGTGACGTTTATGGGTGGGTCGTCAACTAGTGTTCTCACTAGTGAGATCGAAAAAGGATATTATTATGTATTCAATGTTCAAATAATACATTTTATTTTTGAATAAGGAAGTTCACGAGCTTTTCTCTGTTCAAGAAGTTAGTGAAACTTGGGAACATAAAAGAAACGTAAAACGCTTTCAATTGTTTCCATCAAAATTTGATATACCGACACCGATATTTGATTCCCTATTTGCTCATACTCCATATCTCCAGTTTACAGTTTGTAAATAACCCATATCTTTCTTTAATGTGGAATCGCACCATTCTCATTTCCAATAGATGGCACCTCGAATGAAATTAAATCATTTGTTTTCGATGACAAACTTTTGTGTCGCCTCATAAGTTGAAATATAAAAAAAACTTTTCTTCTGACATTTTCTCACAAACAAATCGTATATCTCCTGCCCTCTTCATAGTACGTGTATGTTTATGACTGAGCTATGAACTAGGCATTGTGCCTCTATTTTTTTTTCACCATGAACAAAGATTTTATAAGGATTTTTGGTCAGTGTTTTCTGAAATGGATAAGAGTGGACTTGACTTCCGGAAACTTTCTCATTCTATCGGCCACATAAATCCTACAGTCTACACAAAAACCAACCGGATCGAGTTTATTTCTTTTTGCACAAATATTCTCTATATTTTTCTGAGCATGATTTGAATTGACGTCTCATTGCATTTATTGGAATATATTTTCGTTCAATATATTGATGAATACAATAATGTGATCTATTTTGGGAATAATCCTGAGATGATAGCGTTTGTAGGCCTACTACTTTTAGCTAAGGTAGGCCTACTACTTTTAGCTAAGGTAGGCCTACTACTTTTAGCTAAGGTACTACGTAATTACAGTGATATAATCCTGTTGACTACTCTTCTTCCGGCGTCTGCAGTTTTTATACTCGCTTGGCTCTATTTATATACAGTTGAAGTGATAAAGTGGAGATCCATAAAATGTTCATGTGAAATTGAGAGATTTTATATGATAGGATCACGTATTTAATAGAGACGAAGCTAGGGGCGATTGCTTGAACGAATATGGAGAGAAATAATTGCAAACAAACTGTAATATTGGATTAGCACTTATTATAGAGCCTGTTTGTCAGTATTATACCTGTGTAAGTGCTGGAATTACCAATGTAGAAAGAGCTCCAACTAGCAGTGCAAAGTTGTTATCACCATGATTACCCATGGTATTTATTTTCACCAGTTTTCACATAGAGGCTACCTGGACTTGGTAACACCGGGCCCAACTCTTTTTCATTTTGTGACATATTTGTACGGAACACAATAATAAGAAACAGGACACAGGACATTGAGTAGAATTTGATTGATACTATACGTAGTTGATTGTACTTACTTTTAGTTTGATTCAGTTAAATCAATACACATTGAAATTTGCAACAATGTTTTTGAAAATCAGTTCCATTCATTAAATTTATAGTGGACCCAGGTAATTAGGTAAGACAATTGGATTTTTCGATCGTTTATAGAGAGAACTGTCATTTTCAATTATCACAAAGGAGGGCCGAATTTTCACATTCACTTAACATTATAATAATCATCATCATTATATCATTATAATACGTGGAGTTCTAAAAGAATTTCTCTATATTTTCTTGAGGTTATAAGAGAACAGATGAAAAATACAATATGAATTTAACATCGTCTTTCTACCATGTAAGATAGAGTAAGTGAAGAAAAATTTTGTTTCAAAGAGTTCTTATTGGTATCAGCACAGCCTTCTTCATTGGATAAGACAGTATCTCATCCATATTTCAAAACTGAAAATACTGAGTGAAGAAGGCAGTGATTATTAGCATGAGTCGAAGCAAGATGCATTGAGGCTTGCGTTGGTTTGCTGGTTGAGATGGTGTCCTCACTTCCTATCCCTCCCATGTTGAAAATATGTTCTAATTCACGGTCCACGTTTCAAGAATTATTGACCGTGCGTAGATAAGTGGTGATAAAAAGAACAAACTTTACTCAATGACATCGACTCAGCTAATAACAACAGTCATCAAATCAAGCTTGCCAGTCTATCAGCCGTTTCTACAAAACAACACTAGATAGAGGCAGCGATCAATATTTCTCAGAAAAGTACTCAGGGAATGGAACGTGTTTTCGAATTAGTGAAGTCACCATCCAACTGGCAAACCAACGCAACCCGAAATAATACAAATTTGTTCCTCAATTCCATGACAACGAATTAAAAATAGCAGCATCATTTTGTAGTTTGAAAATCATTCTGGCGATAGGATGCAAAAGATTTCCAATCAGAATGTTAGGTGTCAGATTTCCATATCATATGTAGGCCCCTATACCTATCCAGAATCTATTTTAAATTGAATATCGTTACGTAACGGAATACAGATTATTTTCCAAGATGAATGAGAAAATATTGTATATATCTTTTCCAGTAATTTCTTTTGAAATATTCTGCATAGATCATATCAAACACCATTCTTCACTACATAGAAGATCAAACATTCATCTTGTTCAATTTCACTTCTTTTTCAAGACCTTGCACCACTTTTTAACATGATATAGATCCTATCAAACCACTCTCTAAACTCGTTCTTGCTTGAAATCACGGAATATATCAGATTACTTGATTCAGAGTTTTCCCTAATTAAGATATACGCTTGGAGCCGCTCTCGAGTAATATTATTAAGGAAACATAGTCATAAACCACTCAATTAGGAAAATATGGAAATGATTTAAATGTTGAAATGTGCGCTGTGGCTGCTAGCGGACGACAGCTTCATCCACATATAAAAGAGATTTCAAAGAGTTGAATCGAGATTATATTTCTTGTGTTCAGTCAATTGGAAGATAGATAATGAGTGGATGTTGGATAAACATGAGTAAAAGTCGATCTGACAGAATATTTTCAATTTGGTTGAAAACTTTGTAACTTTATGATCATGAAATATCAAATGTAAGTATAGGTATGTAACATGTGTGGTTTATTCATCCACAGGGTATGACATTAAAATATTGAAATTTTAATCATGTTGAGTCTTATGAATATAGGAATATGGCGTGAGAATTTGCAATGTATAATAGACTATATACACATGCAAGGTATAAAATGAAATATCGAGCTACGAAGCAGGTATACATGTTACATAGATGTCATTAAAAATAATGAAATAATTGTAAAACAAATCGATTATCCATAATTGGGTAGCAAACAAACTGTGTAATTAGACCTTGCAATACCCACAGAGCAGAATTGCATGTATTCCGTTACAATTTTCTATAATATCCACATATAGGCCCACAGTTGAGACGATAATTTTGTTGTTGTATTCCTGTATTCAAACGTTGTGACTTGTAGGCTTATATGTGCTCGTTATAATATGATACCAGATAAACTCCGAGAGCATGTCATTATGAATATTCACAGGAAAATGAGTATCGTACTTTTTGTATCTCAAACTGAAGCATTTATGAATTGGCATTTTCAATAAAAGTCGAAATTATTTCTGTTTTGATATTTCCAATTTTTGAAATCGATTCATCTGACGCAAGCGTGTACTACATTCATATAAGGGTAAACATCATGAGCAATATTCTTTCACATTAAATAGAATTAATGCTGATATTACTCTCGTCAATTTATTCTGAAATTCATTTTTTTTCAGTCCATGTCGTATAAGATAGGTGTAAGATTCCATATCCGTTGGGTACAAGATTTTGGAGTGAAAAAACAATCACGTTTGCTTTTCACCTGTGAGTATTCTCAGAGGAATATTGAATCTGTAGATGACTCACCGTATTGCTGATTGCTGTCATCCAGTCACTGTAACAAGGAAAAGGCTACATTAGTGACCACATTCAATCAATAATATTATAATATTATGAGTGACTTAGATACCAATATATAGTTATATCTGAAGTATAATGAAGTATTCATGAGCGCCACGAGATTTCTTGTTTACCAATGCGGCATGTCACCATTTCACATAACATATATGTGGGCATATATATATATATATATATATATATATATATATATATATATATATATATATATATATATATATATATATATATATATATATATATATATATATATATATATATATATATATATATATGTATATATATAATATATATACCTTTATCGGTCCCTGACTCCAAAAAGTACATGATAACAATCGATATAAAATACATGGGAAAATATAATACAACAAAATTAAATGACTGAATATTGAAATGATATGAAAATGGAATAAAATTGAGATAATTAACGATAACATACAGAAATTATGTCACTAATGATGATTGAAAGAATAGAAGAATAGAATGAATGTGAACGTTAATGGATGATAGTTATGTGGTTCATTTTGCAATAGGAAATTCATCAGAATATAAATGAAATTGTGAATTTCCATCCGTTCATATAAGCAGTAAGATAATTATCACCTCACAATTTCAAAACTCGATTATATGCAGAATTGTCAGTACTTTTTAATTATAATCGTCTGTGCTACTTCATATCTTCTCTCTTCATTTATGTATTCATTACTTTTTGGCGTCCACTTTTGAATTTAACTGCAAGTAAGTGTACGTGCACAGCAGCACTCAAGAAATATAATTTCTATTGAACAGATGAATCTCCTCTCAACTTCATATAACCTAGCGATAAGAAACTCAAATTCCTATTTACCGCAGAAGACTCATTTCCGAGTACAACTTTAAAACGGCGCAATTTGTGATATACGAGCACGAACGTTGCTATGGCTGCTATCAAATGTTCGAAACTACAGCCCGGTAAGGTACTATTATATCAGAGAATGCACGGTCGTTACATCATCGTGATCTTGCTTTACAGAATCCAGTTTCATTACAGATTCTTAGCATTCCTTTAGAAATCTTCGCTAAAAGGAATATAATTTATGAAAGTGAGTACCTCTGGAATCATTTCTGTATACTTCTCGTTTTTAATTTAACCCCATACTAAAATTCTTATATTGGAAACGATTATAATAATTCATGGATCCATGATTTTCATTTTTCTCACTCACATGGTTTCTGATGAATATTCAACTCGTCGAGACAAGTGTTCATTGACATGAAAATATTGAAATAAAACTGAAATAGATTGGAAGTTTCTGTAAAACATTCAAAACCACATGATTTTCTTTCATCAGGTTCGTCGAAGAATAAATATTGGCTAATAACTCAGAATGTATTTTCATTTTTCATTGTATATGATATATACTTGTGTCCACAAGAGAAGAGAATCACCTATCATAACGAAATCAAATAACACAATTCAAATTTCAAAGGTGTGATATTTTGAGAGACAATGATTTTTCATGACTAAATTTGCGATTAGAAACAAACCATATCACCCTTACCTGATACATCCCATGCTAGTGCTAAATAGCTCCAAGAGGCTAGGACTTTCATTGGTTAATGTTTACTAAAAAAGCTACCAACAATGACAAAATATTATAAAAACAAATTCACGGTCTCTTGGACTGAATAATTCCATCACATTTTGGGGCTAGTATTTTCTGCTAACAACAATTGAAATACACAGAGACCAGACACGTTTCCATGACAGGTATTAAACATTAACCAATCAAGTGTCCTATAGCCTCTTGGAGCTAGCTAGCACTAGCACGGGATGTATTAGGTAAGGGTCCAGAGCAATTAATTAAGTGATTGAATCTGCAGGAAGTTGAAGTTGCAGTTCACAAACTGAAGTCTTATGTACCATACATAATTTTATTTGCCGATGATCTACCTTTTTTACCATGGAAACAAAAATAATGTTCCATATGATCCTTTGAATAAATGGCGTTCATATATATTGCATTTTTGAACGTCGTAAATGAACAAGTTAAACAACTGCATAATGATTGAATTATTTCGCTCTGTTTCAGAAACTGAGAAAATGCAGTTCACACAATATTGTGAGGATATTAATCTATTATGAATCATTTCTCAATTAAAGATTGCCAGTCACTTCAGGATTGAATATTTGGGATTTTATCCACTACCGAGAAAATTAAAATATCACAACTAATTATGTGTCGATTTTTCATGCAGTCACGTTTTCTTGACATTTTATAAGAAACATTGAAATCATTGAATATGATCTGTAAGCATTCATTCTTCAAGTCATCCAATTACGAGTAGACCTAATACGCATCAATGGTGAATATACGGAACCATATCAGATACTTCCAGATTCACAGAAATAATTTAGTGTCGTAACAGAGTTTGTTTGTTTGGCTGATTATCAATAACAATTTGTGGCATAAAGCAAGTATGGACTGCACATTTTCTAGAAATTGAGTATATTATTCAATTCATGAAGTATCGAAAGATACTTCAACATTATCACTATTTTTCATGTATGGAACATTCTCATTCTTCATTTTTTTAGTCTCTCAAAAATAATGTTTTCAAACATCAATACAAAAGCGTCGCCCAAAGAGCGAATACTGGAATAGAGAACCAAGAGTGAACGTGGCTTGACGTGTTTACTTGGAAAGAAGATGAGCCTATTCGAGGAAACGATCAAAACCTGACCCCAAAACCCTAAAGACAAATACTCTGTGCTCTAATAGTAACTCTTACGGTATTATTACACGCCAAGCCCACCTTCACTTTTCGTAGTTTCTCTATCCAGTATTCGCTCTTTAGCGCCCTCAGTCAAAACTCGTACATATAATTACTATATCTATAATAATAACTTACTTGACCTCGTCTTCGGACTGCGCCAGTAACCAGTGCACCTTATCACGTCTGTGATTCCCGAACGCCATCAATTGCACCACGTGACACCCGTTCGGCAAGTCCGGCCTACCGGGTATACGCATCGTCCACTGACTGACTGCAAGCATCTCTGGCGCGTCCTTCACTACCAGACAACCCTCGGGCTCGACGCGACCCTTCTCTTTGAACCACGCCAGTGTCGAGTCCTCGTACAGTACCACCCATTCTTCGCGCCACGCTTTGCCGAACAGCCGCTCTGAAACAAACACCAACGTTAAAGAACTTCACAATCATGAAACCAGAATTCAAAAAAAAAAAAAGCCGTAATACTCGTCTAATCAAAGTGTCTTAATACTGGTTTTATTTGATTATTTTTTTGTTGCAATCTTGTACAACTGTCTACTTTTCTCGCCACTTGATGTAACTTGATTGCTTAAAATTAAAATTAATAGTAATCAAAGATAGCCTACACTTTGTAAGTAGAATGTAACAAATCTCTCAATGTTTTTCTTTTTTCTTTTTACTTCAATTAATTTATTACTTTAATGTTTGAGAAATACGTCCAAATTTGAATTGTACTTATAATTCACTATTTTGCCCACAGTTAAGCCTTATTTGAAGGGCTTTGTGGAGGTTTTTTGTTGTTGCAATTCCGTTTTTCTTTCTGTATCAGTGTATGTGACCAATAAAAAAAATAAAAAAAACGAAAAATGGCGATATCTATTTCCTAATTTTAGAGAAATGTGGAAATCATCAATCCAATTTCAGAAATTAGGATTGATTTATTTGTCCTCCGAGACCCGGTTCTTTTTTCTGAGTCGTGACGTAGACATTACTTGAATCTGTTCGTGTTTTTTTGTTCATGTCTCATGGTCTCTGGAAGCCGAACAATTGATCATAATTTCTGAAATTGAGATGATGATTTCTAGTTTTCTCGAAAACTAGGAAAGCGGTTATCGAGATTATTCATTAAAATCTACTTCTAGAATTGTGGTGTTCTTCAAGAACTTGACTTGTAGTGACAAATAAAACACCCACGGAGGTCGTTCACCAAAATACAGAATGCAAATATCACTTTGTTACCTCTGTGATATCATTAAGTCATTATGACTTATCAGTGTAAGATCTACGATAAGAAACGCAACTGAATCTTTCAAAGCGTTATTTATCTCAAGCTGCAGTAAGATTATGTATAATTGGAATTATTTACGAATATTTAATGTGTAGACGAGTGACTTCTTTTATGGATACACGTATTTTAGAATCTCGAATCAAGATGAGTGTAATATATTGAAGAGTAGGTATATCTCGATGAGATAATTTTCTCTTACGAACACTCTTTATAGATCCTATCGTTTCAAGCCTTCTACCCTGATCGAGGCAGCATTTGAGCTGAACTGAACGTGTGAGGAGGGTCAGGAATAAGATGCCAAGAAAGGAATTCGTCCGTGCAGGAATTTTTCACGCTAACGTAATTATGACTTGTAGGATACGGTTATTAAATAATATGAATTGATCAGTCGTTTTGAAGAAAAAAAATAAAATTACTGATAATATTCATAAAATATATCATACAAATTGTGACAGAATTAAGTTGTCGAGATACACTGCTTTCTAGATTCAAGAGTTGACCAACAATGAAGTATTTCCTATATGCGTCAAGGTGTGTAGAATACCAGAGTCAATGAAGTGGCAAGAGTAGAACTACTGTAACGACTTTTATAGCTTATTCAGATATCAAGGTGTGTAGAATACCAGAGTCGATAAAGTAGCAAGGGTAGAACTACTTTAAGGACTTTTGTACCTTATTCAGATATCTCGCTCATCTTACAACGCATATTTCGCGTTTGACTAGTATATTGAAAAACGACGTATTCTTATGTATAAGACATATTTTCATATTGAAAACGAATATTGACATATTCATATAAAATATGGTAGACGGATTATTTTTGGAATGAAAGTATGCTATCTTATTCATGCTACCTTGCCTCTAAACGGCAGTGAAGTGATGCCACATTATTTTATGTAGCAATGATTCTAAGTGGAAATGGATGGATCCAGTGATACGATCAATTTTTAACTACATGATAATATCTCAGCAATCATTCATCTCCTGATCTATTCAACATCATCTTATGAGTTTTGTGAATGAAAATTCAAATATTGTTCTTTTTTTCCTTTCTCACCCCTCAACGATGTTCAAGGTGTTTTCTAAGTATCCGACATATTTCCAATGAAAAAGCAGATGATTTTCAAAGTCAAAATCGGATTACTCACACAAACCACGCATGACTTGGTGTGTATAGAGAAACTTGTGCGTAATACCGAAAACATGGCACCTCCACCCGTGACTTTTAATTGTGCGTTCAAGATCGAAATGATCAATCGTTCTTTGGAAGAAGCAAATATATGTATTTGCCTACAATATAGACGAACATACAATATGAATTCTTATCCCAACTCAACAAGTAAAATACTGAAACAGGTGACATAATTGAAATTAGTACGCATAGTTTCTTAGGTGATTCATTTAATTGATGATAATTCTAGTAGGCTCGAGTGAGGGAGTTCTGTTTTAATTTTTTCTCAAGTGTTTTGAAAAGAAATTATATGTTCAATCATCTTCATTTTTGATGAACCCAACTCGAGAATGAGCAATATCAATTCGTGTGTATTTGGATGTTTGTTTCATATATTTTATTCATTTATATTGGGTTGAATATATCGATCATGGTTCTATGACGTATGTCATGAGTTCAATTGTATTCACACCATTTAATAATACCCGGGCAACGAGATGAAATATCGGAACACAATTCGCTCCAAAATAAAATTGATTGAAATGAGATTTTGTTTTTTCAATTATTCAAATCAAGCTTATTGCTATGAATAATAGAAATTGAATCAAAAGTGCAATCTGACTGAAAGATCCTGATCAACTTCACAGATATTTGTATGTGACTTATCTCTATTCGAAATGTCACTGGTCAAATCATCATGATTTTTGTATCCATATAATGTCATGTTTATTCGATTGTGAGAATGAAAAAATTAGTAGTCAACCATTCCGATGACAAATAAATGAACAAAACCAACAAGATATGATGAAAAATCATCAATTGATGGATGTAAAATCGAGCAAATGAATTGATGGATTTAAACCGATTGATCATTGACATTTTTGTAATCATCTTTTGATTCGAACAATCTCACCAGTATATGAAAAACTATTTGATCAGATTTCATGGAATAAGCCCTGTGATACCAAACTAGTGAAAAATCTATGAAAATATCAGAAAAATACCAGAAAGCTAATATTGAAACATTAAAGCAACATATATGTACTATTCGTTCATTCGAATCCATCATCAAATAAATCATATCCAGTCAAATATCATATAACTTCAAGACTTGTAAAACTTTCTCTCACTTTTCCTCAACTAGAGAATATTGAAAACATATCGGTTTTTCAACTTCCAGTGTGAAAAGAGCCATGTTGTCTATATTTTCGTTCACCATATACAATATTAACCAGTCGAAACCCAGTAACGAGAGAGAACACCAATATGAAGCTACAGAACGTCTGGAATTGAATGGGATTTACTAAATCTTGAAATGGAGTTTTTTAGTGACTTTATACCAATTTTGAAATGTTATAAATGTTGAAATAGAAACAAAACATGCCTGCAAGATGAATATTCAACACTAATAATTAGTTCGAAAAAGATCTTGGCTAGATAGTAGGGTAAGGACCACAACAATGAAATGTGATATTAGAAGTTAATAGTGGAAGTATATTGTTTTTCTCTCGATTACATTCTTATTCAAAGTAATTTCAGTGGTGAAACCGTATCGAGGTAACTTTTTTCAAACTTCAGAGTGACATTATGAATAATTTTTGTGATTACTTCATTTGTATTGAGACCATTTTTATCCGCCACCCGTGAGTGAAATTATTATCCACTATTGAGAAATCTCGGCCTTCTCTTTACTAAAAAATGGTAGCCTGAAATTGTGTAGACCATGCAACCTTATTGACATAACGTCAATAATTACCAATTACCGGCACAGCAGTGCATTGGTTCATGGTTGACAAAGCTAATTGTTTTCAAATAATTGAAATGGGGTGGTGAGATCGCCCTTGTGGTGCCCCCTCCAAGCGATCCTACCTTTCATCCATAGACTCAATTGGGAAACAATGCTTTTGTATCAAGTTCCGATGTTATTAAAAAAACAAAAACATGCAGCGCAGTGAATAACGCGCTCCCTTCATGTGATCGGGGGAAGGTGAAGAAGCATATCGGATCTGGTTCGATCCCCACCACTGTCCATCTTCACAGAGGTTTTTGTGGTTTCAGAAAACCATTAGTAGTCTCCCAGTGGTCTAGGCTAATGCTGAGATGGTTCCTACAATATAGGCAACGACCACTTCCTTCCCACTATCCAACCTATTACCTGAAAAACTTTCATCTCATCATCCCACCATCTCATATCATAATTTATCCGACGCCAATAGATCTTGGTTATCATTACAGTGCGTCGTTGAATTCAAAATGAAGAAAAAATACGAATTGTGTGAAGATCCATTACAACTTGTGAGTGAAATGGAAAAATAAAATTCATGATGCTGAAATGAGGAATTTTGAAATACATCCAATCCATTCATATTCATTCATTGATATTAATAAATGTATATATATATATATATATATATATATATATATATATTTATATATATAATTATGTATACATAAATACAATATCCGTACGGATCAAGTGATCATTAAATGTCTTGAATATACTATGCAGTCAGTTGGAGTGAACTAATTGCTACACTGTAGTAGACAATCTCAAAACGGATACGATTTGTACTCAGTGTTTTTTATCGTAGACAATATACCGAATACCAGGCATACCGAAGATATACCAAGATATGTCTTTCAATTTTAAATGGAAAATTGACCCTCACTTTTCCACCACTGCTTTATAACCTCCCTCTTCTCAACCCCCTCACCTTGAACTTTAACCGTTAAGTGCGTTGAGTGCAAAGCACTAGAAAGTGAAAAAGAAAGATTATTGAAATTGAGTTGCATGCTGGATTCCTCCTGTACAGAACATTGGTAATAATTGCAAACGTAGACAAGATGAATGGAGACATGCAAGGTGTGCACTTGTTCAGTCGGGGGAGTAAACTGTCTCATCTTATGTGCATATCTATTTTCAAGCTGGATTTCAATGAGAGCGTTATTCGCTAAGCGATTTTTTCAAACCGCCATGATGATAAAACGACCAATCAGTGACGAGAGCAACGCTATTTCTGATTGTTGAGCTCACCTCAATTTCACCGCCTTGTGAAAGCGAAACGCAAATCGCGTTCATGGAAGGTCAGCTCAAGATTTTAAGCGACCGAATTCAAATTTTGCTGGAAATGGAAAGAAGCACGGACTTGCTGTAACTGCGTGGCTTAAATCACGTCATAGATAAAAGAGAGAACAGAACAAATCTGTTTTTGAATATTTGTCGAACCACAATAAATTCCAGATGAATTTATACCAACTTTATATAATAACTTTTCGAACTACTTATCAGACTTGTAAAAAAGTCCCAGATTATACATTTGAATGTAAAATGACAGAATTATTAACTCCATGATGTATTCCTGTTCAGCGTAATATTGAGTACACGTTAAAACTACGTTTGTCACGTTGTCACTTAGCACTTGTCTGAAATAGCATCTGAATAACATGAATTTGATTATAATATTATAGGAACCAGGAATTGACAAAATGGGAAAAAGCAGTGTGCGTTATAATATGAGCGAGATTGTATATGCATACATGTACTGGAAAAGTGATAAAGAAGTACCTATTTTGATTTCAAATGTATCAATTCACTGCCTACATAATTCACTCATTGATAATTTCAATCATGTTACCTATTTGGTTCTACCTGTTTATCATATTTTGATAGGTTTCCTTATAGCTTCAATTGATGAAAAAATACATGATAATTTTCATCTATAAAACGGCTCATCCGATCTGTGTGCATAGAATGATGTGTATCATTTGTGTAATCTTATAACATCATAATTGAGGCAGTCACATATGATTCAATTATTTGATCATGAAGTAGATTTTCATCAACAGAGAACGCGTATTAGTATGTTCCTGTATTCGAATAGAAAGAACTTTCCTTCTTGTGCACATTGTGAAAACGGACATGAGTGAAGACTTCGTTTTTTTCAAATATAACAATTCAATTATCGAGATTGTCAAATCGTCCCCTCTTTTCTAAATTAACTTTAATTAATGAAGAATTAATTGTACAACTATTTGTAGAATGTACGACATTAAATTAGATCAGACATGCATCATATGGGTATGGTATATCTATCCCAATATATCAACTTAGAAATAAAATAAGACGTGAAAATATTTAAAAAGTTAGACAGCTCGAAAAAGACATCATTTCGTATCCTTTAATACACGCCATCGGTATAATCAATTGAGTGGGTATCAGACTGGATAAGACTCGCTAGTGCATCACAAGATACGCTCGAGACAACCGGACGTACTCGTTCAACTGTACACTGAGACGGGCGATTGAACCTTCGAGCAGACGAGCTATCATCACGGTGAGTGCAGGCTACCTTTTCACATATATCTCTCATTTATATGGCTGCTTTTATTCGAATGGGCTTTGATAAGTACGGTAAGGTTTCAAAGTGGCGGATTTGCAACATACACATTTTTATCATTGTAAAAAATGGTTGAAACTTCTTGAGACCGAATGGACCAGTAGCTATGAGCAATCTGAGCCGTCATTTAAGTACCCAGTTCATGGTCGACTATCCTGCAGAGGTTTTTATGATTACCCTCTGTCATGTACGTACGATCATCATAGGTTGGTTACTTAACAACAGGTCATAACCGATTTCTTCCCACTATCCAGAACACCTAATGAAACTACTAATTCATCTCATCTTTCCATCATGTCTTTCATATTTCGACGACCCCAATAGATTGTAGTCATCAGCACGCCCACAGAGTTTCTATAAAGAGCTGAATAATGAGCAAGTATAAGTAAAAATGGCATCGAATGAGTTCGCAAGTATATTATAATATAGTATATAAGGAACTTGACAGCGAATTTGAGCTACTGGATGAGGGAAAATGTGAAATGGTATAGAATTATTTGAAATATGGTAATTTCAGTGGATATGGAAAGACGAAAAGTACTTTAGTGTAAATTAGAGTGAAATATCACAATCCCAAAATATGAATGTCCCCTCGTCAAAATATATCCCTTGATTCCTTTCTAATATGATTCTTCTAAAACATTTTCAATATACTTTTTCAGTTATACCTGTTATAGGAATAGCTGGTGGAAATATTCTACATAATGAGATGAGAGACCAGCTGCAGTTGAACTATTGACCCTTGTCATGTGGAAAAACGATTGAATGACGTCGGATTCATATAGTAGTCAAGACAAAGAGACACAACGAGAGAAATATATGCATAGTGCTTTTTTCTGCTTTCGGATTGGAACAGATGTAAATAAGTAATGCCATTTGTATCTATATCTATATCTATATATCAATATATATATATATATATATATATATATATATATATATATATATATATATATATATATATATATATATATATCTCTCTCTCTCTCTCTCTCTCTCTCTCGCTCTCTATATATATATATATATAAATATCTCTCTCTCTCTCTCTCTCTCTATATATATATATATATATATATATATATATATATATATATATATATATATATATATTTATATATATATGTTCATATATATATATATATATATATATATATATATATATATATATATATATATATATATATAAATATATATATATATATATATATATATATAAATATATATATATATATATATATATATGTATATTTACGATGGTTTGCTCACTTCATGATAATTGAATCCGTTGAACCTTGAAGCTGCATCCATGCAATACACAAGAATTGTGAGTAGGAAACTGAGTGATGAGTGAACATACTCCAAGTCGTAGATTAAGATGTTACATAGTTCTTATATCAGCAACACTGTTTGAGAGTGGATATTTATTGTGAAGGTATAGATATTCCAAAACCCAAGCATATAATCCAGAATAAAAGTTCTTTATACACTTCATTACATGAATTCTAATGTAGCATTTTTCAATAGTTGTCCAGATAAAAGAGATGAGGTTGAATTGAGTCCGGCGCAGCCGCTATCTAATCTGACTATCATTGTGAATTCATCTTCACCCACACATTATCTCAATTCGTGTAATAATTCTCAGTACCGGTATGCGTGTTTCTAACTTTTGTCCGTGGCTGTATCCTTAACGGCCGGTACAGGAATGCCAGTGCTTTTAGTTGTAGATCGTTAATTCCCCACACGATCATTCATTTCCTCCTTCTCTTCCCGTCTCTCTCGTTTACAATTTCTATGTTCCAGGTCTGTTCCAGACTTGATCCTACTCTAACGTTAACCACTTACTGGATGAATGTTCATACGGCGATAATTATCACACGCTAAATAAAACAGATACTACGAAACTTCAATTAGGTTGTTGTTTGTGGGTTACAATTCCGTCTACGTTCTTTGAATTCACACGTTAGTTGTGACAAAATTATGTGAAGGATTGGGTCATCTGGGACATAACAGATTATCAAAAATGACTTGAATACCTCTCAATATGATTATTTCAATATGAAGATGAAACAATTATATATATATCTATATATATATATATATATATATATATATATATATATATATATATATATATATATATATATATATATATATATATATATTTATGTGTGTTATAATATTCTCATTTTGCGGATTGCCCTTCCGTGAAACAGTTGGCGGTTCTGAAAAGAACTACTCTCTCGACGTTTCGGCATCTTCAACGAGTCGTCTCGTTCAAGAACTGGAATCGAAACGTCGAGAGACTAAGGTTCTTTTCAAAACCGCCAACTGTTTCACGAAAGGGCAATCCGCAAAATCAGACTATTATAACATCTATCATCGGCTCTCAAAACCTTCACCATCGCATATATATATATATATATATATATATATATATATATATATATATATATATATATATATATATATATATATATATATATAAGTATATATTAATTATATATATATATTTATTTTTTATATATATATATATACATATATATATATATATATATATATATATATATATATATATATATATATATATATATATATATATATATATATATATATTATATATATATATATATATATATATATATATATATATATATATATATAGTCGAGCAGTGACTCGATGAGAGCCAAGTTCGTGCGAAGTCTCAGCTACACGCTTACACTGTTTACACGAAGTACTTCCAGGCAATTTTGAGCATACTGTATCTCCGGAACTAACAAACCTAGATACCTCTAGTTTGTTGTAATGGAATGAGGCGCCATACACGACACGACATATCAAATCAAAGATATATCCGCACAACTTTCGTAAGTTATAGCACTGTGAAAACACTACTTTTTTCGTTTTCTTCTTCTTCTCCTCCTCCTCCTCCCCCTCCTTTCCTCGTCACCTAAGAACTTGGCTACAGGCCAAACGAATCGTCAAAATTCTCTGATTTGTTTTAGGGTATATGTGAACTTATATGAAATTGTGCCTTCTGCATTTTTTAACTGGAAGTTGCTCTTGAAAACCGGAAGTAGGCCTAAGGTATACACTTATTTTATTTTCAAAGTTTTTATTATTTTCAAAAGTCATTCCACGACTTATTCCAATGATTTTCCGAAAATATGTTTGTACAAATATACCAGATCGATCGTGAGTGCGGGATTTGTCAATTGATCATTTTTAACCAGAAGAGATTGGAATAATAACTTCCAGAAATGAAGAATACTGTCGTATCGACGAATCGTCCGATTTGTCTGATTATTATTCCACTTTACGCCCATTTTGGGCCATTGGAAGCTGATATACGGTAGGCGGAGAATTCAATTAAGATATAGTATGTATTCGAAAGAAAATTTGATAACACGAACGAAAAATATATTCTGATGCAAACAAAGCAAATGCAAACAGTTTTGATTGTAAACAAGCAAATGCATCTAGTCATTATGAAGCAACAAAAATTACTGATATGCCACCAAAAACCCTGACGGGTAAAAACTTGAAGCCAAGTCCTGGAATATTTTAGCAACTACAAAAACTTCCCGATGTAATAGGTGTGAAATCAAAACTGTGTGCCAAGTACAACTTGTTATTCATCAATACGGCCTGAAAAATAACAGGAACCACTTGGCTCATTGCCCCCCACGTCCCCTAATAACACCACCCCGAATGGAAGTGAAGTGCATTATGCTAAGAAATGGGTAACATCACGTTCCTGACACAGGGAAACGTAATATGATTCAAGAAACTTGCCCTCCCCCGTCCATTTTCTATTCTAAAATGTAGTTTCCTATCAACTTGATGACATCTAGTGGGCACTGAGAGATTGAGAGAGCTTAAATTGAGCGCCTACATTTGATTGGGTAGCAGACTATCATGAAAAAAATTCAAACGTTATAAGTTCATAGAGCCTAACTTACAAATATCTTGTTATTTTTCGGTATGTAGGTTCTATGAATCATTCAAAAATACTCGAATTACTTTCAAATTCGAAGTATAATTCCAAATTTTTTCATATTGTATTTTTATTCTTATTTGAAGTTATAATTCATTCTACTCCAACGAGGAAAATGTCCAGGTCAAAGTCAGTCTTTGCCTTCTTTCGAGCCACAAATGCAACATTTATTTAAAAAAGTGGATATTCTGATAATTTGATAACCAATATCGTGACAAAGTCTCCATGAGACCATGCGTGAATTACACATTTTCTTGATTCATACTACGTTTCCCTGTGTCAGGAACTTGAAGTTACCCATTTTTTTAGCATCATGCACTTCACTCCAATTCGGGGTGGTGTTATATGAGGGTATGTGCGGCTGTGAGGGGCGATGAGCCAAGTGTTTCCTGTTATTTTCCAGGCCGTATTGACTAATAATAAGTTGCACTTGGCATACCATTTTGATTTCATACCTTTTATATCGGGATGTTTCTTTGTTGCTAAAATATTTCAGGGCCTGGCTCCAAGTTTTTACCCGTCAGGGTTTTTGGTGGGATATATATATATATATATATATATATATATATATATATATATATATATATATATATATATATATATATATATATATATATATATGGTTTCAGCATGATTTCATACATCTTGAAACAATTTGCTTGTGTGAATGTGTATCTCCATTAACAATCAATAACAATATGGTGTTTTAATTATTGATTCATTGTGATTTCATTTGTAACCATGCACATCTTCTTACAGTCTCTGATCTTCATTCTCATAGGTCATTATTATAATGTCGGTCGTGTTCTGCCAATCAAGAAACATCTAAGATTTCCATCCTCTTCGATTTGGTATTTGATTCTGCCTAATCAGTTCAGTATTTGCAACACTTATGCCATTATTAGTATTATTACTTAGAAGTTAAAAGTGAACATTTGGGTACCGGTATCAAAATTAAATACAATGTATGCCAAATAAATACTGACTGTTCCAAATTCCTACTTTGTGTTAATTACACACCATGAAACCATATCGCACATATGAGAGTGAGGAAATCATGAAATCAGAATTAATGTGAATGTTGCAGTAGAGCAGCGACATATTCAGAATTTTGTTGGTTTTGCAACTATGAACTTCTGGTCTCCCTTCGTGGCACATATGACACTTTATAAGGAAATTAGAGTGTGGAATTATGAGAAAAATGAGTATATAGGTCAAAAACGCATTCCTGTCACTTATAACACGATGTAAACGAAGCGATGAAAAAAGAGGAAATGTTGGAACTATGTACTTGTGAATCTGATGTTATTTCGAATATATTCATATTCGATTTGTTGATACTTGCGACATATACGTCTGCTAATCTTCTGAAAATATACTCTCTTTTTGTGATCTGTACTTCAGTTTTTGGTCTACTGCATTTTCAATATTCATGTTTTGTACTTCCCACACAGTTTTTCCCGTGCATACTCGACAAATGTTGCTAAGCGAGCACATTCTCTCTATTCTAGTCATTCCCAGTTCAACTTCTCAATGGCATGATGGCATGTCTGCATGATGGCCTCTTCAATATTTTACCGACTCCACCATTATGTTGATCAAACTCCCACCATCTTATTTTTTCAGTTACTGGCTTTTTATCATCGATATTCATAATATGTATATATATATATCTATACACACACACACACACACACACACACACATATATATATATATATATATATATATATATATATATATATATATATATATATATATATATAAACATATATATATATATATATATATATATATATATATATTTATTCATATATAAATATATATATATATATATATATATATATATATATATATATATATATATATATATCAGAGTTTATATGGGCCCCATTGTAGTACAAGTTCTAAGTTATATTGATTTATCTCAATTCCGTATCGATCAATTAGAAATCTTGTAATGTATCATTATTTGTTCTATTATTTGTTTGATATACCATAATTACTGAATCGTTGATACATCATAAATGACGGCTTACTGACATAGTCAATTGTAATGCTATTTATAAGTTATATTCTGAAATATGTAGATTGTGTACCGATTTCCTCGAAAGAGGATTAAAGGAATACACACTACTAATACTACTACTACTACTACTACTACTACCACTACTACTACTACTAAGTACTAAGTAGATAGTATTAAGTACTAGTACCATAAAATTTTTCTTTTTTGTTTAATTCATCGAGGAATTTATTATTAGGCTGAATTTGATTCAATTTTGATTATGTATATGTATGTGTGTTATATCTATGTATATGTATTTATATAGGCCTATCATTCAGAGAACTGAATTCAAGTGTATTTTGTTGTATTATGAATGTTAATAGACCCGCAGACAAGTTATTTTTTTTTTACTTTGCTGGTCTATAGTATTTTAATATATTTATTTTTTTGATAATAAAAATAACTTGCGAAAACAAAAAATTCTACCACTACTACGAATTGATATTATATATCACAACAGATCAACTCCATGAGGGTTTCGTGGAGCCTCACAAGAGTACCCTTTATTGTTATAACGCTTTTATTTGAATCAATACAAAAAATACCACTACCACAACTATATGGTATATGTACCAATTTTTTCCACCAAAAGTATGAAGTTAGCTCATTGTTTTGATCGATCTCATTACTTTTGCCCAGAAATAGGGTTGTTGGTATGATCCTTGGATCAAACAGAATCAGAGTGTTTCAATTCTCAAACAAGTTAACGGTTATTGGCAACAGATCTATTTTACCGACTGAGACTCATTTTCATGGAGGCTGATTTTATTTTATGTGACTACGAACAAAGGTATTGAATATCAATAATAATTGATAAGTTTTCACTTATAATTATGTATCTTGATGTGTGCAAGACTGAATAGGTGCATGAGATATGTCAATCTATGTAAAAATCTATGTAAAATTGATTTGACTTTCATTTTGTGTGAAACAATGGTTCAAACTCGGAACGTCGATTACCTACGTAAGGCCACATATGGGCATGACCTCACAATTCTTGCAATTGCACCCACTTTTTCCTGAATGCTTTTCTTTGTACTTTTTGCGTTATTGGAACTCCTTTCATACAGAACATATTATCAGTTATTTGTCAAAAATAGTATATTTATAATTTTGGAAAAATCAGGAGGAACATTCAGTTGGTGGTGTACTGGTCATATTATGACCATGCTTCCTTCACGAGGCCATTTTGCATTTTTATTCAATTATTCTCTTTTGAATCAATTAATCTCTTCATAGTCAACCTTTGAACATTTTACTATGTTGAGAAAAGTTTGAATGATTAGCCGAAAAATAATCAAATGAGGGTGTTCATATTTGGTAGGGTTGAAAAATATTCCAAAAATGGCATAGCCCTAATATATAATATATACATACCTTTTCATATATATGTATATATATAAATATATATATATATATATATATATATATATATATATATATAATATATATATATATATATATATATATATATATATATATATATATATATATATATCTTTTTAATGATAACAGTGACACGTATAAGTATGTAAATGCCCACTTACAGATTGTTCCGAGTTTCTTTGCTTATAAGTTGATCAGTAGTATCTACAGAACTATTCAGCAGTAATTTTTTTGGGACCATATTTATTTATTATATTGATATTCATAGGCCTTTATATTAATTTTTTATTCCAATTAACTAATTTTTATCACCTTCGTAGGTACAATACAGTGATGATTATTGTCTGCTTAACGACACAACCAACAGCTATGTTATACGGGGCACGAATGAGCAGGAGGTGATCATGAAACGATGATGTGATATTAAGTAAAAGGATGTTTACAAAAACCCATGCCTTATGAGGGCCTCGAACCCACGCGCAACGGTGACTTCAGATTTTGAAACGGTGCCTCAGCTGACCGAGCTACCGAAGGTGGTGATATATATATGTATATATATATATATATATATATATATATGATAAAGATAAAATTTCCGGTTGATCAAGTAAGGGCTTTATTTATTTTAAAATTAAATAAAATAATAAAGAAGCCTATCTATCTTACTATTATTATTATACTATACTATACTTTATATATATTATATATATATATTTTTATATTATTATTATTATATATATATTATATATATATATATTATATATATTATATATTATTATATTATATATATATATATATATATATATATATATATTATATATATATATATATATATATATATATTATATATATATATATATACTTATATTATACTATACTTTATTATTATTTATTATTATTTTATTATTTTTTTATTATTTTTTTATTATTTTATTTAATTTTAAAATAAATAAAGCCCTTACTTGATCAACCGGAAATTTTATCTTTATCATAATTATGGATCAAGGAATCAACTTCAATCATACCATATATATATATATATATATATATATATATATATATATATATATATATATATATATATACATATATATATATATATATATATATATATATATATATATATATATATATATATATATATATATATATATATATATATATATATATATATATATATATAATGACTTGGGAACCTATGACTTATCATACGTTATGAATGCAGGCCATAGAAAAGAGTTGTAAATAATGATATGTCTAACCATTTCACTCAACAGTAGAACGTCGATCAAAGCGACAAAATGCGAAGCCGAATGTTAGCTGATAGTCGATCAGCTTGATTGCCGGTTGATTGTTATAGTGATTGTTGGTGGTCATTGAAAGAAAACAAGAAGCAGATTAAATTTACTGATACCCCTTACCAATCTGTAATTTGTACCTCTGCAGTTTTTACCTCTGTTAATATTCTACAACTCGACAATTCATTCTTCAAAAATGGGTAACCAAATCAAGTCAAGTCTAATCTTACTTGTGGCGTGTCTCCAAATTTTTCGTGATGAAATAATGATTGTTTAAATTAATCATCATTGATGAGAAATCACGGAAATATCTAAGAAAATTTCGTGTATGAAAAATACTTTGGTCTCTTCCTTCAAGTTGATTTGTTGACTGAAAGAAAAAATAGAAATGATAATTTGATTATCACTCCATACATAATCTATATTCACGCTATTTGGCATAACTTCAGTTCATTCATAAAACTCATATGAAAGCAAAAAACATTGACAAAAAACGATTCATTTTTCATAAAGTCTCGTAATTCATGTTGTTAGTTTGTAGCCACTTACGAGACAAACAAAAACTCTCCGCAAAAGTATTTTAATCTATCTACTGGTACTTGTACTTTTCTATATAACTTCCACCCCCAGGAGTTACTTTTTACGAGCTTTCTATACACATTTTTTCTGTCTATACGTTTTTATACTTTCATAGTTTCAGACAAACAGAACAAAGGTGTAAAAAGTAAAACCACACATATTGTACATCTGACACGGAAAAAACAATCCCATGTATTCGGTGGTGAAAATATGACAATATATAAAGAACAAAAAAGTGAAACACTTCAACGAAATGCTCCTGGTTCATGAATTCAACAGAATATAGGTATAAAAACGTTTTCTCTCTCTGTCTTCACCCCCGACACGATCAACACTGTGGCTAGAACACAGGCAATCAGCGTGTGCCATATGCAATCTAGTAATAACTCATGAATACTCAACAGTTTTTTAGTAACGATATTTTAGGAGCCCAATGACACGTATAAATGATTTTGTTGTTCATATTCGTATATTTTACTGGTATCCATAGGAGAAATTCAATCCCAAAATTAAAGATTGATTTTAATTTGTATTATTTTGAATATTATCATGCCACCCTCGGTAGCTCAGTCAGCTGAGGCACCGCTTCAGAAACTGAAGTCACCGTTGTGCGTGGGTTCGAGTCCCGCATAAGGCATGCGTTTTTGTAAATTTCTTTTCACTTTTCATCACATCATAATTTCATAATCACTTGCACATTCGTATCTCCATATAACCTAGCTGTTAATGGGGTCGTTTAGCAAACTATAATCAATACTACCATACTTGACTTCTTGAATCGAATCAAATCCATCATAACGAATTGTTGTTTTGTATTCCATGTAGAATTACGGAAAATGTCGATTACTAACTCTCAGAATCGTTCATAAGCAAGTCTATTGTCGAACCGGCATCGTATTAGTGAGTATTGTTTGGCTTTGTAGAAACATTTTACATTAACATGAGGATGTTAAAACTCTAGTCTCTACCATGATTCTATTATATCTATTAGTTTTTATCAGTGTTCGTTCCATGTTCTGTCATGATCACTGTATGAATCAATCAATCAGAGACCAGAGTGAGTTCTGTTCGACAACCGATCACGGTAGTACGTAGGCCCTACCATATACTACCAACCCACTGGGAATACATTAGGCTGGAGCTGGCCAACTCGACACTTGAGTATCTCAAGATTTAAAAATAGATATACGAACCAAACATTGGTACTCTGAATTATTATTCTTTCTTGCTTTTTTCATGATGATACAACACAAATTCATTCTCAATCCCATTTTTCAAGAATACCAGTATAATGGTGAACCATGAATTCTTACCTTCTCAAAGGATCTATTGAATACTATGTGATCCACGTCTGAGGTAAATTATTGTCTTGAAAAAAAAATTAATTTGTAGAAACGTTCAACAAAAATTCACTAGTATATCTAATGTTTATTAAACATTTCTACGTAATCAAATTCACGATAGGATTCTCAAAACTACTTGAGAATGTCTCAGAGTGATCGGAATATCAATTAATAATAATCATCAACTCATTCATTATTATAAAATAATGATTCTAGCCTCTTCGCACTTTTATATGTAACGAGGGAAAACCTTAACCAAACAATAATATGGAAGTGCCTCCAATATGCCGCTTTTTGGTACACATTGGAGTACATGAGTGAATAAGCGTACGTAATACTGATACTTCATAAATACTTTGAGAAAATATGAGGATAATTAATAATCTACTCAGAAAGTGAATATTGTTCTTCACCAATCTGTTCAATCTGATATTGTTACGAGAATCGTGAATTCTTTTAATTACATCACACTATATATATACGTTATACGATATCATATTCCATAATACTATATATACCGGTAATCCGCATAGCTAGAGTATTTATAATTAGTTTCTCAGATTCTGTTACGATAAATTTTCACTCTCAAGAGATCGGCTGAAACTGGAGTAACCAGCATCACGATTCTAGGGGATGAAGTGGCGTGGGAAGGGGGTTTGGGGGAGGTAGGATGGATGTGACCAAACACTAGCGGGAACTTATAAGTTTCAACAGATAATGCATGCGAGAAGCAATCTGACTTGACTGTGCTATATCCGGTGGAGATTTACGATTAATTGGATTAATATAAGCTATAAGTCGGATAGGCAAAACGAATTAGGTGATTTAACTGTGATTTTAGTTTTAATTTAATTAGTAGTTGTATTTCATTGTATATGAAGATCAGAAACTAAAAATCAATGGATTCGAATTGTTTATTTTCTAATAAAAAACAATGCACTCAGGATATGATTGAAGTTACAACATTCTTCAATGTTCATTCTTTCTACGGTTGAACTCATTCGAGTTATTTACTTCAGCAGCAACCAAATTTGTAATTCAATCAACACAAAATGTACGTACATTTACCAAGCGATGTGTGACTAAAAATGTTTGGAGTATTGGAATTATTAGGAAATCATTTCAGAATGCTGATGCAGTGCGCCAATCACACATCACAGAATGATAGAGTTATTCATGATTGCTCAATAATCAAGCATTGCATCTATACTATAACACGACATGGGAAACTAGATCATGAATAAAAATGTAATTTTGATGATGTTGTGTTTTTTCATTTTCAATTGGTATCACTCGTGGGTATGAAAATGAATTATATTGTGAATTGATGAACTCTTCAAGCAGAATATTCAAAATCTATATCAGGAATATTTTTCTTCTGTCTACTTTTTTTATATAACCTACACACGATATTTCAGGCGCCGTTAGCAATGCATCGCAACCAATAACGAAGTAGTATAGACAATTGAGGGGGTCAGAAGCCAACTGGAATAAGTGACATTCGAAAGTAAATGAGTTAGGTCCTGTTCATCATAGCTTATAGACTTGTGTTTTGGAGGCCGAACGGAATAAGTGCTGCTTTCGAATGGAACAGGTGTCGCCACCATCTTCAAACTGCACTTATACCCTTTGGCCGCTAAAGACTAGTATATTAGCCATGATGAACAATACCTTCCGCATTTATTCTCTAATGTCACTTATTCCAGTTGGCTTCTGACCCCTTCAATTATATCATTTAAAACTGCATCGTGGCCGAGATCTCAGGAAGGAAGGAATAGCGTGATCAGCATTTATTGAGTAACATTTCTGTAAAATTTGTGAAAATGTGCAATGGTTCTTTTGTCAATGATTGATCACAATGTTAGAGATGAGCAATATCTCTGAGCCATTGCTGGCATTGAACTCGCTCACTATTTTATATGAGTAAATGCACTGGTTCATCTCCATGTGACAACGTGAAAAACGGTTCACAAAATGGCCAATAAATATTAAAACCATATTATGAAGCAATTCAATGATTCATTAAATTTTGAAGCAGCACTTCTTATCCGGATTGGTTATATTCTTCCGTGTGCTAAGAGATACTCCTAATCCAGTGATGCAGACGAACATTTTCGATAGTTCATCTGTTCTCGATGTGGATATAATGTTTTCCGATGGTTAAAATGATGATTATTTTTGTGAGAGAATTAAAACACTTTTTTTGTCATGTAGTTTTAACTGCATTTTCATCGGATGAAGACTTGATATTGAATGAGTCTGTATGAAATGCAGTGAACATAACAAAATCATCAATATATTACCAAAATCCAATAATCAAGAAGTGAACTATGAAGTAAAGTGAAGATTACAAAATAAAATGTCAAATCAAATCATCAAGATTATCAATATATAACTGAAAATTAGTACACAACGAAACAAATAAATAAATTTAAGAAACAATTGGGCCCCATATTGTATAAATGTGCTCTCGATATATAATGATGAAGCAAAATATAATATGATAAGTGAATTGAAATAATTTTCAAGTCATGAGTCTATGAGGTGATAATAGTAAAAAATTCAAACGTTCAGAAAATACGTCTGTGTAGTACCACTGCTCCTAATATAAAGATAAATTCAGGATTTTTCATTCAGCCCGTTGTAACGTTTTGTGATACGTTTTTTCTCGATGATATGCCGTGGTTTATGACTAAATCTTTTATCCAGTAACCCTCCCTGTCCACCCTTCCCCCTCATCCCCGCGCCTTCCGAACTTCAAAACCCCCATTCCATTGAGCTCGACAGGATTGATAACTACTTCGAATCTATAGGGAATACGTATACTTGAGAATGTTGTCCTCGCGTGGATATCTTTTATAGTCATGATTAAATTATTCCCATTCACTTTTCCACGAATAAATCAAATGTTATTCTCAAGATGCAGCATTGTACTGTATGTCACTCCCATGAGATGCAGGTTCGTTTCCCGAGTGCATATGCCCAGGGATTTTTATTCTTCCTCTAGATTATTCCGCCATTCAAGCCGGGTAGGTTTCTCATGACGCACTTGTTCCGTTCCCCACCACCACCCACCACCCATTACCCCATCCTCAAACCCATCACCCACGCGCGTACCCTCAAGGTCGCTGCTGATAAGACTTCCTATTCAGTCGTCTGGGCTCGGTGAAAAACTCGTGGGCCATTACCGGCCTCCTATCTTCCATTATCTATTTTAGAGTAAAATGTTCAACTTTGACTGCACCTAGATCTATTGAATTAATTCTATGTGAACTCAATTTGTGATATCGACATCAAGTTCTATATGGATAAGAGATGAACAAGAGAAAAATTCATTCCATATTCATTGGAATATTGGAATTGATAGACGTTATATATATACAATATTGCATAATCTATATATTCCACAGTGTTCACAATTTATGAGTGCAGATTCTGATATATTGTCTTGATGAGATGCGTATAATTATTCCTTGACAAACATATTTTAATTAGAATTCTCCATATAAATGAGAGTTGGAGATAACATTAATTGATTATTCGAATTATTATAGGCGAAAGTTTCAGTTGATCATTCATCTCTCATCAGTTATTGTTACTCCATACAGTGTTAACGAGTTCGAGTGAACTCAAATCCAAATCTCAAAACTGAAAAAAACAAATCAAATCGAATCAAATCTCAAAACTGATATCAAATTTCTGGATTCTTAATTCATACTCAATATATTAGTGACTTAGTTTCAATTTATATTCTATCATATAGGTGTGAGATGTGATTCATCTATTGTTCATTTATTCATATTATTATAGCCACTTTCGGCTACAGTTGGTGGAATGAGATTCAATTCGAAGCAGGATAATCCTCATAAGTAGTATTTAAACTTTTGCAGGACTTGCATACAGTCATATCCTGATTTTAGCAATAAAGATCCATCTTCTGTCCAGTCTGTGTTTATACTAATTTGATTTAAATTGAATTATGCTAAACTCGCTTGCATGATAAAGTAGTTGTCATTCAAACGTCCATGAGATTGAGCCTGCACTTATCGACACTGAACTGAAAAAACTCTTTTACCGAAGCATGAATATGTCACAATGTCAAGTGATTGTCGCTGAAAATTTCAAGCATATAAAACATTCATTCCACTCTTCGTACTTTTATCAAACTTCCAATCATTGACAGGGAAAATATAACTTAGCTCTGCTTTACCGTCTTCTTCGTGGGTTTAGTAGAGCTTAAGTGAGGAAAGCAATAGTTAGAGACGAGGTGTCAGAATCAATTCCAGTCAATTGCTGCTGGAACTTGATTTAGAAAGTATATTTCCAAATGTCGTAGAATTGCAGTGTAATACACACTCTGTTAGTACGTAGAAGATAAAGTCACGAAAGTGGTCAGGAAAATTAACCAATTGATTCGAAACTTTTTCTAAACATTGGTGTTATACCAGAATAGGTTTGGATTGTTTTTCAGAATGATTGGAGTTGGGCGGTTTTTCTCGTAAAAAATTGAAGAGCTTCGAATATTCGCATGAGAAAACCAAGACGGAAAATATTTGAGAAACAAAAATTCTTCAAAAGCTCCACAATTTCTCACTGAATACAGAAAACAACAATGATACACATTTTCGGTGATTTTCACAATAATCCTATGAGATATAACAGAAAAACGCAACAAAAGGATAAATGTTTTTGAATATTGAGCTCAAAGGCATTAACCAAAACACTCAGCAACAGTGGCAACAACAGGTATGGTTTTTAACTCTTTAAGTGATCCAAGGTCTGTATATGTAGAATATGGGCTGACGGAATATATTTCACCGACGATTCTCTTATCTAGAAATTCCGTTTCACTGATATAATGATAATATAATTCAATAGATCACCCTCAACAAATAGGCCTGATGAAATCGACTTATTTAGTACCAGTATCACATAATTACAAAAGCTACAGCAACAAATAGAGTGAGAAAGGAAATTATAAACACACACACACATACATGTATATATATATATATATATATATATATATATATATATATATATATATATACATGTATATATATATATATATATATATATATATATATATATATATATATATATATATATATATATATATATAATTATATATATATATATATATATATATATATATATATATATATATATATATATATATATACATATATATATATATATATATATATATATATATATATATATATATATATATATATATATATATTATATATATATATATATATATATATATATATATATATATATATATATATATATATATATATATATATATATATATATATATATATATATATAGGTGTGAGTCTGTGAGTGTATGTATAGAGCATATGCGTGGTGAGATGAACAAGATATTCGCATGGAATAACTTATAATCAGATCACGCTGCACATTTAGACTCAGAAAATATTATTTTAAAGAGCCGTGAATTTTCGCGCCCTGATTCTGAATAACCAAATCATTCGATCGCCACTAGTTTGATCTCCTGGTGAATTAAATTTCTTCCTTCAGAACGGCCAATGCTACCTGGGTGGGAGTCCCGAAACTGTGTATATTCTCTCTGTTCACATTTAGTTGGGATTTAAATTTTC
The DNA here is from genome assembly GCA_964007535.1 of Brachyptera risi. Classification (NCBI taxonomy): domain Eukaryota; kingdom Metazoa; phylum Arthropoda; class Insecta; order Plecoptera; family Taeniopterygidae; genus Brachyptera; species Brachyptera risi. The sequence goes on from OZ023326.1 coordinate 59,469,455, forward strand.
AGAAGCGAATTTGGTTCCCAATTTTTTCCGTTCGGCTTGATCTGAAAAATTTCAAAAATTTCTTGACGGTTTATCTGGAATTTATTCAACCGTTCTGGGCCAAAATCATTCATTTTCCAGTTTGTTCATTCCGCGTATTCACAAAAAATTCGAATGTATCTTTTTTGAAAATGAATTATACAAGTCGAAATTATTAATCTATTTCATCAAGTAATGATGGAGGTGCCATGTTTTAAGTGAGCTACATTTCCTTTTTGCGATGACGTATCACATTATACGAGCTGCTACAGTACCATATACAATTATTCACTGGAAATCTTGGCTATCGGTTGGAAATAAGTTTGAACATGTGCTTACTGTATTTCAATGGTCCATACTTTCAATTATTCTCCGATCAAAGTATGACTCGAGAGAAGTATTCGTTCTTTAGTCAAGTTAATATGAATCATCTAAACCATTGGAAGTGATTATTTCTCTCTACCCTATATTTCTCTCACCTCTCACCACAACACCACAGATTGGTTTCCAGTGTCTTCTTACAGTAATACAACTAGAAGATAACATTACTGAATCAGGTCAAAGTTTAGATGAAGTTGTGGTATATAGTTGATGCATTAAAACTTGTCCTACGGAATAACCTCACTCCACCCTCTCTCCGAGTTCGCATTACGTGTTTTAATTCCTGGCTTATGGGAGACTCGATTAGAATTTAATTGAATCTACATCCACAACTACATCCATCCGTATATGTATGTATTGAATATTTATATATATATATATATATATATATATATATATATATATATATATATATATATATATATATATATATATATATATATGTACGTGTTTCAATAATATCGAAATTTGATACAAAATCATTGTTCCCCAATTAAGGATATGGATGAAAGGTAGGATCGTTTGGACGGGCACCTCAAGGAAGATCTTACCAACCCATTTTGGATGCATATATCTATATATTCACATATATATATATATATATATATATATATATATATATATATATATATATATATATATATATAT
>OZ023326.1:59475501-59478001 GCA_964007535.1 Brachyptera risi
ACAAATTGTAATGCGCGAGAAACACAGATAATCATAATAGCTTCAGGATATTAAATGTTATAACTATTTAAGTCATGTCGCATAACTGTCAAGCGTCGACAGCTAAAAAATGTGTTTTTTAAGCTGTCGACGCTTCACAGTTATGCAACGTTACTTAAATAGCTATAAGTTATATCATCTTGAAGTTATTATAATTATTTGTGTTTCTCGCGTATTAGAATTTTGATATCTCATACCGTTCAAAAGTTATCACCAAGAAATTGATATTTTGCTCAATCGACTCCCGTGGACTCCTAAATTCATTGGTATTGGCTTTAGTTTACGTCCGCACCATTGAAGACTTCGTCACTCTATGGTCCGAGGAGAGTTTCATAACGCAAGTACAGCTTGAAGCAGAAGTAAAAGTCTCTTTGCTACCTGGTCAAATCAGTTGACCATGTTATATTGCATAGGATTCTACAGGTATCAGAGGATTTAAAAATACTTCTGCATATCCTTCAAGCCATACATGTACAGTTCAACTGAAACGTGAACCACTCAGAAAACGGTAGTCAAAATGCCAGTGTTCCGGTTTTGTCAAAGTGCTCAAGACCCATAGATCACAAACGGCGGTTGACAAGCTGCAAAGCAACACAGTAGAATAGTCGACAAGAAATCGGGTGAGTTTGGTTTTCTTCTTATGAGGAATTTCAGTTCAGGTGAATATTTATAATGATATGATGATTATGTACTCGTCTTGATTTCCATTTCAATAAGAGTTCCAATTTTTAGAGATGAATTAGTACAAAATTTTCTCAACCTCTGGGTTGACCTCACTTGTTTTTTGATACTCAGTAATGATTTTTTTCAGAAGTGTTCTGAACGATTCGGACCGATAATTACACTGATTCAATAGGTTCGCGCGTTCACAAAAGCTTTCGTGCCGATCAAACACACCGAAATCAAACAAACAATCAAACGATCAAGCATAAAACATTCAATTACGACAATCAGACATGACCTTTGCAGTGCTTGAATAAATACGCAGAAAATTATCCAACGATTGCTATAGAGGAGTTCGCTAGAAGGTCATCTGAAATATGATTATCCCTATTATCTTACGCATTATCCAAGTTTTCCTGTATATTTGGTTCCGAATGTGCACACTGTTTCAAATTAAGCAAAGGCCGATTTCAAAGGCCGATTGAATGAATATCATAATTACCAAATGGTGTTAAAAGTTTGAACTTGACTTCAACAGAGAGAGAGAAACGGTTGTTGATGATCTTATCAGACGAGCTTTAGCAAGGATTCAATTTGACATACTGAAAAAAATTGGTTTTCGTTTTTATGTTTTTTTTGTTTGTTTGTTTTTATGTTTTTTGTCGGTTCTCCACAGGTAAAACGGCTACAGTTATCAGTTTCAAACTTTTTTTCATAATGGTTCCTCATATAACTTAGATCTGTATAGTTTTGTGGCATTATCGGATGGTAACTTTTTGTTTTATGAATTTAAGAAATTTCAAAAATGCCCATTAAAACAACACGACGGAAAAAAAAAATTATTTTCAAAAAAGATGAAATTCCGCGTGAACTTGATTTACATTTTGATACACAATTCTGAAATTTTTCAGCTTGATCGGGTGAGCCATTTTGAAGATAAACTATAAAATGTGCCAAATTGGTACCACTCGAGGCAGTTTTTACCCATTTCTAACTTAAATGTCACCCAATTGGCGAATTTAGGCAAAAGTTTGGCAAAGAAGTCAACATACTAATACTTTCCGCTCGTCTAACAACGCGTATATAGCGTTTTCCTAGTATACTATTCAATGAAGATTTTTAAGCTATTCATTACTTCCAGGAAGTTTATCAGAGTTAACTGCTTTACTTGCGTATGAGAATGATCTGAAAAGTTTCTCATGAGAAAATCTAAAAATCATCCTTGATCTGTCGAATTGTATTTCCTATAATCGACCAGATTATGATTCAATATTAGTTCACTATTGCATACTATACTATCAACTAATCCAGTATTGCATATAGCTCATGACATATTTCAATTTATACGAATGTATGATAACCAGAAACAGTATTAGGAGTATTTCAGAGACTGGAAGGACTTGACATGGCCTATGCTTTCAAATTTTCCTCGTAAGTACACTTACCGTTGAAATGATTTTCCCGATATCGAATTAATTGAAAATTGAATGATAAATTATCTTATTTGTGTGCCACACTCATTTGTCTGAGTGCGGATACAGAGTGAAATTGTTAATAACTGCACAGCGCATAGGTCGCTCTAGCTTCATGAATTAGTGATAAGCAAGCTACGAGTTATTAGCCACGAACCGAATTAAAACCAACTACACAGCCATACGTGGATTAGATTCATCTCCATGACGGCGAAATATCATGCAGTATAGCAGCTCAGTTACAGTGAAATACATAATATATTACACACACACATAAAAATATATATATGAATATATCAATATATGTATGTATATATATAAATATA
>OZ023326.1:59480501-59500501 GCA_964007535.1 Brachyptera risi
AAATTAAATCATAAATTAAAATAAAATCTTTCCAGATGGGATGAATTTTCCTCTAAATGTGTATACATAGACTGTACACATTTTCACGATCTGTATGCAATTCCAATCAGCCGTTTTGAAGGCAAAAAATAAAATAACTGATAATATTCATCAAATATATCATACAAATTGTGACAGAATCAAGTTGTCGAGATTCACTGCTCTCTAGATTCAAGAGTTGACCAACGATGAAGTATTTTTTATACTCATCAAGGTGTGTAGAATACCAGAGTCAATGAAGTGGCAAGAGTAGAACTACTTCAACGACTTCTATAGCTTATTCAGATATCAAGGTGTGTAGAATACCAGAGTCGATAAAGTAGCAAGGCTAGAACTACTTCAAGGACTTTTTACCTCATTCGGATATCTCTCTCATCTTACAATGCATATGTCGCGTTTGACTAGTATACCTAATTGGGATTTCTCGCTCATCTCACAACGCATATTCCGCGTCTGACTTATATATATATATATATATATATATATATATATATATATATATATATATATATATATATATATATATATATATATATATTCATCAAATATATCATAAAAATTGTGACAGAATTAAGTTGTCGAGATCCACTGCTTTATAGTTTCAAGAGTTGACCAACAATGAAGTATTTTTTATACTCATCAAGGTGTGTAGAATACAAGAGTCAATGAAGTGGCAAGAGTAGAACTACTTCTCGACTTTTATGGCTTATTCAGATATCAAGGTGTGTAGAATACCAGAGTCGATAAAGTAGCAAGGCTAGAACTACTTCAAGGACTTTTTACCTCATTCGGATATCTCTCTCATCTTACAATGCATATTTCGCTTTTGAATAGTATACCTAATTGGGATATCTCGCTCATCTTACAACGCATATTCCGCGTTTGACTAATATATATATATATATATATATATATATATATATTTATATACATATATATATATATATATATATATATATATATATATATATATATATATATATATATATATATATATATATATATTATTTATATATATACAGGTCCATTACGATAGACTGCAGACATAGTTCTATGCTATCATGAAAAATGATGGGTAATGATAATTAGATGAGCGTAGCGAAGTCTCCCTTCCACTCTTATGGGGCTTTGTCTGTGTTTTTTTTCAGTTTTAAGCACTCCACAGGTCACAGGGTAAGACTGATCGACATGAAACTTTTTTTTCAGACGCAAACTCATCCAACTTAGAACTGCATAGTTTTCGGAATGAATCGTTTGAATCTCTTTTGAGAAAAATCATCTCAACGTTTCTAAGAACCCCATAAGATTTGGCTGGGCGGAAAATGTTTTGAAATAAAATCTCTCCAAATGAGCTGACACTTTTCCTGAATGTGTATACATAGATTTCACACATAATCATCACTTTGCATGCAATTCTAACAGTCGTTTTGAAGAAAAAAAATTAAAATCACTGGTTCTATTCATCAAATATATCAAATATAATGACAGAATAAGGTTGTTGAGATTCACTGTTTTCTAGATTCGATAATTGCCCAACAATGAAGTATTTTTCATATGCGTCAAGATGTGTAGAACACCAGAGTCAATAAAGTAGACAGGAGTTATTAGTGTGCAGTTGACCCGAATATGCGCAGTACTGAACTTGAAAAATGCAGCTCTTAATTTCAATTCACGCAGTTGTAAAATTTAGGCCATGAATAATAAATTAATAATGCACTATAATACTAATAACACTGATAATGCATCAGTAATAATGCAGTATGAAGCAACAGCCTTAGGCCCACATATTCCCAAATAGTAACAAGATACTTTGAACAACAAAGTTCTTCAAAATCTTCACTGTGGACCGATTCATTCCAAAAACTATACATTTCTAAGTTGGATGAGTTCGTACAAAAAACGTTTCATGTTGATCAGTCAACCCTTGCGACCTGTGGAGTGCTTACAAAAAAAAAGAACACAGACAAAGCCCTATAAGAGTGGGATGGAGACTTCGCTACGCTCATCTAATAGATGATACACATAACCACCATTTTTCAAGCAATTCTAACCAGCCGTTTTGAAGAAAGAAATTCAAATGACTGTTTTGAATGGTTTTATTTAAGAAATGTTCAAACAGAATTGAGTTGCCGAGATTCACTGCTTTCTAGATTCGAGATTTGCCGGACAATGAAGTATTTTTATATGCGTCAAGGTGTGTAGAATACCAGAGTCGATAAAGTTGCAAGGGTAGATCTACTTTAACGACCCTTCTTCAGATATCTCTCATCTTACAACGCATATGCTGCGTTTGACGAGTAAAAATCATCGTGAGACTATTCACATGCAAATTCAACTCAGTCCCTTCGTTTGGTGACATAAAATACTGATTCAAATATCTTAGTCCATCGTTTGCCCATCCAACAACCACATTCATCGCGTTTTCTATTATAATTTCAACCTATCTCTCACTCTATGCATTTCATCCTTCTCCCAAACTGTCTAAAATTATTCAGATTTTCCAACTGAATGGACATCCATGTTTCGTTCATAATTACGAATAAATTTAAAACTTCATCAAAAATGCCCAATCAATTATTCGGATTGAGTGATTGATTATTCATGAATCAAAAATAGAGTTTCAATCTCCTTAATTTGTTTGGACAGTCATGTGAGCGTACCGAGCTCACGGAATCACCCGAACTAAGCCGAGTGTCACCGAACACGGGTAGATAACCTTATTACGTGGGATAAGGTAAATCTGGTATGAGATGTAAATTTGAATGAACGTTCAATTCAGTGGAATAATGAAATATTATCCAATATCTTCCTTCCAATGTTAGTATAAGTCAACGGTGCTTGCTGAAGATGAATTATTTTCATTAAATTAGTCCAAGTGAATTGGTATCAGAAATTGTATTTTTCTCTGTATGTTGTATGTCTGTTGTTTCATGTTACGCTCGTAGTTTTTCATTTTTTCAATATTGCGATGTAGATGTATTATTTTCAAGAAAGAGTAATAGAATTTGAAGTTTTGCTTATGGAGCGCATTCGAAAATATTGCGTCTGGTATCTCAATTAGAGCCAATCGAGATCAGTATAGGCCTACACATAAATTTTTGTTAATGTTATCATTCAATCGTTATTTATAAGATGCGCTCCATTGCATTCCAAGTATTTTGGATCTATGACATCATCTATTATAGGTTTAATCTAGAACCAAAACTGGAACTAAATCTATTCCATATTATATTCCATTTATATATTTCTGAACCCAGGCCCGAATTACGCACAGGCTGGCAAGGCTGAAGCCTAAGGGCGCAAGAACCCAGGGAGCGCTTGGGCTCTTCAGGGCTTCCATATTTTTGTTTCAAATGATATGAAATGGTATCATAAAATGCAACACTAAATTATATCATGTGGTTGAAAAGTATCACGAACTTATTTTCATTATTATTCCCATTCATATTCTCATTAACACACAACAGCATTGGCCAACATCTAAACTTACAGAATATAATATGAAAAATGATATTTCAGAAAATTTCCTGCTGGTTTATTGGCTTTTGGATCAACTGGAAAATTCCTGAAATATGCCCTGGTATTTTGTTCCAGGACTTCACTCCGGGTAAGTCGCACCCTGTCGTATAAATATTCCGTTACTTGGTAAGTCGTCATTGGTAATGTCGAGTAACGAGCGGAAATACGTTGACATGCCACGTGGTTTTCACATTGACCGAAATATTTTTCACATCTTTGCATGTATTTTTATTTTCACACTAAACTTACACACATTTTGAAAATAAGTATGGGTGCGTCAAACTAGGTTTAGCCTATTGGGGCGCTGGATTCTTAAGTCCCGGCCTGTCTGAACCATGAGGCTTATTTGATGATGCAATATAAGTAGGCACTCTGTTCACGTTCACTGGGTACAATTTCAAATACATCACAATTGAAATGGAAAATGTATACAATTTCTCTTCAAAACAAAGAAAAGCATTCACGTTTCTCTACATATTCCTATTGCAAACGAAGCAATGATATATAATTACTTTAAAATCCCCTTGTACGTTTGCAGAATGAAACTCAAACAAGTCCATTAGTTGCCACAGTCACGCTAACACGTGACAGATCGCATTTCACTAAAGTCCGCCTCCTATAATGGCTAGTTCAGGTGGCTAGCAGTAGAAATATTTCATTATTAAACCCCGCCACTTACACGTGTGACATCCCGACTACGGCACTCACCCATAAATAACGTATTTAGAAAAACTCAACAGACGAAAAAGTTGCCCTGAAATCCCCAAACGTCGTGTGCTACTGGGGATTAACTCATTCATCAATAACTGATTCCCGCAAATGATATTCCGCTTTCGTTGAAAAAAAGGAGTTTGTAAATAATTTCGCGAGTGATTTTCAAGTTGACAAAGAATTCGTAAAGCAGTTTTGAATATTTACTCGTTCAGAAACTGTCACAGCTTGCATTGAGAGGTGATGCGATGATGTTGTATGCGAATATGCAACATGTTTTCAATTATCATGTATTCAACCATCCAATTGAATCTATTCGCGATGTTTCTAGACGGAATATAATCATGAAGCAGGTTTTATTGCAAGTAATTAACAATAGAATCAAATTCAAGAGACTGAGAGGAGACTGAGGTACCTGACACGAGTCGACCTTCATGATTTTTTTTATAATCATATTGGGTTTACCGACGCACTGTACTACTGACTAAGATCTATTGGCGTCGGTTTATGATATAAGAGATGATGGTATCTATTTCTGTGTAGAACCGCAGGCTCAAATTCATATTCTCATAGCCATTTCTATTTTTTTTTAATTCATTAGATTTTAACGACCATTATGATGTTGACCAAGATCCATTGGTATCGCATGAATGATTGATCATACAATAGGATGAAGGAATTAATATTTCTGGAGTAATGGGAAGGGAAGTAATGATGACTTCCCAATCAAAACTCAATTGTTCTCCGTAAGTCAAGTCCTTAGTCAGTTCACCTGTCTGCTAGTAGTAAAGTGCCACAGTCCATTTCACGTTCGCCGCAGACTGAAAGCTACTAGTAAAACATTTCATCGAAAAAGAAACTAATTTATTCTACACACAATCTCTGAATGGTAAATAGTAATATCGTTCCAGTAACGACCGATATGAGCTAAATCTCACATACTTGGAACATTTATTAGCACTTACAATTAGCGATCGGTGGCATTATAAGTATAAGTATAGACATAAGTATAAGTATAAGGTGAGTCTTTTACCAAGTTGTCCTTTATTCTGTGTCTTCTGGCAATAACTCTTGTAAAGGGCAGAGTTTCTCCTGACAATAAATACTTCCATCATCGATAGTATTCTGAGGTTAGTGGGTAGAAGGAGGAAGTGTTAAAGTGGAGGTAAAAGTAAGTGGGAATCAGTTTCATTGCAAGAATGAGTGACGTCTTGAAGTAACAGTTCGTTTATTCGGAATGATTGGAATTTGGTAATATATCTTATTTGACATGATGGGAAACTCGAGATTATGCTCAACATGAATATGGTTCTAGTTTTGGAATGTATTAAGAAAATGCAGCATAAACATGTTGTGAATACTAATACAAATACTATGCATGTTGCCAGGAGTGATTGCAGAATCTGTAGAAGCCATGAAATACAGATGGCATTTCTTTCTCGTGATTCTCAGTGAATTACTAAAAATGGAGTTGGACCGTGATTTTTTTTTTCATTTCAGACTAGCTTGGTTAAAAGAATTGAATAAACACTTCCTTTATTCCATGCAATAACGCCCATGCTCACTCATAACAATACGTTATATGCAGATGATCATTTTAATGGCACTTTGATCTCTGTTCATAAGTGAGGAGTTTTTGTTTTGATGAGACAAATCTTGTAAAATATCAATAGGCATCCGAGAAATATATTATCAGAGCACTTACAACCGTACATCATATTTTTTTACAAAAATGTTTGTTAGTTTCTGTGTGACTACTTTTCCGATGCACAACAAGATCATAAATATTAAAATACAGAATGGAAGAATTGTGGAGCGGAAGGAAGTATCATCTTCTACATATATGGTGACTTGAAGTTTAAGCTACGAAACTCAATAACTCATAATAACTTGTAGATAATATATAAATGTGAAGAAGGCTAACAAATTCAGCAGGTTCCTCATTTTATTCTATTCCTAATAATCATACAAACTACCTCCAAGGATAATGAATGACGATAATAATAACTTGACAAGGACAAATATGAGCATCTTTTCAAAACTTGGAAAATGCATTGGATTTAATACAACGTAACATTTCTTATGATTTTTGCATCAATCCGACAAGTCATTAACAAAAAAAAATTAAAGCTTTTTTTACCTTATTTATCATTCCTCGCAGAAGATAATTCTCAAAAAGGTCCAAGCCCTACCTGGAAGGATTTTTTTTCACGGCGATGGATGAAAAATAGGATCGTTTGAACTGGGTACCACAAGGGCGATATTACCACCCCAATGATGAGATCATACGATTTTGTCTATATGAACATTTAACCAATCAATGGTAGTAATTTTGATGGCTATTTTTGGTTTCTGTACTCGAAACTAATTCAGTTCGTAATTGTCCTATTGTGAAGGTATTCGTCCAATCTGAAAGTATACATTTATTGATAACTAACGATTTTTTAATTAATGCCTTGACTGACGTATATACGAAACTGCAGCAAAAACGTCATGTCAAAGATCTGACACAGACACACACTTCTGTGTATTGTGGTGGACTAGTTTCTTTTCTTATTGTCGTTTCTATTTGATCAAACGTAGAATCGAGCATCTGTTTGCTTCCCAAAAGGGTTTTGTTCGTATTTCCCCTGCTGCAGAGAAGACGAGTGTATCCACTGGTAACCCGATCAGCTATCCGTCAATGTCACCATATTACGTGCGCTGGACGAACTTTCCTAATAGCGTTCGAGAAGAATAACAACTTTCAATTTGTTCCATTGTTACGTAACACGAACACAATGTTATTAATGATGATTTTTCTCGTTGCGTTCACACGAATTAATATTGATGTGATTTGTGATCACTGATTACTGATTACTGTTAATACATTTTCATTAATATATATATATATATATATATATATATATATATATATATATATATATATATATATATATATATATATATATATATATATATATATATATATATATATATATATATATTTAATAATGTCGTAACCTAATCCAAAATCACTGTTCCCCAATTAGGGCTATAGATGAAAGGTGGGATCGTTTGTTTAATCAATTTGAATCTAAATCTGGATTAATAAATGTAAATCAATCGAAAATTTGCGTGTACATAATCATCATACCAATTGAATTAAAAGTATGACTTAATTTTGAGAGTCATTATTTAGTCATTCTGAGTCATAAGTCTATAAGCATGAAGAGTCTGAAGCTGAGATTGATTGGTAATCAGTGATATACGACTAGACAATTGTTTTCTCATCTAGGTAGCGATGAAGATGATTTCTTTTCGTATTCAGATGGAATGAAATAGAGCTGTTTAAGAACATATCTGAAAGACGTTTTCTGGAAGATTTCTTATGGATGAAAGATAATTGTCGTAAGCTAAGTGCTCGAGCCAGCTCACGCGCACAGCACTGAAGTCGCAGAATCCCAGAAAATATGTTCAGGAAGAACTGGAAATCTCAACTCAACACTCGTCAACTATTCACATCATGAGAGCTTGATGAAATAATTATCGTTTATATTTGATATATAGGTCCAATCATCTACATGAATACTAGCAGAAAAATAAATGATGATTGGTATCTGGATTGAAAAGAAATATATGAAAATGATCGAGATGATTAAATTGAAGAGATGTTATTTAGATACCTATAGTTATATTCACAATTTAACTAACATTTTTCTTTTCTCTTTTTAACATTTCAACTTAACATTTAACATCACAATTTTCTAAATAATATGATCCAACCATGCATAATAATAAAATGATAATATCAAACAAAATGCAATTGATCAATAAAACCATAGACTAAAGAATAATAAAACTCATTTGTTTATGAGGTCGAGTAACGGAGAACCTATAATTGATGTCACAGGTATATCAGAAGGAAGTGGCTATTGATAATATCATATGTATTCCAAAGTTCCAAAGTTTAATCTTATACGCCGTGACGTTATTATCTATGGAGTCAGAGTTCAAACAAATGCTCGTTTCAATAAAATCAACAGATGCATACCTATAATGAATATCATACAACAGTGTCTTTCAAACCCCGATGTATATTTTTTCACCTGTTCTGACTGTGAGAATCAACATCAAGGAAATAGGTTATATTAATTAATTATATTTATTAGTAAGATTTATTTAGATTAGATAATATCAAACAAAATGCAATTGATCAATAAAACCATAGACTTAAGAATAATAAAACTCATTTGTTTATATGGGGTCGAGTAACGGAGAACCTATACTTGATGTCACAGGTATATCAGAAAGAAGTGGCTATTGATAATATCATAATGTATTCCAAAGTTCAACTTTACAGTGGTTTGTATGAATTTATAGGGTCTATGATCAACTGTTAGTTAACCTACTATAAACCTAGTTACCTGTGTGTTATTCATTGCCTAATCAGGCCGCGTCTTACGAACTGTTAGTCAGTTGATCGAGCGATAGTTAGCGATTGATAGATAATTCGATAGATTTTCGTACTCTAATTAATGGTTATCTGAATGATATTCCATACTGAGACGAGTAGACGAATGGTTAGCCCACTGACCGGGGTTCGATTCCCGCCATGGTCAACCACCCTGAAAGTTTTTTTCATGGCTTTCCTCTGTCAATTAGGTTGATACTGGGATAGTTCCTCAACAACAGGCCGCGACCGACTCCTTCCCACTATCCAAAACACACCTAATGAAATTATCTCTGATCGCATCATACCATCATCTTATACATATCATTCACCGACGCCAATAAATCGTACGGTGCGTCGTTAAATCCAATGTAAATTAATAAAATGAACAAATAATTATTCACTGAGAGTTCGTGAAACAGTCTCAGCCGCTCATCTCAAACGGACCCTTTGCAAAACCTAAGGCCTCAGAAGAATGGTTTCTCATGTGGTACAATGGCTCTCATGAGGGAGCGAGCGACTACCCTGTAGTGTAGACCTTTCCTAGGCACCGACACTCTTTATAACTCATACTCAATTTATGATTGAAACAGGGTTTCCATTTCCGATTTTGTCTTGTCGTCCGACACAATATCGGTACGACTTTTGTTATGCCTGTTTCCACTTCGCTGCACCGTACCGTTTTCGTGACGTCGTAGCCATAGCCTTCAATACCTTTAAACTCACAGACTTCTTCGAATGTGAGTGTAACATGGTGTAACTTCTGGTAAAATCGTAGTTTCAGCCGACGAAAGTTGGAGTCGAGTCAATAATCACGACACCGAATTGATACCAAAACGGTGTCGTGAACCACCGTGTTGTTTAGGTGAATACTGGCTTGTGATTGATCAGTTGGTAAAATCGTGTCGGACGACAAGAAAAAATCGGAACTGGAAACCCTAACAGTATCATTTATCCATCTACGTTCGATCATTACCTTGCATGCAATACGCTGGACTGCATGTTTACACAGTAGGATATATTTCCTCATGCAATGACACTGGTACAAACGCTTAAATATTCCAAATGGAATTTTCATATTTGTGACTTCTTCATTTCGTTGATGTTTCAAATGAATTGATACTAGGCAAACGCGTTATGTGTTTCCGCGTTGATGGATGAGCTGGAACATATCACCTTATCTTTGGATTGGTTATTATATATATATATATACACCTTGAGATCCAAACCATTACATCACTGCCATCTTATTTTCCATTAATAATTTATATGATAATCAAGAAGGCTTTGTTTTAATCGTTTACAATCAAGTGGTGACTCTTGTTGCTTTGATTTAATACGTATCTTAATAGCTTTGAATAATTACCACAAATAACATTATATATTTTTTTACATCGAAACGGCTGATCTGATTTGAGTGAAAAGTCGGAATAATGTGTATCATCATCAGATTAAAATTCTCTGAGAATTTGAATCCTCTCAGATGAAATATTTTTCACGAATGTTTTCCTCTGGGTTATTCTAATGGGATTTTTGAAAAATTTTGGAATGAGTTTTCTCAGAAGTGGTCAAACCGATCGTGCCTCAAAACTATACAGCATCAAGTCAGATAGGAGTCCATGTGTGTGCCAAGTTTCATCATGATTTGAATTTCTTTTTGACCTGTACACGACACAACAAAAACACGAAAGAAAAAAAAAAAAAAAACATTCGATTTTTCAAGTACAGTGTAATCGAGTCTTCGCTACGCTCATCCAATTATTTTAATGATTACGAACATGATTATTATATTGTATTGATCACATAGAACTTCAGATTCCTAATGGTATCAAGCAAATGATAGTCAAAATCTGCATGTAGATACAGCAAAAGGTACAAGTGAAATAAAAATGAATGGAACGTGATTTTTACTTGGAATTTAGTTCGACCCTCATAAATACATGAATAGTTCTTCGCATCTACCACACTGAATTGAACATAACTTTGATGTTTCGATGTTTTGTTCTTACTATCAAGTGGCACCTTAATAACTGTTCGCAGTATATCACCATTCATTTCATTGCGTGAAATAACATCTCTGAAGAATAATATGACTTCATCCATTGCTCTGAAGATTTCTCAATTAATTTCAGCACGTACGATGGGAATAATTGTTAAACAAATGAAATAAATGTAATTGAAAACTCTCATTTTGTAACATGAATATTTTAAACGAATTTTATATTTGTTTGCTCAACAATCCCACAAAGAGCTAGTTGATTGATTTTGTGGTGAGAATGATCGTGTGGATGATGCATTTCATTTATACAGATACAATAATAACAACATTGAATAGATTCAAACTTCAAAGTGATGGTCACGGATTTGGATTGCACGAAGTTATTTTGGTAGGCAATTATTTTTGTTTCGAGACTTTGCAAATAAGTTACTTCATAACCATATAATTGTTTATAATGCCTATCCTGAATATGAACAACTTGAAACTTCAACAAGATACGAGATCTAAAACAATTCCAAACATACCGGTACAGTCAAATGGGGATACTTTGCCTATGGGGGAACTTTGCCTATTCTACCAATTTAATCAATTCTAAAAAAATGTAATCATCATCAGTAATGCTGTAATTTTTAAACTTTGGTGCCAAAATGTTTACAATATTTATCTCTCAAAATCGGTATGAGATGACATGAAAATTGAATTCAATCGAACGGTATCACCTTAAATCGTCAAGTTTTCAAGTAAGCTAAAATCTATATGGTGGAAGAGAGAGAGGGAGGAGCGGAGTTATCATTTATCAAAGTCTTGGCGCCTGACATGTAGCATCCTGACGCTTTCCACGAACCGTCGCGACGCTTTCTCCGTGTGCACCATCAGCGTTTCATCACCAGAGCAAGTGTTCATTAGACGCGCACAATTGCTCCCTTGACACCGTCTCCAGTCGTAAACCGGGTCGAGATAGCTCCAACTGTTTCATGGTATGACCAACTACTTGTTTTCAACTTGGTCATTGAAACACCGCGCTCCGCAACAATACTAATTCAGACACAACAATCAACCAGAGAATTTGATGTCACTTGTAAATGACTACAGTGTAAAGTTAGTAGATTGTGACTCATCACGGGAACAAAATGTGTTTGAAATAGCAAAAAAAGTTTTAAAAGTCAATGAGCGCAGCCGCCCCTTTGGCTGTGTCAACTATCGCACTGCAGTAGAAACTGGAGTCAGGTTGGGCGTGGGTTCGAGTCCCGCATGAGGCATTTTTTAAAATCGTCTGTTCACCTAGTATCACCTCATCGTTTCGTTATCACCTGTTCATTCGTATCCCCGTATAGCCTAGCTGTTGGTTGGGTCGTTTTAAGCAGCATTACAAATTTATATGGAGCGACACATTTTCTCATTTTTCTCGTCATTAAATGGATCTTTGTATACATGGCAAAGTTGAGCAGGATCTTCCTTGCGTTCATAATATGCTAAGCCGCCCCTTTGGCTGTGTCAACTATCGCACTGCAGTAGAAACTGGAGTCAGGTTGGGCGTGGGTTCGAGTCCCGCATGAGGCATTTTTTAAAATCGTCTGTTCACCTAGTATCACCTCATCGTTTCGTTATCACCTGTTCATTTGTATCCCCGTATAGCCTAGCTGTTGGTTGGGTCGTTTTAAGCAGCATTACAAATTTATATGGAGCGACACATTTTCTCATTTTTCTCGTCATTAAATGGATCTTTGTATACATGGCAAAGTTGAGCAGGATCTTCCTTGCGTTCATAATATGCTAAGAAAATAATTTCATCATCGATTTGAAAACTTTTAAAACGCAGCCTACGCGTGGTCAGATGAGTGAGATTGTGTATATGGAATGTACTGTAAAATATGGTCAAGGTTTACACACCTTGGTTTCGATCTATCAGCTCACTGCCTCTGTTTCACCCATTGATAAGCCCCATCGTGTCACGACCAACGAGCTTGATAACCGTAACCATACTATTAAATTGTAATCATACTACATAATGCTTCACTATACTGGGAAAACGCAACACATGCGTTGTTGGATGAGCGATATATACATATTTATATATTATGTTCATTGGAAAGCTATATGCACCTAGAATTCGAAATGACTATAGGCCCATCACTATATTTCTGATTTATTCATCACTAATTTCAATCGTTCTACAATCTGATTGGTTAAACCAGTTGCTTAGATTTTCGATGAGTTCCTTAACAGCTTTGATTGGTGTAAACAAATGACATTATAATATTGTTTTATCAAAACGGCTGATCCGATTTATGTGAAACATCGGAATAGTTTGTATCATTAGTATATTGGAATCCCGTGAACATTTTAATGTATCCGGAAGTAATATTTCCGCCCCAATTTTCTTCTCTAAATTATTTCAATCTGGTTTTTGAGAACTTCAAAATGGGTTTTCTCACAAGTGGTAAAACAGATTGAGCCTCAAAACCATATAGGCCTACGTTAATAGTATCAAATTAGACGATGGCATTTTTGTATGCCAAGTTTCAACTGGATTTGTACTCTCTTCTGACTTGTGGAGCGCGAACTATGGAAGCAAAACATATTATTAAAAATATCGTTCGTGTTTTCGGAATAATATTCGGAATAATATAATAGTTTGAATTTATTTGATGAGAATATTGTTTTCATATTTTCCTTTCTGGGTTATTCGTATATGAGGTTTTCAAAATTTCAAAATTAGTTTTCGTAAAATCGGTTCAACCAATTGTGCCTGACAACTATACACTATCGAATTAGATGATGATTGATGACACATGTGTATGCCAAGTTTACTCAGGAAACAATATGCAGTTTCACCTGAGGATAGCGAAAAGAAATAAAAGTGAGCAAGATTTTTTTTTTACGAGCACGGCGAAATTGCGTCTACCCTCGCTCATCAATAGAAGTATCGGATGTGTAAACCATTGTTAAAATCAGGTCTGCCACGAGCAAAATGTAATAACACTTACGTTCACTTCATATAATTGACAGATAAGCCTAAAACTCGAAATAATCGTCCTTTCAATATATTCATATATTGTACTTTGTCCTATAACATGGCCGAACGATTATTTTAGATAGCACGTAATTCTATTTCATGAGAATTGTAGTTGGTGTATTATTTTCTTGTTTTATTCACTATCTGATTGAATTGATCTGTTTTTGCTTCCACTTTATTTCCCATTCCACCTTCCATTAGCTTACAACTGCAGATTAGCGGAAGACTATAGTGATGCCCAAACGCCAAGCATATAATTGCCAACGTGTTGAAATGGAACACACTGCAATTCAGTTTCGCAGATAATTAAAGAGCGAATAGTAAACTGTCTGAACTTACTTTTTGCGTGAAGTGATGAACAAAGTTCGATATATATTTTGTGTCAATTGAACAAAAAGGCTTTCTGCTCACGTCCATCACGTTAACATTTAATTACAAGATATTCAAATATTTTAATGACCAATACAACTTGACGAATCACTTTAGACTCAACAGTAAACGAGCGTAAATACCGAGTGAAATTTCATCATTCGTAATATATCATGTTACATCTCTAAATACAAATCAAGATTTGAAAAATATAGCTTCATGATATATATATATATATATATATATATATATATATATATATATATATATATATATATATAATTCACGATTGGTGCGAGAGAAGATCACCAGTCACATTGACGGTATCAGTATAGTTGCAATGAAGACAGGAAGAATGATGAAATGCTAATGAATGGCTGAATGGCTAATGAGATGAAAAGACATCCTTCGCTCTTTGATAATGTTTTTCCATCGATCGAAGCACTTAACAGAGTAAGCTCCGAGACTAAACTGAGTCGATTAAATATATTCATCTTGCTGGTATACCTACTCGACGTTGTACAACAGTATGGATTTTTGCTGAGGTCTTAGGAATAATCCACCGATTTTTAGAAGAAACGGAGCATAAGGTGACTTCCGTAAATTTCAAATCGCGTACACCTATCGCGTACCTTATTTTGGCTTCCACGCTCAAGCCATTGAGGTGAAAAATGTCTCATGCATCTTGGCATTATCACCAATAATGTCCTGAAAGGGAAGTGTTATGAATGATTATTATATGAATGTTTTAAAATCATTTTTCTATAATTTTGATATAAAAATAATGCATATCATCTGAAAAATCACGATCATAACCACATTGTTTTCCATTATTGAATGAATTATTATTCATCATTATATTATCTGAATGGATTTTCGGCGCGTCGACAACGATGTCATTTTGCGCCTGTTTTCCATTCTTTTTCCTGGATATTATTCAATGATGTTTTGCTTCGCTGGTCAATTCTCCAGTTAGAATTGATACTCTGTATATACGCCTAATTGGTATGATTGTATATCAGGATTGAGAAATGAGCTATGAAAAATGAAACGTGAATACATCATTTTTTTGTAGTTTGAAAAGAGATCCGGCGTGTATTTTTTTAAAAACTAGAATTTTCCAGATCTAAGTTGGCCCTTATCACAGATTCTAGTTACAATCCTATGCTCACATAATGCAAAAATGAATTGTTTAGCGAATAGGAAAACGCAGCGTATGCGTTGTAAGATGATCAATATATTGTGTCGAGCCTGATTCACAATTGAAATATGGAATAGTGATTAGGAAATAGCAATGATGTTAAAGTGTATAAGCAAAATGGATTATGGCGTTTCCATGTAACCGTTCACAATAAGAAACTGGTTATGGTGATTGGGTGATAAGTTATAAGAGATGAGAAAAATCCATTTCATTACTTATTCCTTATAACCTTTATGACAAGCCAAATTCTGACCAATCAGATGATATTACTACTGTAGTCAAGTGACTTACCGTTATGTATTTCGGGTATTTTATTTTTCTCTGAGACTCATATCAGACAATCTCAAGCTGCAAGGCCTAATATATTAATTCAAAATAATAATAGAATGATAATAGAATAATCTGGGTGGCCTTGGTTATTGCCACTGCCATTGAAATTCGAACCGTTCAAGGCAAAATAATGATTTAGGTTGGCGGTGAACCAGTTGAATAAGATGTTATTGTGACCCACCTATGTCACTATACACTACAACACTATTGCTATTTCATAATCACTATTCCATATTTTAATTGTGAATCAGGCTTGATAGGATGTAATGTGATGAATGCCACAACTCTATTCCGAAATCAAATACGCAATTTTCATATTGGTGGTCAAAAATGTGTGTCAAAACATACTCAAAAGACTGAATATATATTTTCTTCAAAATCTTTCTCCATTTTATTCATAATATGCCATCAACAAAATACTTCAAATTTCTACATCACATTCAGATATTCAATTATTTTCCCGTCCAAACGATTTTATCTTTCATCCATAGCCTTAATTGGGAAACAATTATTTTGTATCAAGTTTCGAAGTTATTAATATATATATATATATATATATATATATATATATATATATATATATATATATATATATATATATATATATATATATACCGAACTGCTTTGTATGAAACCGGACTAAACCATAATGGTGTTAAATTCTATAATCTATTACCAAGAGATATTCGCAGTGTCAACCGTATTCAGAATTTTAATAAGACTGTTAAACGTTATCTTGTAAACAAAGAACCATACTGTGTAAGCGATTTTTATACCAAACTGATTTAAACTTGTATCTCGTTATAAACACATTGTTTCGATATTTTGTTGACGAAACTTAACATTTACAATGTATACAGTGAATAAAAAATTATTATTATTATTTATTATTATTATTATATATCTTATATATATATATATATATATATATATATATATATATATATATATATATATATATATATATATATATATATATTAAAAAAAATGGATTTTTCGAAGTGTATATTCCCATCACCTGACCGCAAGGTTCACGTCTACTCTAACAAAACCATCGCTCGGATTGACTTGGGTCTTGGCAATGACCGACCCGCGCGGCCACGTCTATTCCTACGAACAACCTCACGAAACGGTTCTTTGGAATAGCTGACCAGCCAGATTATTCTCAGAAACAAGATCACGAAATACACTTCCCGGTAGCACGTGGTTGATTTGATAGCCCAGAGAGGGCACTGAACTCGGGAATTCGTAATTTGTTGGCCCAGCGAGAACGATTAAAACAAGATAGACGACCCCTATCAGTCATGTTAGCTTACATTGAATACCTCACCATCGATTATTTATTGTTGTGTGCGATTGGCAATTTTGTTCTCATGTAAATATGAAGTAGCAGATACGAGATCGCTTATGCCACTAAATAATATTGTTGTTGAAATAGCTATATAAATCGCCATAGCTACCTTGGCTTGTCAGTTACATAATATGCTGCCCTGTCGTTCGCAGGGTTGAGGATTCGATCTTCATTCGAGAATAACTGTTCTCTCGTATCAATATAAATGTTTTCTACGAATGTTCAAATGTGTATTCTTTCAAGTTAAAAAAGATGTTCTGTTCCAATTTATGAAAATGACTATATGCAGGAGATTCAGGTATAATTTATATGTTCATATATATGTATATATATATATATATATATATATATATATATATATATATATATATATATATATATATATATATATATATATATATATATATATATATCAGTGAAAAACATCCCTGAACTTGAGCTATTTCTGAATTGATATTCTACAATCATTTCAACTTATTTGACTGCAATATCATCAAACCTCATGAAAAATACTTTCTTCTGTACGGATTAAAACTGAATCCAAAATTCATCAAGTTTGACTATTCATCGTCTCACATATTTGTAGTCCATTAATCAATAATCTCAACAATTTGAATGAAACGAAATGAAAACGTCTGCTATAAAGCATCGACTTTTATATTACTTAGTGCCCATTAAACTCTCAAGACATCGCCATTCTTGTTTAATGCATTTTCCCCGATGATCGAAGCAAGCACTCAACCTTACATAACGTTCTGCATAGTGGTACTTCTATTCTGGCAAGATTGCCTGACTTGGCACGTTTCTAAGGGTGTCGTGCATAATCATGTTGTGAACGTTATGATGTGGCACGTTGTTATGGGAGGGAAGAATTGAAAATCTCCTCGATGAGTTGATTAGTTATGGACGTTGAACAAATGAGAATATCCACTAGAATACACATAATTGAATTACAGTAGGTCTATAAGATAACTAATTCGGAATGAAAGTGATTCAGAAAAAATCTATAGGCCTACCCTCACTCCATATATTTTTTTTTCACCCTAATTCATACCTTATGTACTGTACATTGTATTTTTCTGTACTTATAGGGCCTACCACAGATAAGCCTGAATCAGGCTTGGTGGATATCTTGTGCACACTCAATGATGTATACCTATATTGAAAATTAAAAGGATTTCAACTTCAAAAAAAAATCAACAAGTATTATTAATTGATTTTAGAAATTGTAAACACTGAAAATAGTATTATACATACTAAAAATAGTGAGAATTATGCAGATATAAGCAACATAGCTGTTGATGACTGGTCGAATGATAAACAATTGGATTGGGAACTCTTGATTGAAAATATATCGTATCGATATCATCGTGTTGATATCGATCTGAACATAATGATCTATACTGAATATAAATCTACTCGATATATTTTTTCAAGCTGTTTCGGTAAGCGCTCATCCGACATGCATTGAGCTTGTCAAACATATCAGTCATCGTTGCTCTTACAACTATAATCGATCGATTAGAAAAAAAATCGGATGAAAATGATGTTGAGAAAAATGAAAATTATTTTCAAATTTGCTATCATCAAATTTTTAAAAATCTACAGGAACTCTATTCACGGGAAAGTGTATTTATGCATGTGTTTATTTCATTACGCATTTCATCACACTTCATACAATAGAATCATACACAAGTATTTGAGCTCCCAGGGAGATTATCTCGTAGGAAAGCAAAAAAGAAAGGTAATTATGGCGTAACCGTCGTGTTTTCCCAGGAATGAAGTAATGAAATCGCACATTGCATTCAAAAATATACATTTGAAACATTATCAATATTGACGATTATGAAAATACATTCCGAATAATTTTCCGTCATGTTTTTCCAGAATTGAAGTAATCAAATCGCATATTGCATCCAAAAACTACACACTTAAAACCCTATCAATAATGTCGATTTAAAAATACATTATTTTTTTTTTAATTGAATTATCTTATTCACACTCTTATTATTTTTAGAAACATAATTATATTCAGTTACATATATAATTATATATCATATATACGGTTACATATATACCACATCTTTTCATATACATAATATATTCCAACATATATATAGTTCTAAATCAGGAGGAGAACATTCCGAAATGCCGGTCACTTTCTAGTTATATGTTATATGAGGAATGAGATCAGTTTGGCTGAAGCACATTGAAATCAAAAATTAGAATGAATCACAGTTTAACGTCGCAATAACCAGGATTTCCTCAGGTCAGCTTTGCTTCAAGTAACCTGCATGCGTGTGCGAATAGGCCTATATAGTTGTGGAAAGCTGAAACAACTATGCCAATTCGGTCTTGAGATATTGGTCCAATGCTCTAAATATAATCGTTTCAAGATCTGAGGTTGTTTTTTGCACTTGCCTAATCTTGCTATTGGATCTGATCATTGGATTTGTAACTGGATGCGGTCGTGAGCCTTACAGATCTATTTTCAAGTTTTTAGTGAGTTTAAATATTCAAATTTATTCATTATGACAGTTTTCAGAAATATCCGGCATTACAGTTATTTCAAAGAATAATTCTGCATCCATTAGGATTCATGTTATGCATGCTCTGCTATGAAAGAAAATCAATGGTAGCTATATTTGTGAAAAAAGTAGAAGTTCATACGCGTTGGGTTGGAAGTAATGAACTGAAGCTAGTAATTGTGGTAAAAACTTCGATTTGCATACCCAATTAAAAGCTTTTGAGAGCAAAGAAGATTGTCATGAAACGTATAATCTTTCAAAGTGTGTACTTATGTGATGGTGAGGTGATGGGTGGGAAAGGCAAGGGAAAAGACGAGTTGGAAATGGAAAATGATGGGCTTAATGAGGATGAGGATTCATAAAATAACGCAGTTCCGACATCCTGTGGCTGAGAGTTCACGTCACAGATAACTGAACTCGGTATAACCGATGAAGGAGTTTCCAAACTCGGTGAAAATTTCAATAAAACTATGAGATCGCTGGATAAGGTTTGTAAGTTCCTAAG
>OZ023326.1:59508001-59535501 GCA_964007535.1 Brachyptera risi
GTAGCAGAACCAAACGTTTTTTTCACCTCATATTTCGGCACAAAACTAGCACATTTCAGCAACTTCAAAGAAAGGATGCATATCAAATGCGTTTGCGGGGGAGGGGGGGGGGGAGGCATAACTTGGCAATAACTTCATTATTATTATTATCATTATCATTTTCATCATCATCATCATTTTTATTATCATTTTAATATATGTATTTTTGATAATAAAAAAAAAAAAATTATTATTATTCGTAATCATGACCAACGGAACCAAGGTAGGAAGGAAGGTACCACAAGTGTCATACAATTATGGGAATGACAGAGGGAAGGAAGTGGTCATGGTCGACTTATATATTGTAAGAACTATCCCGGCATTAGCCCAGACTACAGAAAGAAACTATGAAAAAATTACTGAATGTAAAGAAAGACGATGACGAGGATCGAACTGGGTCCGATATTCCCTGCACCTTCCGGATCGCATGAATCGAGCGGGTTAACCACTGCGCTGCGTGTGCCCCTCCACATTGAAAGTGGAATGACTTGAAAAAGGTAGTAGCACTAAACACTTCTTTCGCAGCTCATTTTAATAACCTCAGAGAAATACACAGTTCAATTATCGACGGGTCAGGTTGATGAATCTCACCCTCAGGTCATAATTCAGTGCATAAAGTATGAGAACAGTCGGAACATTTTATATAGTTCACATGCTTTTTTTTTTTTAATAACATCGACACTTGATACAAAATCATTGTTTCCCAATTAAGGCTATGGATGAAAGATGGGATCGTTTGGACGGGGCACCACAAGGGCGATCTTACCACCCCAATACTTGTATTGTATTGTATAACTATACATACTTGTACATAATTTATGAAAAATGTGGAAGACCATTCATGAAATGTTCAGAATGTGATATGAGAAAATGTGATATACCGATCAACGAAATTGATAGTTCTACTTTTATTGAGGTGGTGTTATGTATATAAAAATGCAGTACCGGTATGCAAAATTATTTTTAACTTCACTTGATATTTTGAATGTCAGATTTCATTTAATAACACAGTTATTTTCAGAAACTTCATATCATTAATGCTTCTTATGATCCAGAATAAGTACACATTTATTGATAGTTTTATCTGTTCGAAAGAATCACACTTATCACAAATGCATGTGATTTTACTAATAAACGAATGGATCAAACCACATTCATCGTAGTTTTATCTAAGACAAGAAATAGTTAGAAAGACGATCTATAAAATTCCATTATAAAAGTCGTGGCCCTAATTAGATTCCATACGACCCATTAAGCTGGTAGATTGGGTGATACATTCCGCATGGACGAATACGATTCGAGTTCGATCCAATGGAGAATATACGATTCTTATGGCTATGATAAGCGAACCAAGTTAAGGATTAACTATAACGCGCGCATTGCTTTGGATTTAATTGAACTTCGAATCATTCCTCTTAATAAGACTTAAGAGTTAATGAAGTTTCTGAGTTGCCCCAAACTTCGAGCACTTGAATGAAGTTGGAGTCAGCATTCTACAGCAATGGCTGACCAATATGCTTGACTGAGTTGGTAACCAATCTATGTCAACCCGATGTCTAGAGAAGATATTTAATTAAATGCCTTCAATTATGTTCATAGGATCAATGACAAAATGCAAATTCTGTACATTTTTTTATTGTGATGAATAATTGTTCCACAGTGGAGCTGTATATGCAATATTACGAATGAGATAGATGTTCAGTGGGGACAGCATTTTATTTCACAAACAATATACAACGTTTTTACAAACAAAACTGGAATTATAAATATGAATTACGATGGCCGTTGGACTCTATATGTTCTCTCATTTTTTCAGCAATATCAGCTTCATTCTTTCATTTATCACAATTAAGACATAGTGCTAATATGAAATCTTGAATTCATTAGCGCTCGCACATTAGTTTTGGAGACGTCAGTTTGTCAGAATGTGTCCAAGTGTACTCTTAAATGATAAATAAGGAGAATGGTGATTAATTTTAAATCCATTTTCACAATCGCGTTTTCAGTGGTGGGCTCAATCGTGACATGTGAATTGAAATGCATTTTGAATTTGTCAGTCTTTGCTCCGTGTTGAATATAGAAGATATTGCGCTACAAAGTTTAGTGTACTCGGCCAAAAATCAAGCATTGTTGATTCCTCTGAGGACTCTAGACATAAAGTAGGAGGACCTCTTTCTTTTATCTAAAAAGAAGAATGAAGAAACTTCAAATGGAATCGGAAGAAAGTGGAATGGATCAAGAGAGAGAGAAAAGAGAGAGAGAGAGAGAGAGAGAGAGAGAGAGGGAGAGAGAGAGAGAGAGATAGAGAGAGAGAGAGAGAGAGAGAGAGAGAGAGAGAGAGAGAGTAAAAGAGCAAGAGGTTGAGAGTAATAGAGAGAGAAATAATATTTCAAGAATTCCAGGACCTCTTTCGTTCCTCTTTCTCAAAGACCGGAAGTAATTTTCTAGCCTTGAGTATGACGAGCCCATAGCGAAATTAAAGTATATACATTTTCAGTTAATTAATAGGTTTATACACTGAACCATCATTCAGGAGACCGGGATTCGATTCCCGCCATGGTCGACTATCCCGACAGGAGTTTTTCGTGGTTTCTCTCTGTCGTTCAGGTTAATACTGAGATGGTATACCTCAACACCAGGCCACGACCCATTTCGTCCCACTATCCTAAAACACATAATAAAATAACCTTTCATCTCATCATCCCATGAGATGAATCATTCACCAACGCCAATAAATCGTAGTTATCAGTACACTGTGTCGTTAAAATTCAATATAATATATAATAATGAGATTTGAAAACAAAAAGTTATGCTACGCGGTGCAACCACAGATAGTTGTTAAAAAAACGTGGATGTTTGCTTATATCATATTTCATCTTTCATCTTTCATTATTATGCTTCATTATTTTCAATTTCAGGTCATGGCACAATATTTTATCGGAAAATGCACACCAATAATGCACGACAAAGACAGCATATCCACTCACAATAACCACTGACAAGAGCTATGACGTACACTTACCATAGCTAGCTCTAACTATAGGATTTTGATTGGATAATAATGGCTAAACAAAGATAGTTTTATGCTATGTCAACGTACATATTTCGACTGTTATTGGCACAAAATCCTAGCTCAAAGAGAATGGGACTTCGATTGAGTAATTTTTACTCAAATATATGGTTACCTGAAGGTTAGTGAATACTAAATAACTGACCTGTAAGCTATACTACTCAATTAAATAATTACTAATATCGGTAGCTATCCCTACAATGCCAATAACAAAGTCACGCACCCTAGGACTGATTTAACGCTAACGTAACGAGCAGGGTTTGTTTTTGTGATAACAACAACGAGAATGGGCACATACAATGACTGGACATGATGCTACAAAAAATAATACCTTTATGAACATTATCCAATGAAAATCAGAGTCTCTTGGAATAAGCTAAGCGTAATAGATATCACATTAGGCTTCTATGAAGTAACAACATAATCGTTACCAGCGAAACTAGTGCAAAATACTAAATGTTATGATAGGCTCATATCAATTGGTGGGCATTGGTCTCCATCTTTTTGAACATTGTGTGACTCGACACAACACTTGACACTAGCCATCTGACACTTTATGATACTCTATTAGAAAAAGGCTAGTCTGAGAGATCCTACATTTCTCAATATATTGTATTGCTATAGTGAATAGTTCGTAGTGAATTCATTATCCAATCAGAGTATCAGTCTTAAGCTTAAATTTGTTCATTGGACAAAGTTTTTTTTCATAAAATATATTCTGATGAACATTTGATTATTTACCTTTCGTAATTGTATGTGGATAGGCAACCAGCTTTCATTTGAGATTTAGTTTCAATCTTCAAGTAAAGAAGGCTATTTTTACAACAGATTCAATAAAATGGCAAGTTGGATAAGCTTTCAATGAATTACAAATTAACAATGGTATTGAAAATACGTGAATCATTCCGAACCTGTTGATTCGATTGAAGCACACGTTTTTTGAGAGGCTCTTTCATTATTTACCAGGAAAACGCAGCAAATGCGTTGTGGGATGAGCGAGATATCTGAATGAGGTATAATAAGAGTCGTTGAAGTAGTTCTAACTTTGCTACTTTATTAACTCTGGTATTCTACACACCTTGACAGATATTAAAAATACTATATTGTTGGGTGAATATCGAATATAGGAAGTAGTGGATCTTGGCAACCTAATTCTGCTTCTATTTCTATATATTTGATGAATAAAAACAGTTTATTAATTTTTTTTCTTCAGATCGGCTGGTTCGAATTGCTTACAAAATCGTGATGCTGTACGTATCATTCATGTGTACACATTCGAAGAAAATTTTATTTCATTTGGGGAGATTTGATTTTTCAATTTTTTTTTGCCCAGCCTAATATAATGGGGTTTTCAGAAACTTTGAGGCAATATTTCTCAAAATCGGTCCGACCGATTCATTCCAAAAACTATACAGTTTCAAGTTGGATGATTTTGCGTCTACAAAAATTGTTTCAAGTTCATCAATCAATTCCTGTGACTCGTGCAGTGCCAAAAAAAAAGGAAAAAAAGACAAAGCCCTATTAAGAGTGGGATGGAGTCTTCGCTCTCGCTCGTCATTTAATAACGACTGTGACGACCCATGGGATTAGGCAGTGAGCGAGACGCTCCTATCGTATGACGTATGCGATTCTATGCCAAACAAATCTCTGAAAATATTTCGAAAAATTAGTTTTCATTGGAAATCAAAAGGAGAGACGGTATAATATTGATTTTTAGTTGTTGATCATCGTATGAAATGATACAAATATCATTCATGCATGATGCTTATATATTGTATTCAGTTATTTATTGACTATATAGTAAGATTTGCAGTTTTTCCTGAAGGTGACCATCTTTGAGTGAAGGAGGCGTGTGACTGAACTGGACTTTAATGACACTTGCTTCCATTCTGTCACTTTTGATATTTATTTGCAGATCCAAATCGATCTCAATCTCTTAATGATTTTGATAACATTTCCTAGTTTGTGATACATTATTATTTTTTATCTATAACATTCGAGTCAAATAATCTCCATTTATATCTTCTTTGATTCATATCTATCGGTACTGTTATTAATTTCAATTTAAAATTTCCCATAATTCAAATTGGAAGATGTAGAAATGTTATCGTTTCACTGTCATTACAGCTGGATTCACAATGCTAACTAATGATTAGTGATTAATGATTAACTAAAGTTGGCAGAACGGAATCAGTGTTGACGTTCACATTGTGTTTAATATTAGTGAGTGACCTTGAAAGTTGACTAATTTTCGACTTTAGTATTAATCATTAGTTTTAATCATTAGTCTACCCAATCAGAAGTCGTGAATTCGAAACGACAGGAAGTCAATGCAACAGGAGGCTTTACCGCTCGATGAACCGCTCGTTTACAGCCTGATCTAACCTGTAGATTTAAATTTAAATCCGTCATCTTAAGACAGCTACGACTCATGAAAAGTACGTCATTTCCGTCAGAATTAATTCTCATTCCAAGTCTATGTAAATGCTCAGTTTCTCAATTTTAGTATTTAGTTCTAGTCACTAATCATTAGTTCACATTGTGAAAATCCAGCTTACTAAGATTTAAATTGGCTTCACTCCCGTCTAGATCACGATAGATTGTTTAACAAGGTTTGCCAGTTGCGTACAGTCGTCAATAGAAGGACTCTTTCTCTCTATCTCTGTTACACATTCTAAAGTAGATATACCAAAAAGTCAGGTCTGCATTGTCAAGATATCTTTATTCGAAGGGACAAAAGCCTGGAGAGGGATTGTGCAGACTTTACCCTCTAGAGAAAATTCAAAGAGCAGAATTGTTCAGATAAAGAACGAACAGTATCTTCGTGAGTGATAGAGAACGTTCATGGGGAAAGGAGATTGAAAGAGAAGATGAAAAGGAAAGGGGTAATCGAAAGCCAGAGTAATTTTAGTTGATGTTTCAGAAGATTTATCCCCGGGTTTTCCAGAGAAGTGCAATAATGTATTTAATTCAATTCTCAAATTACCGTTCCTAAGTGACAATGATCAGGGATTGATCCATCAGTGAAGGCGAATTGCGAAACATATTTCAAGAATATCGCCTCATCAATTCATCGATAGAGTATGAGAACGTCTATATTCGTTTAGATTGGAAAGTGGTATCGACGTCGTTTATGTATACAACCACAAATGTATTGATCAATGTATTTAACAATCTTATGTCCGAACAATTCCGTTTCATTAACGATATAGAATCATGCTCTCGATTAATGAAAATTGCACAAAAGAGATCATACAAGTTAAAATGAGATATTAATACGGAATTAATTGATGCGAAGTAAACATTCATTTTAAGAAAAGAGGATCATTCTTTCATCATAAGTGATCATGAATTGGTTCATCATTCTTGATTTGATGTATCTATATTTGACACATGCAATATACATATGTAATATATAAAAATAAAATATAATATTGACATATGCCAGGAGATGCCATGCAATTGATTTGTTATTATAAATGCGTACACCAAATATTGAGTTTGAATCAGCTGAACTTGTCAGAGCCTTTAATAGTTGATTAGAAGCCGGGAGCAGTAGAGTTGGGATAAGCCACAATTGAATATTATCTACAATTGTCTATTATTCTCTCCTCTCCGACCTCATTGAGTAGTGTAACATCTCTCATTATTGATGAATATGTTCATACTTCTGATAGAGTGTTGTCCGAAGATTGCTTTTGAAGGTAACGACGGTATATTGCATTTCGATTTAATGGACATTTTGACCACTGCAAACTGGTACGTATCTAATGACAGACCTGTTGATGGAGCATCATACATATAGGCAATATAAATTTGTCTCACATTGGCGA
The DNA here is from genome assembly GCA_964007535.1 of Brachyptera risi. Taxonomy (NCBI): domain Eukaryota; kingdom Metazoa; phylum Arthropoda; class Insecta; order Plecoptera; family Taeniopterygidae; genus Brachyptera; species Brachyptera risi. Next base: position 59,514,944 of record OZ023326.1, read on the forward strand.
TTTCTTCCGGAGTGGCATCGGGCATGTTCAATATTAGAGATATCCACAGCAATAGGTCGTTCTTTGATTTAAACTTAAATAATTATTGTATTCATTATATGAGCAATATATATATTATATATATGTGTATATATATATATATATATATATATATATATATATATATATATATATATATATATAAATATATGTATAAATATATATATATATATATATATATATATATATATATATATATATATATATATATATATATATATAAATATATATATATATATATATATATATATATATATATATATATTATTATATGACCTCATATCTGTACTAGAATACTTGAATGAAATAAACTAAAATTTTAATAATGAAAATTAAAACAGAAAGAGTCAACACATTGGAAATTCACTATACATGATTTTTTCAAGTGAACTCTGAACCTTGCTTCAGCAAAAGTTTTTTTTCATTATAATGATTTGAACTTCAGAAGTTGATGCAGATTATGATGAAAAAAATTGGTGACTCGTTAAATCCCTTGATTGAGAATGAAGATGGAGTGATAATTTGGAATTAGTGTGATGTTAATCAAGCAAATTGATGCTTTGATGAACTACACGTTGTGATCATGAAGCTGAGAAGGGAAAGAGACTAGTTGTGTATGTTGACTTCACCACGATGGTGCAATCCCGGTGTTGTTAGAGCCAGATATAGCATGAATGGAGAGAATTCATTGTGGACTGTCTCCTTACGCAATTTGTTACATTATTGTGCTGAACATTCTAAAAAGAGGAAACGCACTGGGTTGAACTCTTAACTATGTTGAGGAGGATTGTTTGAACATTTTTCGAAAGGGTCAGCTTCACTTTGATTATATACAGGTCAGGACTTATTGAGCCGTAGATGCCTGTATCATTAAGAGTATTTCCACAAATAATTTCATTCAAATAGTGGTTTGATCGATTTTCATCAGAACTGAATACACGTAGTGAGAATAGAATGACGGAAAAGAGTTCGTGTTGATGAAATAATTTGTTTAGGCATTCAATATTTTAGAGAATTTTATACCCAGAATAACAGAAGGAGTTTTCTTCCATTTCCTTTCAAGCTGTAATATTTCAAAACGATACATTCAATAATTGTAGAAAATACTATCAAATCTGAAAGCTTATATTTTTATATTTTTAAGATGATTGTTAGCCAAGCTGAAAGTCAAGCATTAGTCTTCAGTCAAGCTGATAGATTTCCTGGAGTAGAAAGAGGCAGGTGGAATGTATATCATTTGAAGTGAATCTGGTGAATTAATGTGGACTCAACGTATCAGATAACTTTGGATAGCACGTGCATAAGACTAGCTGGAGGGAAATACAAATTGTATGTAGCCGTTCGTCTGGCTCAGAGAGTTGAATCAGCTATTGCTTTGAAAAATGAAGCCAGACAGATGCGAGTTCGAGACCGGCTGTGGGTGTTCTTTGTGTGTGTAAAAGTCCTAGCTTCCACCTTTAATTACATCATTGTTTCGTTATAGTCGAGTCAATCGTACCCCAGGCTTACAGCTGTTAGTGGACCCCAAGCAAGTTAATCAGCATAACTAAAAATGTGTTCAAATTCCTTATTAGGCGGAAAGTATTCGAATTTTAATCGAAATAGTTGATATCTCGATAAATGTCTGAATAAAGCAATCAAGTAATTATGTAATCAACTAATAAATTTGAGTGATCAAGTATTTTGGGAATTGTAGCCCATATGTGCTACATATGTGCATATGCAGCCCATATTTGCACATATGTGCATATGTGAAAAACTAAAAGTAATTTCAGTAAATCATATGATATTTGAATTGAAAGAAACACATCTTGCCATCATTCTATTTTATTTTACTTTCTCTATTCTCACTCTCACTTGAAATGATCAACTGAATTGAAATAATTCAGGAATAAAAAACAACTGTGATAATACATGCTGAATAATGACATTATATCCAACAAAACATGTGTGTAGGCTTACGTCTGATGTGGAAAAATTCAATGATCAATGTCAAATAAGGAGCAATAATAATTAAGTCGACATTTCGTTGAATATCTCATTGCATTGAAGAAAACAAGTTATGTCGAAATAGGACAACACTACAAAGAAATATTTCTGGTAGCAGTGGAATATTTCATGATCACATATATTTGACACATGTTTCATATACCTATATTAGTCTCATTAAAATATGTTTCATCACAATGTTTGACAAAGCATGGTTTATTTCACGTAATGGAGTTAATCCAGATTATTATGTACTGACAGTACGCTACTTGAATGCTCATCAAACGACACCAGCTATCTGAAAAATATTTAAAATTATCACTTTCATTTAATTTTACCTTGTTCCAACTCAATGCTCACTAATGTGTTTGCTTCAAAATGATAGATTTCATTGTTGTCGGTAGAAATTGTGATTATTTCAGCTATTCCAATATAAATTCTGAATGTTTTCCAGTGGAAACAGCGCAAACAAGAGAATTTCTTACGGAACATTTCGTTTTTCAGAAACGTACATTTTCATGTATTAGTATAGGCTAAAAGATGAAGAAAACTTATTCTGATTCGAGTAGAAAACAAATCAACTTTCTTTCATCCCACAAATATCCCGAAATCGATAAAACCAGTATTCATTTCCAACATATTGCTCATAGAATCTCGAATCCTGTATACAGTAGCCATTCAATTGTGAGCCTTGAAAATGTCATTTTGAACGGAACTATTGGCCTCAATGAGAGGCCATCTATAACCATATAATACATTCAATCGTGCTCAGTGATATGTTTGGCCTGACATCTCAATCAAAGTTCACATTTAATGTTGAACTTGATTCACCGTATCCAAACAATTATAAATCTTGATGAGAGTTGAATGGGATAATTGTGAGTTCACCATACAGTCAAAAGGAGGTTCTACTGGATCTCATAAATTGTTCATATAAATGATTTCCTGCAGATTGTTGCTAATAAAATGAGTCTTGTTTTGTCAAATTATCGCCGCTCTTCCGACAGGTATCCCCTAAGTGATATAATGTATACGGTGTATTGGATGATGTATTCGAGATTTGAAGAAATTAATTCATGACTTCATCTACTGCAACTTTTTCCCATTTGAAAAAAATTATTCTGCGTAATTTGCTGAAAGTAAGCGATAAACGTAACATTTGTACTTTCAGTCCACATGTCACAAAACAGATGCACATGCCTGAATGTAAAGTTATAGATGGTCTTGCTCGATTCCAACGCAGTTGTTTGTTAAACAAATACACGTTCACAGAATAGAACTCAACTTCGGGGCTTATATGCAGACATTTTGATGATTTAGAACTTAAGATGGAAACAACTGTGGAAGAGAGAACTATTGCTTTTCTCCGCTTGACTGGTTCTTACATTTCACTCTGTGTGGGTATGTACTAGATAAACACAACAATAGAATGGAAAGAATGTTGTCTACTATGCATGTTGTAAACGGTATATTGGAGCTATAACGATTTTTATACTCTTTACTCTTCCACTTCTAGATGGTGTGTAAATAGAAGTAAAATTATATAAGAAGCATAGAAGTTAATCCACTGGGATTTTCTATTCTTTTTCAGAAACATATAATATGTCATCATGGAAGTGGACTTGACAAGTTATCGTATATGGGTGAGAAGTAGTTATAGCATGGTCCAATATAAGGGAAACCACAAAAACTGATGACAAGTAGAGAGCGATCTGCGTCATCAGTTGCATTTAATAACTTCCATTTCGGAGTGTAGTCGAAACCTATATACAAGGGATGAGCAGCATTTCTACAAATATTTTGATATAGAAGTAGAGGTATGAATCTCATCATTATTTCACTGAAACTCTGAATATTTTCTAGAGATTCAGCAGACATAGAAATTACGGAAATTTGTTTTGTTTTTGCTGGCATCATTGTACTATTTTATATTTTGTGTAAGTCTATTCGCTAGCTGGATGTTCAGTCGACTTTGAAATGCGAGTAACGATGACTGTTGGTTGTCTCAACACAGCAAAAATGGAATGCATAACAGCATTAGCTTGAATTATATCAGGTTTTATGAATATGAAATGGATTATTTAGATTTGCACCACAGAGAGATGGAGAGCGAAAGAAAGAAATAGTACTAGAGGGAGAGAGATAATGTATGTAGAGAGAGAAAAAAAGAGGGAGATAGTGAAAAGAAGACAATAAAAAAAGAAACAATAGATAGAATACGAATCGCATCTTTTTATAACAAACCTTATCAATACAAATACGCTGAATTTAAAATCATGAGCTTACAACATGTGAAAATACGCAAAATTTCACGTAAAATAAAATACAACATGAAAATGACAGTCGTGGGTGTACAGAAATACTAATGACATTGTATTTGCCTGGTATGATACATAAAGGTAAAATATGGCGGAAAATACTTCTATGGTATAGTTTGAAAGCTGAATTGAGAGAGATCACAAAATATAACTTTCCAAGTTATTCAAATTTCAGAAGTAGACAGGAAATCGAGAATCGCTTGAAACGATGTTTCTATTCACAAATGTTCAAATTGTAACATGTTTGAATTTTGGAAAACCAATTGTGTCATTATAACCAAGTATTCAACACTTCCACGAAATTACGTCATTGATATCTGGATTCACCATTGAGGAATCTCTCGTGAAACATGTCTGTTTTTAATATCGAAAGACATGATTCTCAATACAAATTCTTAACACAATTAATATTAGAAGTGACTCTAGAACTGCACTAAAATTCAACTGAAATTGCATTACAGAGATTCTTCGTAATTTCAGCTGATTATGTCAAAAATTAGGCAGAGTGGAAAATTACTCACGGTCCATCTTTGATCATGAATATTGACATCATAATTCAAAAGAACAATTGCAAAAAGGATTCGAGGTTGCTATTCCTATTGCTATTATTATTATCCAATTGTGATTGTCGCAAAATGTAACTGCCTTATTAATAGCAAAAAGTCCCACTCGGGTGAATATTTGTGAACATATTATGAACATTCATCACGGATCGACAATATTCTAGAATATACTTCTCTGCACGGTGTGAAGCGGTTCCACAATAATATTTTATAATTTTTTTTTTTTTTTTATTAGATTCAAATAATACATACATGCAAGATTAATCAATACGCTCTTCCACAAAGCCAAAAAAGCTTATCTGTGGGATGATGAATGAAATTAATAGCTTGGACAAGGAAAAAATAAATGAAAATAATAATAATAATAATAATAATGATATATTAGTAATAAATATTATTATAATCATAATTTATGATAATTATCAATGGTAATATATTTTAATAATCATTAGTTCAATTTTTCAAGCATAATGTTATTATTACTTATTACAATTTTCAATTTTCCACTTTTTTCAATTATTCAACTGAATTTCATTTCTTTATATATTGATATCAAAATTGTATTTTATACTGATTGTTATCCTGTAAACTCATAATAAGCTAGAGACCAATGAAGGTTGTTTATACTTCATACATCGGAAAAGCCACCACGATTGTTTATGCTCTAGTTGACACTTTAAAAAATGGTCACAAAATATGTATCTCGCGTTACATATTTAGTTTGATTACTTTTTTTATATATTTTATTGTGTATGGTATCAATTTCTTCGTGAAGCAAATGCCTTTGGGCGGAACTAAATATCAACCGTTCAACTAATGCGCTTATATGGCATACATGACGAGGGAAAATCATGCCATTTTTTTCGTGAATCAAGGTAACAGAAACTATTTATTTGTATGGAAACGAATACAAGTAGGCTGATTTAATTCAGTTTTTCTGATGGACGAAGGTTTACTCAACCAATCAATGTATCAATTGTTATCTACATACTGACCATCTACTGGTTGTGTTGTATGTAACGGTTCAACGTATTTTTCAACTAGTTTCTCCAAAATTTTGTCTGAATTTTCACCTTTTTTTTCATTTTAAATTTCGAATATATACTATTTCAACATTGATAAACCAATGAATAACACGAAATTTGATACATTTTGGGTGAGTCCCTCTTGAATTCACCAGTATTCCTCCTTGATCTATATAGATTTAAAATTTTCATGAATATTCACATATTCGGCTCTCATGAATTGATAAAGATTTATGCCCTGTTATAATGTTTCAAACGACTGTTGAAGTCAAAATTTCATCTTTAAGTTCATGAGTTATTGTATGAAACATACTTTATAATTCAAGTTGTACTCACTTTTGTATCTGAGAAGATAGCCTCCCTTGACTTGTTTCACCATGCCTGCCAACACAATTCAAACAAACATGGTGAATATCAAATGCGATTGCTTGCAGGATTCATATAGTTACTCTGTTATGCTGAGGTAAATATATTTCAAAATACTTGAAGAGCTAAAAATACTACGCAATTCTGATTGTATACACAGTTGCTCCACTGTGAATAAGTGAAACATATTTTGAAGATATTGTTCGTTTGAAAATAATATTCAAATTTCTAGGATTGATCGACTATTTTATGTTATTTTCATATTTGATAGAAAAATGAACCGAAAATGATAATAAGATAATCTGTTGATGATAATGATGCATAACGTTTACTCCGAGAAGATATATACCGATAATATATGGGTATAATGATAATGATAATGATTTATATTTTCTCATCAGATTGCATGTTACAACATTCAGCATCGTCACATCGTCGATTTACGCTAAAATATGAGATACAAATAAACAGAGAGACACAAATATATAGTGGAATATCACACTTGATACAAAACTTACAATCAATTAAACACTCACACTCAACAGAAAAGTCACACGGAATATATGCACACCACACTACATTCAAAAAGTTAAAAAGTAAATTGCTGGTATATTGGAATTTCAATCTTTATCTGCCAATAAATCAAGTATGGAATAAAAACACTCCTGTATTAGATACGATTTGAGGGCTGGCTTAAATTTTATTCCTAGTTGATTCCTGATATTGAGAGGTAATTCATGGAAGAGTTTTATCCCAGGATGCGTGGGACCCTTAGCGCAATTATTGTGTTTTACAGTCCTATTCACGGCTACAATCGGAATTCTAGTAGGAAAGCGCCTGTCTATATTGAATTCTAATTTTTCATTTTCAATTTTTGTATGTCTAGATTGATTCATAATTTATTCTAACGCGACCATTTGTATATGTAATCGACGTACACACGGAGTTGATATGTTCTCGAGCTAAATACAATATTTTCTATCGACTGGATAGTGAACGATCCAGATTGAATGGTTGAATGAAAAACCTGACTTGTTCCTTGTGACTATTTTAAATTATTCTCGTGATGAATTACAATGTAGAGATTTAGCTTATTTTGTAGATGAAGCGCTATTAAAATCTAAGAAGAAAATGTAATATACATCGTATTATATATTATGTATGGCATGAATTTCTCATTAAAAATGAATAAAACTCCTTCAACTAAGAAATTGAATCAACTTGATGAAGCTCAAAGGTAATCTCCTTCGAAACGAGCAAAAACATGCTTCATATTATCAGAAAAGAATCATGAAGTTGATAAAAAGTATATAGGGGCCTACCTATAGTAATTATTAATAGGCAAGAAGCTTCTCTGATTGACTTTGAGATCATGACACTTTAAAATGTTATACAGAAATGAATTGAGAACTGAATACTCATTATATATCATTCAATTAATAAATTATATATCTTGTTCATTCGTACTTCGTATATTGGATAGTTATTCCTCTCATGTGTGTCATTTATTCTTTAATGTGAGCTTGAAATTTCAAATATAAATGAAAATGAACTTAGTATTTGTGAGGGTATAGCAGCATTAAACTTCATCCATGCGATCTGATATGATTGACTGTGATTGAAAAAGATTGAAAAGTTGAATTTATATGGCTAAATTACACAAGCGAACTAATATTACAGGCGAAGCAAATAATCTCTCAATATCTGTCAAATATTACGACTATAATCAGTGACTAAAATAAATCAGTTGAATCATAATTGTTCATGATTGTACATAATTATTGACATCTTCATTCCTGGTATAAACACCAACATCTCTCAATTAGGCCTTCTTTGCAGCAACAAGTGAAGAAAAAAATTTAGATTCATACTTTTTCGCAACAGGTTGGTCACCAAATATGGTCAGAAGATTTAAATTGAAAGCTTTCAGAAGACGATTCTTATTTTCAATGCTATGGAATAATTGTCACAGTATAAATGAATTTCGAATTGTTAACAGCTTTCTGGAAAAATTGACACAGGATTATCGAAACAATTTTAAATTTTCCTTCTTTCTGTACTATTCGATAATTATATTTTCGCTATTCTGACCAACAGAACGTTATTGATTCCATTTGAGTTGTTTGTTCAATGTATATGAATTTGATGAACTTCATTATTATTATTGAGAATTATTAATTATAGTGACGGATTTCATGAGTATTGACTTCAATTATAACATTCTCTTGACCTTTCGACCTTGAGTAACGCTTAATAGACTGAGAGCAAAACCCTGTGTTTGTCTTAATCATGAGCAACATCAGTTATTTGAGAATTTTCCATGTTTAATGGAATGTATAAACAATTTTTAATTGAAGTTGACTTCATCCAACGTAGTATCCATTCAACGTTTGCACGAGCGACCACAATTTTGTCTCCAGGAAAAAGGCTACTCCGTTTTGTTTGTATTTTTTTTTATTGTCAACAGATCGAATGAGAAGACAGGTCATTTATGAAATTTCACTTGAATCAAAATTTCTCCAAGAATATAACCAACGTTTTAGTTCGGAATCGATTATACTGTCACGATAATGAAGTATCGTTGCAACCCCGCTTATAGGAACATCAACACGAGTGGGAAGAACTATAGACAGCTCTCATCCGCTCTAGTGTACACAAAGTGCATGGCTTGCAAAACCAGGTGAATGCACTTGTCACAGCAGTTTTACTTACGCGCGTGACTATACGGAAACGCCGTCGTCGATCTCTCTTGAATCAACTATCGACAGGGACGGACGTGTTCCGGGAGTGAACCTCATCAAGACGCGACCGGAAAGGTGACGTAAAGATGCCCGAATCCCGGGTTCGCGTCTCGCCACGGTACCACTCCGCGAGAATCGCCACGCCGTTCTTGTCGTAACATATATTTAAATAACCTATATTGAATGGGGAGTAACCAGCCCAGGCATTCATGTTCCATCTTCTCTTACATTTACGTTATTTAGCTCATTACCTCTTTCGACATTTACACTCTGATTTATCTTCCAATGAACTATTGTTAATGTCTAACAACCTGGTTTATCTGCAATTAATCTTAAAATCCCTCACGACTACCCTCTCACTATACCCATGGTGTAGGATGAAGTCAAGTCATGACATTGGTGGAGGTGCCGTGAGGGAGGGTAGTCATGAGGGGTTTTAAGGTTAATTGCAGATGAACCAGGTTGTTAGACCTTAATAATAGTTTCTTGAAAGATAATTTAGAGTATGAATGCCGAAAGAGGTTAAGAGCTGAATAACGTTAATGTAAGAGAAGATGGAACATGAATGCCTGGCCTGGTTACTCCCTCTTCGATATACGTTATTTGAATAAACATTACGACAAGAACGGCGTGGCGAGTCTCGCGGAGTGGAACCGTGGCGAGACGTGAACCCAGAGCTCTGACTTCTCCCCGTCGCCTTTCCGGTCGCGTCTTGATGAGGTCCACACCCGGAACACGTCTGTCCCTGTCGATAGTTGATTCAAGAGAGATCGACGACGGCGTTTCCGTAGTCATACGCGTATGTGAAACTGCTGATCCACAAGTGCATTCACCTGGCTTTGCAACCCATGTACTTTGTGGACACTAGAGCGGATGAGAGCTGTCTATAGTTCTTTCCAAACGAGTTGATGTTCCTATGAGCGGGGTTGCAACGATACTTAATCATAGTGACAATACTTCTCTCGAGAATGAGTTGTGCGAAATTTGGATGCCCTCATCAAAATTACTCGGCAGAACTTGATTGATTGAAATAGTTCCAACATCATACAATGCTACAATATACTTTACTTCGACTTTTCACATGTATTGCAACAGCCATTTTGATGAACAATGATTGATAATGAATTTCCATAATATAAAAATTGTTTTGAACCTACTTTTATTCTATACTAGTTTATGGGGTGGTAAGATCGCATTTGTGGTGCCCCTGTCCAAACGAACCTACCTTTCATCCACAGCCTTATTGGGGGACAATAATTATTAGAAAAAATACTAGTTTCAATTCATCATAGTCCCTTGACAATTACATGTCCACACATCCTGAATCGTAGGAAAAAAAAAATATATTTTTCAATGCAATTGGTCATAGTATTCCCGAAAATATGAGCAATAATCCACACATATATATATATATATATATATATATATATATATATATATATATATATATATACTTACATACATATATATACATACATACATATATATACATATATATATATATATATATATATATATATATATATATATATATATATATATACATATAAATATATATATATATATATATATATATATATATATATATATATATATATATATATATATATATATAAATATATATATATATATATATATATAATTATATATACATATGTAAATATATATATATATATATATATATATATATATATATATATATATATATATATATATATGTGTGTGTATGTATATGTATATATATGTGTGTGTGTGTGTGTATGTGAATGATTCATATAGTATCATTGATTTCTTCAAATTTAATCATTTGATACATGATATAGGCAACTCAAGAGAAGGTCCTCGAGATTATTTCTCGTTCTAGGTCTAGGGATTATTTCTAGGTCCTCGTTCTTTGTGGTATCGATTTGAGTGTTTGAAAAGTCTTTCAGGAGCAATTTCGAATACACAACACGAGATACAAAATGAGGGAATGCCGAAATGATGTCAACAGGAGAATGATGATGTCGTTACTCATATGTTCAATCATTCATTCTTCATTCCGACGCAACATCCACACTGGAATTGACTCAAAAAATCAGAAATATTGAAATATTCATTGTTGGCTCGACTATTGATATTGTCACTTCATGCGTAATACTTGAGTGCTTTGTCGGGAATTATTTCATTACTGCCGGAAATGAGGCAGAAGCTTCACTTGGTATTTGGCAAGACTATGTGAAAAACCAATTCTCCAAGTGTGATGTCCTGAACATTTTGGCAATCGTGCTTGACAAATTTTGAACAAATCATGTTCAAGGCGTCTAAAAACAGAGTCATTTAGTAGACGCTTCTGACTCATAATAGGAAGACTCCATCTTCTCCAGTTTGGGAAGTTTTAGAGTTTTCAAAGTTGGGATGGGAGACTGGATTGAAGTTCAAGTAATATTCAACCCAAAGTTACCGTTGACGTTCCCAATTCGTGTAACCTCATCTAAAATTTGGATGAAAAAATACAAATCTGACCCTTGATACTCTTGTATTTTTCATGTGTGAGAGAATTATTACTAAAATGTATGAACACATTTCATCACCCACGTAAAACTTAGCTGTTGGTGAGGTCATGAAGCACACAGTAAGCATCTTCATCATCAAATATTATTTCGCGCTAGTGTATATTCTTATATGTTCAAATTGAGCTATTTAATTCACCGTAAAGATTTTATACCGCCTGTTTATCAAACTGTGTTTAATTTTCTATGTAATTCATTCTGGGATTTCGATTGGCCAGGTACTAAGCAGGTACCCCGTGTAGTTCTAATACTATGACAGTTATCCCGAATCGAAGTGGAGTGAGCAAAGTCAATATATCAAGTAATTGGATGAGCGAAGCGAAGACTCAATTTCGCCATACCCGAAAAAAGGTGAGTTTTTTTTTGTTCGCGCTCCACAGGTCAAACGAAATTTCAAAATCAGATGAAACTTGGAAAACACAAGTGTAATTATCTAATTCGATACTTTGTAGTTTTCAGACGCAATCGGTTCAACCACTTCTGAGAAAATTCATTTCAAAGTTTTCAAAAATCCTATTAGAATAACCCAGAGGAAAATATTCGTGAAATAATTTTCATCCGAGACATTTCAAATTCTCAGGGAATTTCAATATGATAATTATAGACATTATTTCGAACTTTCACTCAAATCGAATCAGCCGTTTTGATGTAAAAAATATATGATGTAATTTTTTCAAATCACTCAAAGCTATTAAGATACCAATTGAATCCAAGCCACAAGTGTCACCTCTCAAGTGTGAACGATTTAAACGAAGCCTTCTTCATTATCATAGAAATCAATAATGAAAAATAAGATGGCAGTAAAGTAATGGTTTGGATCTCAAGGTATATATATATATATATATATATATATATATATATATATATATATATATATATATATATATATATATATATATATATATATATATATATATATATATATACATATTAACCAATCCGTAGATAAGTCGATATGTTCCAACTCATCCATCAACGCGGCAACACATAAGGCGTTAGCCTAGTATTTACATCAGGAGGTGATGGGACCTCTAATTGCAAGCGTCTTTCCATCACCCAAGTTGGTGACAAGTAAGGATTGATCCAAAAATATTTTCATGATTTTGAACGAGTTATTTCAGAGTTTGATGCACAATTGTTCATTCATTCATTTAGTCTAGAGATTTGCAAATGGTACAAATATGGGAAATAATTGGATGAGCGAAGCGAAGACTCAATTTCACCATACCCGAAAAAAAGTACTTTTTTTTTCTTGTTCGCGCTCCACAGGTCAGACAAAAATTCAAAATTAGTTGAAACTTGGCACACACAAGTATCCTTATCTAATTCGATACTGTATAGTTGAGAGGCGCGATCGGTCGAACCACTTCTGAGAAAACTCATTTCAAAATTTTCAGAAATCGCATGGGAATAACCCAGAGAAAAAAAATCAGGAAAAATATTCCATCCGAGAGAATTCAAATTCTCAGGGAATTTAATTATAATAATGATACACATTATTTCGAACTTCTTCTCAAATCGGATAATCCATTTTGATGTAAGTAAATATATAATGTAATTTTTATGAACCATTCGAAGCTATTAAGATACCCATTAAATCCAAGCCACAGGTGACACCTGTGGTTTTAATTGTGAACGATTAAAACAAAGCTTTCTTTATTATCATAGAAATTATTAATGAAAAATAAGATGGCAGTGATGTAATGGTTTGGATCTCAAGGTGTATGTATATATAATAACCAATACAAAGATAAGTTGATATGCTCCAGCTCATCCATCAACGCGGTAACATATAACGCGTTTTCCTAGTATATAAAACTTGAGACCAAATATAAGAATGTGTATACAGAAAGATATCATTGAAAAAGACAGATGATATACACGTGTGATGATGCAATGATTTTCAAGTGTGACTTTGAAGTAAGGAATTCATTGAAGTCATAAAAGGGATTCTGGAGTAGGAAAGATTTCGGGTTGTATTTGAAAGATGAGAGTTTGGTGAGGCTGGTTATATGGGCAGGTGGTTTATTATAAATGAGTGTGCAAAGATGAAAGAGGCTGTGTGTGAAAACAGCGTTGGAGTGTGTTTGAGAACGGATAGAGTTACTGTGACTAGTAGGGTAGTTATGGATGGAAACATTTTTCGGAAAGAGGCTGGTGTTGAAGTGAACATCAGAACTGGCAATTTGGATAAGAGTTCATGTAATGGTGAGGATTTTGAGGTTTGTGAAATGTGATTCACATGAAGAACGGTGATATGAGATATATCGGAAATTATAAGTATCGCTTGTTTTTGCATGATGAATATTCATTCAATTGCGGGGGAGGAACTCTAGAAGCGAAGTCCATAAGAGAGATGAAAGTGGAAATAGGAATCGTAGAAAAGTAAGAGGATATGAATATTGAAAATTTTTTGAGTCGACGAAGAAGGAAAAAGTACTTTTAATTCCACCCTTAGTTTTTGTAATGTGTTGGGATCAGTCTAGATTCGGAGTTATATGAATTCTGAGAAATTTTGTCGATGAAGTACCGGAGATAATTTTGCCATCAATACGTATTAATGGGGAAACGATGGGTGGGTTGGAATCATTATGGAAATTCATGAGAATTGATTCATTAGGCCGCAGTGCAAGTTTGTTATTCAAGCAATAGGAGGATATTTGTGAAGTTAGACAAATGGCAGTTTAGATGATGGAAATGAGAGATTTGTTTCTTGGTGTGGTTGATAGATGATTCGTATCATCAGACCATTGGAAGAGATGTTCAACATTTGATAATTGAGAGAGGTCGTTAACATATATAGAAAAATGAGAAGAGGAGATAATAAAGACCCCTGAGGTACACCGTGCCTAACAGATTGTGGGTTTGAAATGGAGGATGCAGAGTTGGGGGAATCGACGCGTACGATTTGAGTTCTATGGGATAGGAAAGATGCAATCCATTTTTTATTAGCACGGCTACGACTTCTCAGGGAATTGAATTCATGAAGAAGAATAAGATATGGTCTATGGTGTCAAAAGCTTCATTTAGATCATGGAAAATACCTATGGCATGGTCACCCTTATCAAGAGCCGTGAAGAGGGTGGCAAGGAAGTTAAAAATTGCTGTGAATGTAGATTTATGTTTTTGAAACTCATATTGGCAGTCAGCAATAGTATTATTTGAGTTAGGAGAGGAGGATGAACGGAGAAGCAGCACCTTTCCCATCAATTTGGAGAGAGAGGAGAGGAGGGAGATGGTCCACTTGTGAACAGAATGTGTATGCCTGATGAATCTAACGCGGAATATCGTCAAGTAATTTTTGTTTGCGTTTCTCAAGTTAAATAGTATACTAAAATTCCGTCAGATTTGTTTTATCTATCTGTTTTCCAAATCTCTGACCATTCGAGAGTCGTTATGAACCATGAAAGCTGATTATGCCCATCTATATCTTCTCAGGTCTTCAGTTAGTATATCAAACAGAAATCTTCCTTTCGAAACTTGATTCTATTCATCACATAGAACATACTTTTCAAAAAAATAACATGACAACAAAATGATGATGAAAATAAACATTTCCAGAATAGAAGAACCGATGCATTTTTCAAACATTTTCTCAAGAAATAAGTGTATACCAAGTCATTTTGAGGAACATTATCTCATGATCAACGCATTTTCAAAATTTTTTCGATTATTTTCCATATTCCAATGTGAAAAACACATCTTGAAAAATTATGCTCATCACACAGTTGCGGCACAAATGGGAGCGTTTCATCACACAATTCAGAAACATTTCATATATTCAGTTATTGACAAAAATCACTGAGCGTTTCATAATTGAATGATATAATTATGATGAAATTGAATTGTAACAACAAATTGTAATTTTCACAGTGAATAATGGTTGATATAGTTCGAGTTCTAATGAAAACCCCGCATAGGAAACCCAGAACAACGCTTCACAATTCAAACTTACAAAATGTTTGTTTTGGTTACTTTCAACATCAGTTCAATAGTCATTACTCATCATATTGTGAGGACACGTTGTACCTTGAATTTGCATGGACATCGAATTTCAATGTCTGTTACATAAGAATATTTATAATGATCCATATATGGACAAATCCAATGACAGTATATCCACACAATGGGATTCAATCCCGATATGGGAATGAGGAGAAGTGATTATCAAATTACAATATGTATTGGATAGTAATCACTACTATCTATATGGGAACTCAAATTCCTCTTTGAGGTTCCGATCAGTTGGAATTTACGTAATCAATTATCTTTGTTCTTATATATATATTCAAACTTCATGAATGTTTACTGAACTCTAGTGGAACTGAAACAATATATAATCTACTATTTTTTCTTTTTCCATCACAATATTTTGGTTCCACAACTGTATTGATATTTGGTACCGGAAACGAGAGTATTTTTGACTATGAGGTTATTGAAGGTCAGTGAATTATTGCCGTTCAAATCCTGGTGATATGATCATTTGATTATGATTAAATTTTAATCATAACTTCCTGTTCATTAGGCAAAATTGAGCATCAATCATATTATGCATATGGAATATCTCAAACTCTCACAGTTCTTCCAAGAAATTCAGATGTGGACTGTGTGATAGTATTCATATATATATATATATATATATATATATATATATATATACATATATATATATATATATATATATATATATATATATATATATATATATATATATATATATTTTTTTTTTTTGTTGTTTCGGATGTTCTCGAATGTAGATGTTGAACTCTTTTCTCAGAACAAACACGTTTGCTCTTTTGGATGCAGTACATATTATATATATATATATATATATATATATATATATATATATATATATATATATATATATATATATATCTATATAAATATATATATATATATATATATATATATATATACATATATATATATACATATATATACATATATATATATATATATATATATATATATATATATATATATATATATATATATATATATATATATATATATATATGTTGTGACGGATGTTCTCGCGGATTGAGTAGAATGTTGTACCGTGCTCTTGGGTTGACCGCGTATGCTCTTTAGAAGAGAACTGCTGGATCTTAAAAGATCCTTTGTCTCTCCTATCTATATATATAGACAAAGGATCTTTTAAGATCCAGCAGTTCTCTTCTAAAGAGCATACGCGGTCAACCCGAGAGCACGGTACAACATATATATATATATATATATATATATATATATATATATATATATATATATATATTATATATGAATGAATATGTATATATGTATATATAAATATATGTTTATATCCAAGAGACGTTTCATCAATATTACACTCCATCTACTAAGATAGTGAAGAAAGATTTCTCTCCAGACTACACCGTTACTCCTGAATGCAACCAGCAAAGCACTAGTCACGCTGCTTCGACCATGAAAGTGCAGTCGCGCTAGCACCGGCAGGCACGGCACCTCTACATTTATCCGTATTTTATAATATTTCCGTTAGCGTTATAGAGTATAGATGACCATAGTTCACTATATACTGCTCTCGATGTGAGCTTTCAATGAAAAATCACTTCAAAAAACAGAGCATCAATCAAATATGCGGCTCTTTTACTAGGAAATATTTACATTGTATGTAATGTAAAGGTTATATTCACGTTTGAATCGAAGAGGCGAACCTGAGTGGATGTTCCGTTACTAATGAATGAATTTTAATTTCAAATCAATTGAAGCTCATTTTTCAGAATCATGAATGAGCCTTGAAGAATTGAGATCCGTCATAATTATTATGTATTCTGTGAATAACTGGAAATGAATGTCATTGATGAAACCGATTGAGGAGTATAGTATTCTTTGGAATCTGGTTACATATCGACGTGAGAAGTTCGTCAATTTCAAACTCTTCACATTGGAATTTCGACTGTCAATCAAAACTTCAGTAGTCCAGATTCAATTGATTTGCCCTCAACATTTCTAGATAATATTTTCATACTGGGGGCTTTTTATTTACCGTCATACGCTATACCAGAGTCGAGTAATAACCAAACTCGACTTTTTTTCCAAAATGTCATGCTAAAATTATAAAACCAGAACATATACTGAATCACTTGAAAAAAACCTATTGACAAACGGGCAATCAGTGACATCGAGTGACTTGTGCGTATGGATAGTATATCTAGAAGCGAGCAGAAAAGAAGGGGGAACACTACTCGAATATTCGCAAATAAAAACTAAGCGTATACAAATTGAGAAATCAGTCCTTTTATTTGTATACTGCTGTCATCCCAACACCATTCTGCATGTTTCACTGACGATTTTTGCGTTCTGAAATTGTGATGGTCAATAATCAGATTAAAGATGACGTAACTTTCAATACCCTGTGTGAAACCTATTCATTGTGTTGATAAATATTGTGAAAATTGACTTCACACATCCACGGACAAAATAAACTTATAATACCATTACAAGAATGAAATTATATAACGGAAAGCGTATTCATCAACTTCAATTTTGATAAACAATACAAAATTAATTGTGAATCTACTAAATACGTACGAGTATGACAAAATTGCACCGTATCAAGTACAACAGAATGTGAACTAGCCGTGCTCTGGATAAAAAGACGTTCATGAATATGTATGTGTCATTCCATTGCACAATTCTCACCATTAGTGAGAGAGAGACGTACAAAGAAAGATTTAATGAACAAAAGATTTAATTAAACATTTTTAATAGATACAAAAATAAAACTCATCGATCATAAGAGAACGTTAAATTCAGTCGAGTAGAAAACATTTCATTAATACCGTTCTCTGTGATATTACCTTTCGCTCAAAAATGGAGTAGATATAGCTTTTGACAATTAATTTACTTTATAATTACATCAAAATTTCTATCAAATCTCTTGGAACTCATCTGAAAAATGATTGTGTGATAATATACTCATTGTCTTAATAGAATGAAACGTTGTGGAATGATGAGAAAGTATTTTTTTGGTGAAATTCATTGAATTTGATGTGTACTGATTCTCAGAAGTTGAATTATTAAAATACATCACATATATTCAGACATTATATATATGCATATATATATATATATATATATATATATATATATATATATATATATATATATATATATATATATATATATATACATATATATATATATATATATATATATATATATATATATATATATATATATATATATATATATATATATTATATTTACAAATATATATATATATATATATATATATATATATATATATATATATATATATATATATATATATATATATATGGGATTTTATAGTTCGCGTATCTTTTTCGACATAACTATAAAATCCCATATATCTCGATATTGGATCGTATCCAAGAAGTTTAATTATCATATATATATATATATATATATATATATATATATATATATATATACAAACGACGAACATATAACATATATGCACATATAATATTATCACATGAACCTGATAGAAAAGCAAACATATATAATCAAAAGTCGTCGAAGTTGTCAGTCATGAAAATTATTTTCAAAACCATAGGCCAACTTCAACTAATTAATGTTCATAGTCTTCTGCTGTATATTCTCTGATAAAATATTATTTGATGGAATGGTATCGAATGGAAATGTGAAAAAACTCGAATAGCATATATTGGTTATGACTCATATTATTAATACTTTTAATATTAATGATGGTAATGATGATGAATTATTTTATTGATATTGACTTGATTCATGATATTCATGATAATTCATGATATGGACAAGATATCTAAATCAAAATTCTTCCACAATTAGATTCGATCAAATTATTCAATTTGAATTTTGGAACCTAATCATGTATTCAACTGATCAGTATAGATTGTATACATATAGATCCACACACCTCATCATCTTATATTGAATTGATACAATATATGTTCAGAGCTTATCAAAGATTTCAAAATCATATTTTATTAAGTAATGGCGACGTACATTCATACAGGCTCTATCATAGGCATATTTCAAAATGTGAAAGAATATTTCATCATGAGCAGATAACTTCACCCACTTGATTTGCCGATACTTTTTTGAACTATGTTAGACAAAGTATCTAGCTACAACGTAATATGCGAGAATATTGATGCTACATGATTCACTAAATTGCATTATAGTTATGAGGATATTTGTTCATCACTGTTATATTGGTGCATCCAAAATACATAATGATCCAGCTGATTCAATTCAACAATGGAAAATCATATGTCGATTGTGTCTTGTATAATTAATATGGCAATTCTAGAAGTGTATGTTTATATAATATTAGATCCTGTGGATGTTCTTGTAATAATATTGTGTAGTTCTGTAATATCAGGTTATATGCTTATCAGTTGAGATAATATTGGTTTAATTCTCCACCTTGTTACAACAAATCCTTTGTTCACTATTGAAGTATCGATCAATCACTCTCGATAGTCGATATACCCAATTCTGGTCGACCGCACACTCATATCGTACTCGGCTGGTGGTCGAGATAAATCGAACTCTGATACGAGAGATCGCTGGAAATCGAATGCGTCAGTAGAAAGCGTACGTGGGTGATGCGAAAATGAGGGAGAGGGAAGAGTATGAAAGATTCAGTCAAATAGATCTGAGTAATACATTCTGGGATTTCTGGATTTAGGTTTTACAATAAGCTCCGTGATGCATTCGAAGCGATGCATATTATATCGTTTGCCGTCAGATTTGTAGGGCTATATATTTTTTAATTTGTTTTTGGTGATTTGTAGGTAGGGCCTATACTACTCCGAAAGCTAGTGGTCGGGACGATAATATGATTGTGAAGTGGGATAAAATGGGAAAGGATGAATTAGAGTTAACATCAATTATATCATGAATGAAGATAAAACTCAGAGCTTATGATGATGCCTTCAGACCCGCAAAA
>OZ023326.1:59538001-59553001 GCA_964007535.1 Brachyptera risi
AATGAAGTTGAAGAAACATAAGTTAATGAAGTTAATGTACTTAGTACCAATTTCATTTCTTTTGAAGGAATTTCTGGAACGTTGACATTACCGAATAATAAGTCATTTGCTTTGTTAGCCGTTTATCGGCCACCAGACAAAAATAAATATGCGTTTGTTGCAGAATTAGATAAGTATTTGATTGAGAATGTTGGTAATGATATATTTTATGTGGGGGATATTAATATAAATGTATTGAATGTAGAAGATATGTGTGTATCGTCTTATGAAAATACCATGTCGGCGAATGGAATGTCAAAATGTATTATGGGTATCACAAGGGAGGAGGGCGTCATGGACAAGGTCACTTCAAGTTGCATAGATCATGTGTATACAAGGATGAGTTATCAGCAGTTACGTTCAGCTATATTTACCACAAAAATAACAGATCATTATATGATTATGGTTGATATGTATAGTGAAGAAATCAAGATCGATCCAGTAAATACTAACATTGTTAGAGAGGTTATATGTGAAACACAATTAAAACAGAGTTTTAAAAATGTAAAGTGGTCAGAGCTATTAAATATTACCGATTGTAATGAGTTGTACAATGAATTGTACCAAACATTCCAAGCGTGTTATGAGTCTGCTAGGTTTACCAGGTGTTTTGATTCAGCAAGGAAGGAATTGCGTAAGAGGTGGATGTCAAATGAATTATTATTGGAGATTAGGAATAGAGATAAATTGTTTCAGAAGTGGAAAAATTGTATTAATACTTTAAGAAGTGTATACATGAAGGAATACAAAGCAAGTAGAAATGAAGTTACGAAGAAAGTAAGAAATGCAAAGATAGCTTATTTTACCAGGGAGATTGAGAGTGCAAGAGGGAGTATGAAAGATACGTGGAAAATAATTAATTCGATTTCTGGAAAAGTTAATAAGAATTCTGTAGATGAAGTAATTTATCGATATTTAGAAAAAGAATACACAACGGAAGATATTGTCAATAATTTTGTTGATTCTTTCGTTAATGAAATTGACAGGATCCAGCACAAATGTAAAAGGGTGGCAATTGATAATACGCATTGTACTGTGGCCATTCAATCTATGCGCTTACCAAAAATTGACAAAATTGAAGTGGAAGAAATTATTTTAAAAATGGATTCAAACAAACAGCCGGGCGTTGATGGGATACGAGTTAAGGATCTGAAAGAGTTAAGTGGTGATATAAGTGTAATTATAGCGCATTTAGTGAATTTATCCATAACGAGTGGTCGCGTTCCTGAAAAATTAAAAATCTCTGTGGTTAGGCCTGTATATAAAAAAGGGGATCATTTAATGTTAAATAATTACAGACCTATATCTTTGTTACCTACAATAGAAAAAATAATGGAGAAGTTGATTTCAAATAAATTAACAGATTATATGAGAAAGTACAATATCCTAAATAATTCTCAATTTGGATTCCAAAAGGGCAAAAGTACAACTGACCTATTGGTTTTATTCTCGGATTATATTAATAAGCATCTCGATGATAATGACAACGTATTGGCCTTGTTCATTGACTTTACAGAAGCTTTTGATACCATTAATCATGATAAGTTATTAGATTCGTTGGAAAATATTGGGGTAAGGGGTCCTTTGTTGAGTTGGTTCAAAAATTATTTAGATGATCGTGTTATGTTAGTGAAAGTGGCAAATGTGTACAGTTACTCGAAAAAAGTGGTAATGGGGGTACCACAAGGCTCTATTTTGGGTCCTATATTATATATAATTTATGTTAATTACATTTTTAAATTGTTAGAAAGTGATGGCAAAATTTTTATGTATGCAGATGATACTGTACTTTTATCAACAAGTAGGGATTTAAAGCAAGCAGAATCGGAACTGCAAATGAATTTCAATACTTTATTATGTTGGACTCATGATAACGAGTTGGTGATCAATGCTGACAAGACAAAGATAATACACATATGTTCTCCATTTAATCGAGATAAATGCACTCCTGTCGATGTGGTGTACCATTCTTATGATTGCGTCCATACGTTAGGTAAAGAAAATTGTGTCGGATGTGAGACTCGTATTGAAGTAGTTGATTCTCATGTTTATTTAGGATTAGTAGTTGACAGACATTTCACTTGGCGACCTCATATCAATCGAATCTGTAATAAACTTAGAATCTGTGCATACCATTTATATAATTTGAGTAATGTTTTAAATCTGAAATTAATGAAGATGGTTTATTCTGCAATAGTAGAATCGATATTAACTTACGGTGTGCCTGCTTGGGGGAATGCTTCAGTTGTACACTTGCAAAATTTGTTTCTGTTACAGAGGAAAATTATAAAAATAATAATGCCAAATTGTAAGAAACATACACTAAATTATGACGTGGATGAATTTTTTGTGTATTTGAAGTTTCTGGATGTTTTCGATTTGTTTCAGTATAAGTTGATAATAACATATTATTTTGATAACGCTTATAAAGTACAATATGATCATGGAATTGAAACAAGGGCGAAGAATGAAGGAAGATTAAAAGTACCTAAGGTTAAAAATAAGTATGGAAAAAGACAACTTCATTATACGATACCTAGCATATTTAATGAAGTTCCGGCAGGTTTAAAGAATTTAGAATGTTATAAAACGATAAAAAATGAAATAAAAGAGTGGTTATTACATCAGCAGGAGTGATGAATAATGATTGACATTTCCTTATGTAGAATATAATGTGATCTAATAATTTAGTTTAACGGAGTGTAATGTTAATTTCAACAACTTTATTCTTTAAGATTCAATATTGATTCAATGATTGTCATTTCAATTTCAATTGCAAGATGTAATTTGTAAATGTGTTATTCTTTATTGTATTCCATGAACTAATTATGTATTATTTTTCTAGTGTATTGCCTCAGACTAGCCAATTGGCTATGGGGCATAGTTTGTAGTAAATTACAATTATATTTAGATATTAATAAAGAATTTTGAACTGAGAAAAAAAAAACTATTATTAATAAACTGGTCGTACTCAAATAATGCATAATATTATTCAAAGGCAAATAGCTTGTCAGACAAAATTTGTGCAGAGTTTCAACTTGTATGTTCAATTGTTGAAAAATGGGAGGGTATTATCATGGACTTATACGTATGAATATGAGACCGAAGTTCATAGTATCATTGCACGGAACGAGAAATGTAATTTTTACTAGATCCAATAACATGGTTAACAAGATAAATTATCCGAAAGATCTGAATTCTATTTATTGATCTAATTCGTCTGGTTCAGAACTGAGCTCCAATGAACTAGTGAGGTGTAACGTATTTCAAAACTTCACTTCAAGAGTTACGACTATATAGAGTATGACTGACATATCTGCCTCAATGTATCCCAAAGCGTAGCGATACAAGAGTGCCAACTTGGCGTTCGATTTGCACTACATACATTGCACACTGATATATGATAATATATGTCTTTTTGAGGGCTTTCCAACTAAAGTTAAAGCATGCTCATCAGCCTGCGCTCAGAGCTGTATAGAGTACTGAATAATTAGCCATGGTGTACGATATAGGCGGGAAGGGTGGAAGAGGTAGCCAAGGGGGTGATGAAAGAACATGGAATCTGTAGAATATGTACCTTTCATGCTTGCTGCTTTGGATGTTTTCCGAAACCTCTTCCTAAAAATCACACTAGAATTATATTAACGTGTGACTCTTGTGGTTCTGAAAAAAAATAGTTCAGTTTAATTTGTTCATTTCTTGCGATGAGATGCTTCACAGCTGATTCTGTAAAGTCGTCATTATGAAGGAATGAGTGGGTTTTTTGAAATCACTTTGATTTACGACCCCACAAACATCTTGGCTGAGTATGGGGTACGAATGAGAGTGTAACGAAAAAATCAATTACGAAAACAAAAACCCATTCCACAAAGAGCCAGTCTTAGTCCAGCTTTAGATATCATAGCTTCAATTCTCTAAACTTAGCGGACGATAAAGTATGTTTTTTATCATCTGATTCTTGAGTTGTATAGATGTGAACAATGCCTATGTTATACTAGGATGATTGAACATTTCAGAAGAACTCGATTGTTCTCTTTGTCAATCGCGCGCTTTTGCATTCAATAGCATTTCTTCAAATAGGCTAGCTGTAGCTACATCTATATATTTACTTTATTTATGTAGTTACTCTTGACAATTCACTCAAAATGTGGAAAGGAGAAAAAGTACGGAAAATGTATTAAATTTGGTCCCGACCAATTCCGATTTGGAAACTAGGAAAACGAACTTCATATTAAATGTACGGAAAAGCTATACATACAAACACCTTGTATATGAGTAAATAAACCACTGCCTTCCTGATTCGCACATTTATCATTTTGATCGTTTCGCGACTTAATTGACCATTGTAGATCGTCCGCCCTCGTGATGTCACAAAATATAAAATCTGATCAAGTGGACAGTGAAGCAGGGAAAATAGGGAAATAACCAATCAAGGTATCTAAAATTTCCCCTGTTTCGTATGTCACGCCCATCCACATTGGTCAATTGGTTTTACTTGTTGATCATGTTAATGGCTTTCATTTTAGTCATCAATTTGACGACTCGAAATAGGCGTGGCTTTACCAGTCAGCCAGTGGATCATATCATTTGAAGTCATTTCAAGATATTGACTACAGTTCTAACAGCCCTGTTGATTGGACGGTACGATTTCTGACGTCATGGGGGCGGAGACTGCGAGTCGTCAATTGATGTGAAAAAAATTACAATGATAATTTCTAAAACGATTCATATACAACTAATGTGTATCATTTGTGTGCTTCATAGATTTCGACATTCCGTGACGATTTGAATTCATTCGGAGAATTGTGTTCCCATAGTTTTCCTCTCGGGTTATTCTCATGAGTTGTTCAAACTTCCGGAATTATTTTCTCGGAAGTGTTCTTGAGATAAATTCTGTCAAAAATTAGGGTCGCAGTTCTTTATGAAAATTGCAAACGATATCCAAACTTCAATATCGAATATGAAGAGGAATATATCAATATTGTTCATTTACAATCGATATCGGACCAAAATAAATGGCGAATATATATATATATGAAGAGAGAGGAAATAGATAATAGTAAGGGGAATATCGAATGTAAAAAAATACGACATTGGAAGTCGCATTTTTTCCCTACTATTTTTATTCTCCTTACTATTCTTCATTCACTCTTTTTTCATATATATATTCACCATTCATTTTGGTTCGATATCGATTGTAAATGAACAATATTGATATATTTCGATATATATTCGATATAGAAATTTAATGATATTGATATTGTGATAATACTGTTTCAGTTTCAGTTCATTTTCCACTCATTTTTTGTATGATAGCATACGAGATCATATTGGACTATCGAAATCGATGAAAGTTATTGGAGACTTGGCAGTTGACATAACAATATTCCACTGGTAGTCCTACTTAGAAGAGATAATTACGAATGATCACTAACAACAACCATCAAACCGTGAGTGAAGGCTCTGTCATTTATTTTATTCACTTTTCAGTCCTGAAAAATATCGAATCGAGTGAAAATATTGAACATCGAAACATTCAGAACAATTTAAAAGTCTCGCGTTGACACTGGCAATCACGTCTCTATCAAAAAGGTCTTGAATTACTGTTTCTGTTTGTTTGAGGAGATATTAAAAGAACAGAAAAACAGAGCTAGAGCAAAAATTGTCTCATTTTGTTTCATTCAATGTCAACTGGAATATTATGCAATTTGTTCAACCATATACAAAAGATATATACTCAAAAAGATACTCCTCTCTCATGTCAAACAACCTTTCATCTCATCTTTTCCCATAATCTCATTCAACATGCATCGATTGCAATAATCTTCCAATAAGCAAATCCGGGCTTCCATACCTGCGTTATTTAGATTGCGAATTCTCGCAAAGAAAGAGGTTTAGAAACGTGGTTTAGCGGTTTAGAAGCGGTTTTTCAAACCACCATGATGATGAAACGACCTATCAGTGACAAAAGTTACGCCATTTCTGATTGTTGAGCTTGCCTCAATTCCACCGCCTTGCGAAAGCGAAACGCAGATTGCGTTCATGGAAGGCCAGCTTAACACACCTTTCCATTTCATTCACTCAAGTCTGCAATTAGTATAGCCTCAAACGCCATAAAGCGCGTCCAGCGGACTGGCGATAGCCAATCACGGTCCACAGTTCATCACATCCAGTTGTCAGCGCCCTCCAGTAGCCAGAAATATCACAACACCACTGAATGAGGGGTGTGATAAGTAATAAAGTAAGATTGTAATCAATTTGATTCCGACTACCGTAAGTCAACTACACATAATGTGTAGTGAATACGGTTTGATAATAATTAATAACAAGTATTTAATATTTATTAAAGTAGTTTTATAGGTGTATTTGTATTCAATTTACTCATTACATATTGTTCTTAGAACAGGTGGTAATGATTACTCTCATGAAATTGAAGGAAAACAAACAAACTCATCTTACTTAGTAAAATTATACATTGTTATTTTTTCCTGGCTCTCTTCTTAAATCACTGAGCTTCGTTATTCTTTATATCTTCTTCCAAGTCATTACATTTCCGCGTCCTTCTTTGGATGAATCCATATGTCCCTAGTTCTCTATCCACTATTTCCACTTTCATTTTTACCCCTCCCCTTGTACTTCTTTATGTGATGTCTTAAGTATACTGTCGTGGGTCAGTAAATGAATATTAGTGGGGCACCAACCATGAATGAAATTCATGATGAAATTCAGAGAACTAGACTCTGTCGGTATAGTTCTATATATCAATTCGTATACAATATCAAGAATTTCAATCGTTAACCATAGGTAGATGAGGGACTGTACACTTGGGTCAAGCTTTCTATTGATACTTGGAGAGAAATGAATTGGTTATTAATTTCAAAACTCAATTCATTCGAAATCAACTATATTCATTGAGAGAAATAATCGAATGCACTGTGTTTTCTATACTTGGACATATACAAGAAATCTTTGAATTATAGATACTTTCCGAAAAATAATTGATATATACACTAGATAAACTCAACATATGCGTTGTAAGATGAGCGAAATATTTAAATTAGGTATAGGCCTAATAAGAGTCATTAGTAGTCCTACATTTGCTACTTTATCGACTCTGGTATTCTACACACTTTGTTCTACATTTGCTACTTTATCTTCTCTGGTATTCTACACACCTTGACGAATATGAAGAATAGTTCATTCTTGGGCAAATATCGAATCTAGAAAGCAGTGAACAACGAATAAAAACAGTTATTTGATTTTTTTTCTTCAAAACGGATTGTTCAAATTACTTACAGAATGATGATTATGTGTATCATTTATGTGTGAACGTTCTTAGAGAATTTTAATCTTTTCGGAGAGATTCAATTGTTCA
The DNA here is from genome assembly GCA_964007535.1 of Brachyptera risi. Taxonomy (NCBI): domain Eukaryota; kingdom Metazoa; phylum Arthropoda; class Insecta; order Plecoptera; family Taeniopterygidae; genus Brachyptera; species Brachyptera risi. The sequence goes on from OZ023326.1 coordinate 59,545,416, forward strand.
ATTTTTTTTACCCAGCCTAATCTTATGGGGTTTTTAAAAACTTTGACATGATATTTCTCAAAATCTATCCAATCGATTCATTCAAAAAACTAGACAGTTCTAAGTTGTCAACGTTTGACCGTACAAAAAAGTTTCATGTTGATCGGTCGAACCATGCGACCTGTGCAGTGTTTACAAAAAAAAATGAAGAAAAAACACACAGACAGCTGTATGAGAGTGGGGTGGAGTCTTTGCCACGCTCATCTAACTACAATTTATTACAATATACAGAACAGTATCATATGGTAGAATACTTTTCGCAAAGATTATGCAATAACATTTTGTTCACACCATTTTATTATTTCATACAGGATTACCAGGGATATGTTTCTCATTTTCGTGGAGTTGTTTTAGCCTATCACTGACGAGTAAATGTTTTCAAACAATCAACAAATCACAAAAACACTGACACCTTCCAACAAATGAAGTTAACTCACTTACGAGAATACGAGTGAATAAAATGACATTTTAAAAGTCGAGTAACATAAACATTTGTTCTATTCTATGATATAGAACACTCTATATACTCTTTTAATTTGACTGACGCTGAAGTCTATTCCATAGTGACTGCATACTGACAATTCATTTTCGTTCATATTAGGTTCTGCTTCTGTTCTATTTCTGTGAATAGAAAACTAGGCCAAAACATGGGGATGATAATGTTGATTCTGCTCGTATATACTGTCAGAGTACGACCATTCGAATAAAATGCATATTGTATCATAAATATATAATTTACTATAGCAGAAGTACATAATGTAAACTAGGTCAAGGAAAGAGAGAAAAATTTCTATGATGAAGTTGTGAAGTACAGCATAGCTGTATTGTATTTGAATTTTTCATATATAATTTTCAAGAAGATGGACATAAACGCGGAGTATTTCACCATAAATATATATATATATATATATATATATATATATATATATATATATATATATATATATATATATATACATATATATATATATATATATATATATATATATATATATATATATATATATATATATATATATGTATATATCATATATATGTATATATCATATATATATATATATATATATATATATATATATATATATATATATATATATATATGAATATATATATATATATATACATATAAATATATATATATATATATATATATATATATATATATATATATATATATATATATATATATATATATATTATTAATTGAATTCCGGTATATCACGTACAATTTCAGGTTTATCTATGAACAACATACCTAAATATATACTAAATATAATAATATTATAATAATATTATTATAATGTAATATATACTTGAAATTGTACTTGATATACCGGAGTTCCATTATCAATATGCATATGGATCAAGGAAATAACTTCAATTAAAAAAGAAATATATATATATATATATATATATATATACATATATATATATATATATATATATATATATATATATATATATATATGTGTCTGTGTGTGTGTGTGTGTATATATATTGACAGAAATACTATTCAACGTCAATCGACAGAAGATATCAATCTCAAACCTGATGGTATGAAATTAAAATGAATCACGTATGGATATATATTATTGTAATAGAATAAAATACGACCCAATAACAGCGACGAACGAATATGGAGTTACATAACTTGATGGTTATTCAAATATTACATGGATTCGAATCGATATAACTCAAAATAGCATATTGAAATATATATATTTCATAAAGGCGAATGAGAAGATATACGCAAATGAATAGACGTCATGCAGAGTTCATACTTTCTACAGGACTACCGGAAGAAGGTCGTGGTGGCGCCTCTTAGGTTCATATAACGGTCCAACACTCAAACAATATCAGCAATGTAAATTGTGCTCGAGTACAATAGTTGGCTCATAAAGTTATTGTTATTTGTCAACTATCTGTGCTTGCATGATCAGAGTCACATATAAAATAGTACTAGGGGATGAAGTTCGTAGTCACGGCTTCTTTTTCAATCGATTGCTTGAATATCTATTCTCTTCTTTCGTTTGTTTTCACCCAAGCAGGACAAAACTTATTCGCAGCCTTCCAATCCAGTTCTCTTCAATTCTACTGTCGATTACTATGTAATACTGCGCTGTCTCTTGTTCCTCAGTAGAAATCCGTATGAGAAGAATCCAAGAAAGAGAGTATTTTTTCAGCCAGCGGCTGTAATTTTAAAAGCCAATGTTACCGAGACGACCAATGGTTAACGGCTATAGCAAGCTGATCCGTCATATGGGTGATTAGGGTTAATGGTTTTTCGTAATTTCCGTTTCACTTATATGAATACCAGAATAGTTCCTCACTATTTTTAGGCCATGACAGTCTACTTCTCACCATTTCAAAATATACCTAATCCCTAGAGTTGATTATAGAGTTGAATAATAAGAACATTGATAGCCATTGGTACATACTATATGGGATTCTGTATAGTGGCGTCACTCATTGTTGGAGGAGACGGACAAACATATCAACCAACTAATATAATAAAATCACAATTAGTGATGGCTCAACATTTTCTGTGACAACAATTATCACTCATTAGTTACTTGAAATGTATTAGAGAAAGCCGCGTGTCTCGGGGCAATGCAAGTAGCTATACCGCTGCACTAGGAGACTAATGACCCTTGAATATACACCGGTCTGACATACGAAGACTGATTTAATTTATCACAAAGTGATATATGCACCCATATATATATATATATATATATATATATATATATATATATATATATATATATATATATATATATCTTTTTCTCATTGGGTTTTAACGACGCACTGTAATGATCAGGCCCACTAAGATCTATTGGCGTCGGATGAATGATTAATGTGATGATGGGATGATGAGATGAAGGTATTATGGGTAATGGGAAGGATAGTGGGAAGGAAGTGGTCGTGGCCTGGATTATGGGAACCAACCCGGCATTAGCCCAGAATATAGAGGAAAACCACGAAAAAACCCAGTAAAGATGGACGGTAGCGGGGATCGAAGAAGGTACGATATGCCCACTGTCTCCCGGGTAACATGAAGCAATTGCGTTAACCACTCAGCTAAATGTGCCGGTCATATTTATTTCCTCCATTCAATTATCGAAGATTCAATGTTTCGTAGTTTGCAATCAAGAATTGATAATGATATTAATTTCAACATTCAAGAAAGAATAGTATATTGTTTTTACCGTTCAATCTCATTATTATATTATTTCTATTCCATATTATCAATATTTTTCACATTCTAACATTGGAACATACGCAAGAAATCTTTCTCTCCCATATGTCTCACTTTTGTTTGTTCCAAAATCATGAACAAACATAAATCAGAGAGTATAATAATATCGAATACAACATTCTTTTCTCAAAGCCTATGTTGCCTATGTGATCAATGTTGTTTTCAAATCAAATGGGAACCAGAACATGAATCACATGCCCAATAGTATTATGAAAATTCAACAATGATTTGAATAACTACTTGGACAATGAACATTTAACTGATAATTAATAATTAAACATTTCGGTCACACGGTTTCAAGTCAGGTCGGGGGGGGGGGGGGGGTCAACACAATCCATCTAAGGCCTCTCAAATGATACCGGCTGACCAGTCCTGTCGCATCATCTTCCTCGTGATTGAATAAAATAAAATAATATGAGCAGGGATATGAGTAACACATCTTGGTCATAACATGTTCTACCTTATAATGATTATTTCTTTAGCTAGAAATAATTTGACTCAAATCTTTGATTATTTCTGTCAATTATTCATCAATGAATTTAATAATCTTGAGTGTGATGCAAGGAGAACTGAAGTACTCACATGTGGAACGATATATTTGTATTTGTATTTGATATATCTTTGTAATTCATCGCCGCACAAGACCGTGTCGTTTTGATGCTCAAATACCAGATACAAAAACTTGGGTGTGAAGCTACATGAATAGACGCGGAAAAATATGCGGATCATTATTACTTGGTTTTGTATCAGTCATAACAAGTCATTCATTTGGTCTATAAGAAGACCGTGTTATGACAAATTCACTGTCCGGCTAGCAGGCCCGAATCACGTGTGAATTATCCTCACCCCGCAGTCCACGCACCAGAAGAATGTTGACTCCATTCCCACGAACTCATGCTCCTTCTATACATCCATCGTCCAGTGTATCATTCTTATATGCAGTCAAACACCCAATTATGTATTTATTTCCATGGAAAAAAATCAATCTTCATATACTTGTACATGTATTTTATTTTTTAAAGGAAATACATGTACAATCACCAGCAAATACTAATGGTGATGAACGTGATATTATCACATATTCAATATGTGTATCAATTCCAGTGATGCATTCTAGTCTAGTCAGTGTTATAATCGGTTATGAACATTCTATAATTGATGCCCACATTTTATCAGGATGTGGAATGCAATTCTTTGCTATGTTACCATTATCATCCATAACCATGAAGTTTCCAAGTCACACACTCTTTTGAAAACTTTTGAAAGAAAGCAGACAATAGCACGATGCTGATTGGCTTCATGTTGAATAGAATAGAGAATAATCTCACACTTGTTTCATTCACAAATTTATCATTGCGGAATATGGTACGCCATCTTTGTTTTATATGGATATAGAGTATAGAAATTGGAACGCGAGTTTTGAAACTTAAATCCCTTTTGAGTGCAGGATACCGTAATGTTTGTCTATCTCCATGCTCCAATGGTGTAATGAAAGTTCATCTTCTATTGATCTCGTAGCCATCTATATATAGGCAATGGAAGAGTCGTTCTTTGTTATAATTCAAGTTGGATTTCACGCCAAAAACAAACATTACTAATGAAAGTATAGCTATTGTTTTGGAAAGTTTCGGAGGAATAAACTTGTGTCTCTGAGTTTTATGACACTTTTCTTCGTCGAGAAATAATTGGACAAGTTCGAATTTGAAGATGGATTTTCGATTCAACCCCACTTGGTGTATATTATTGGCCGTGTAAACTCATTGTAATAGGTTTGAGATGAAGACATTCAATTTCTTACATTCATGAAGAAAATGATATATGTAGCATTGATTTCTTGAAGAAATCGGCATCAGATTGAATTGACCTGAGTTTCAATAATAAGTTGCATCACTTTTCAATAACAGATCTTTAAATGATGGCAAATCACTGATATCAATGATGGTGAAATGAACGTTTAAAATGTTCCATCTGAATCAACCAGACAAACGCAATAATATTACATTGTAATAGAGGTATGTGACTGACAAGAATAGAAAAACGCTATAGCTGAGTTGTCAAGCAAGCACAAGGTCTCGAACGAGACTGGTGGAGAGTTGTGTGGAGTCTCTAGTGATATCTTACAAATATAGAGTCGGAGGTCCGTCGATGAACAACAGTGAATGTGACGAAGGCTGATTAATGTGAAGACAACGTGGATAGCCGGGAGAGCGTCTCGAGTATCTTCATCTGTCTATTGGATTTTCTTTTAGAACAAAAGGTATCACTTTTTTATTTCATAAAGGGGTTGTATGTATAATGGATAGTACTGCAATCAGGGGAGTCGGATCGTTTCGAAAGATGGGGGAGGGGGGGGGAGGCAAGACCAATTCCTGATCATAAGGTCACGGTGGTAAGGGGGGGGGGGGGAGTAGACTCTTTTCAAAGTGCCACAAATATTTTTAGTATGAATTGTTAACGGTGTTTTCTAGAATCATTTCGTTTTTCATTGAAGCTTATTTCACTAAAAATTGAAATCTCTGTGAATTTTTTTTTTCCGGGACGTCGCTAGGATTTGTGTATTGGGGGGCGCACAGGTTACATGAATAAGATGACCGACCAGCTGGACACATGCCGCGCGCGAAAAGGGGGTCTGGAAGGTGGAAGTTCCCCAGCAGAGCCCCGCAGGGAATTTTTGAAAATATAGACATTTTTTCAAGTGATTTTGGCGATTCTCGTGTGGTTTTGGAGTCTTCAATTGAATCATCATGGAAATTTTCGAAGTTATACTTCTGCGATTTCTCCCAGCAAAGCTCCACAGGGAATTTTTTGACATAGGCCCACGTCATCTTTTGAGTGAATCTTGATATTTACAAGCAGTTTTGGAGTCCAACAATGATTGAATCACTATGAATGAACATCACCAAAGTTATTTTCAATAGTATAATAATTATGGATATTTTCGAAGTTATTTTCGCAATTTCTCGCGGCAAAATTCCCAGCAGTGATTTTTTTGGATCATGGTCATTTTTCGAGTGATTTTTGCGATTCACGAGCAGTTCTGAAATCTTATAATTGAATCGTTATCGAATAGAAAAAAGAAAGTGAAGTACTGATACAATTCATACTGGCTTGGGGCAATGCATCCACCCCTCATCTTCAAAACGTGACATCTATTCAAAATGGGATTATTGCAAATATAATACCTCATCATTCAATAGCAATTCCTTATCCGGATAGCGAGAGTTTATACCAAATTTTTTATATTCTGCCAATTAAAAAATTATTTAATTACCGGTTCATACTCAAGTATTACTACAATAACTCATGTAAAATACCCAACGAATGTAATCGTAACACAAGACTCGGAACGTTAAGTTATACAAAATTCCTGCCTATAATAACAAACATGGGAAACGGCGTTTAAAGGAAGGGGTGCATATATTATTCAACGAAATACCTCTCGGTATGAGAAAAATGAAAACATGTTAAAACAGAAATTAGGAAATGGTTAATTAATTATACTAATTTTGAAAATGATTGATCCAATTGTGCAGTGGGATACACTCATTAGATATTTATTGAATTATTCTTGTGCATCAACTTCTTATGTCTTTAGCTGTGTGGATATGATTTGTATTCTTAATGTATAATGATACATTAATTTTTCAATTTCATGTCCACATATATATATATATATATATATATATATACATATATTCGATTTTGAATTCCTCAACTATTGAAAAGTTTTCATTCATTTCTTCCTTGTCTAAGCTATTAATTTCATTTCTCATCCCACAGATGAGCCTTTTTGGCTTTGTGGAAGAGCGTATTGAATAATCTTGTATGTATGTATTATTTAAATCCAATAAAAAAAATAAGTCATATTATTTTATTTGTGTTTATTCGTAGGTCAACATGATATCTTTTGAAGGATTATACATTATTGAGGGACGCACATGTCGATCAGTGGGGCGCGTGCCCCTCCTACGATGTCCCTGTGTTGTTTTTTTGATTACATTCGTAGTTTTAGAAAAAAAATTGAGTGAACGTAATAGAACATGTGATTCTACCGTACCTGTTTTTTTTTTTGTTCGCACCCCACACTTCAAACAGGAACACAAATTTGATGAGACTTGGCATATAATCTATCTTGATATTGCATAGTTTTGAGGCGTTTTGAATACTTGTTTCGCGCTTTTCCAAATGTGACGCCGTACAACCTTACAGAAAGAGAGTATTACTTACTTCCTTTTTTTTTAAACATTTTTGAACGAAACAGGTTAAAATTTCGTGTTCGTGCTCGGTA
>OZ023326.1:59558001-59580501 GCA_964007535.1 Brachyptera risi
AAAACACTATTTTGACGTCCCGTAATGCCAGGTTGGTCAGTAGGTTTTGCGCCTTCTGTATCAAGTAGTTATCAGGAAATATTTTGGTGATGGCTTGTAAAGTACTGAGTGAATCTGAACAGATGAAAAAATTCTTCTCTTGGCGGCAAGATATGTGTTCCAGAGATTTGATAATGGCTATAATTTCGGAAGTAAAAACACTACACATTGAATTGAGTTTGAAACAACATTGAATATTTGGAGACCAAAACGCACTCCCTACAGAGTCGTTCAGTTTTGATCCATCCGTAAAGTAATGAACAAAGTTTTGGAAGTGTGAGCATATTTCGTAAAATTTCTGACGATAAATGAGTGAACTGGTATCTTCTTTTCTGTGGATTGTTAGTTGAGTATTGACTTCGGGCCGTGGCACCATCCAGGGAGCAGTAATGCTGAATCTGGTTGGGTAAACAGCGGGTAGAATCAATTCAAAGTCAACTAAAAGACGAGACAAACGAATACCCGTAGGTGTGGTGGCGAAAGGTTTCGCATCATAGATGGGTTGGAATTTCGGTTCAAACATGTGTTCGTATGATGGATGATTTCGCATGGACTTCAATTTAGACGTATAAGCAGCGAGAAGATATTGACGACGGTGTGCGAGAACAATATCTTCTCGCTGCTTATACGTCTAAATTGAATGTTTATTTCAAATTTTTATGATATATGTTAACAGTGTGTTGACCACAGACAAGTCAAATCTTGTGAATTTGTGAGTCCACGTTATTGTTATGATGCACTAATATAACATGTCAATAAAACGCCTTAAAAAAAACATCGCTCACAGAAATTTCCGTGACGTAATTATGCCACCAGTATCAATTGCTATGGATGAGAAACTGATTTATTGGGAGTAATAATTTACCAAAATATCAATTGGAGAAACCATGTCCATAAATTAGAGCAACAATTGAACGAGGCAGGTCATGCTATAAGAAAAATCAGAATGCAAATGAAATCAGGATTGACTAAGGATGTTCATCACGGTTATTCCGCATTATGAGATATGGAATTATTTACTGGGGTAATATTTACTGGAGTCAAGGGATTTCAAAGGATTTCTTGAGTAGAACAAAATTACTGCGGAGTGTATACAACAAGAAGGGACGATTTCCATATTAAAGACTTCTTAAAGATTTTAAAATAGTGATAATGTTCGGTTCATATATATTTCAACTGTTAATCTTCATCAGAAAACGTTCAGAAGATGTTAGCCTGAGCTCGGACATACACCGATATAATACACGTGGTAAAAATACTAGGAAAACGCGAAATATGCGTTGTAAGATGATCGAGATATCTCAATAAGGTATAATAACAGTCCTACATTTGCTACTTTATCGACTCTGGTATTCTACACACTTTGTCCTTCATTTAATTGCTACTTTATCTTCTCTGGTAATCTACACACCTTGACGAATATGAAGAATATTTAATGCTTGGGCAAATATCGAATCTAGGAAGCAGTGAATCTTGGCTCATAAAAACAGTTATTTGAATTTTTTTCTTCGAAACGGCTGGTTCGAATTTCTTACAAAATGATGTTTATGTGTATCATTTATGTTTGAACACTCGGGAAAAATCTTATTTTTTTCGGAGAGGTTTCATTTTTTCAAATATTCTCACCCAGCCTAATCTTATGGGGTTTTTACAAATTTTGACATGATATTTCTCAAAATCTTATCGACCGATTCATTCCAAAAACCACACAGTTCTAAGTTGTAAAAGTTTGCCCGTACAAAAAAAAGTTTCATGTTGATCAGTCAAACCATACAGCCTGTGCAGTGCCCACGAACAAACAAACAAACAAAAAAAAAACACACAGACAAAGCTCCATTAGAGTGGGATGGAATCTTCGCTACGCTCATCTTAAAACAGTTATTTGAATTTTTTCTTCGAAACGGCTGGTTCGAATTTCTCACAAAATGATGGTTATGTGTATCATCCATGTGTGAACACTCAGAGGATATTTTATTCTTTTCGGAGAGGTTTCATTTTTTCAAATTTTCTCACCCAGCCTAATCTTATGGGGTTTTTAAAAACTTTGACATGATATTTCTCAAAATCTAATCTACCGATTCATTCCAAAAACTATACAGTTCTAAGTTGTAAAATTTGGCCCGTACAGAAAGAGTTTCATGTCGATCAGTCAAACCATACGACCTGTGCAGTGCCCAAAAAATAAATAAAAAAACACAGACAAAGCTCCATAAGAGTGGGATGGAATCTTCTCTACGCTCATCTAAATATCTATCTAGGTTGCTCACATTGCACAGTAGTGTACGAAAAAGACCGTTTGTATAAGGGTAAGATAATAAATAATAATTCACCTGACAAATTGAAAATGAGGAAGAGTATGAAGGTGTTTAAACAACAACTAAAAGATTCCATTACTACCGAACCAGTATATGGCATGAAAGATTTTATTGTATAATGCCTTAGTTCCATTTTATATAACATTTGTATTTTATTTTAACCTAAGGTTTTGATGTTTCATTTTGTTTTCATGTACTAGAGTTCAGATTATCCATGAATACTCTTCTATACATTGTATAGAACATCCTTTGTGTAAATTGACTTGCCATATATTTTTCATTTTTGTAAATGGAAAATCCTGTGGATTAGTAAAGAAATCTGATCCAATCTAAGACTAATCTAATATTTTTTCAAAGAATTGCATGTCCGATTCCGTATGTGGTGGCTGAAGTTCTGCTGATGTACCGAAAATGGCGTGGAGTACACCGAAACAAGAACTGAACTCAACATAAAAATAGCGTATCTACATCAAAAATATCGTGAGCCGAAAATAACGTAGGCCACAGAAAACAGTAACCACAGAAAATAACGCACACTGAAAAAAGGCCTACACCTAAAAAAACGTACTTGGAGGCAACACCCGAGTAGGAGGAAGATTCATGATGGAGCCACGATGGTGTATTCAAATAGTGGGGAACTATCCCCCCCTAAAAAATATAAAATACCATAATTTATGAAATGTTTTTTTTTCTCGGTGTACGTTATTTTCGGTGTAGGCCCCTATTTGTTGCTCGGTATAAGAATTTTTCGGTGTACATTCTTTTCTACGTCTTTTTTTTTGTCTATTGGAGACAAGTTTAATGTCTGGTTCGATTCTTTATCGAAACTGAAACAATATTCATTCGAATGAATATGCATCCACCCCTTTGACTCTGGGATATTTTTATGAGGATTTTCAATAATTTGAAAGTTTTTTTCTAAAATTTTGTTGCGATCTGAACGTACCTAAGCCTAAGCATGTACATAAGCAAACGCGAATAAGCTGGGCGTGAAATAGACATTATCAAACTGAGAAGCAATAGTTCTCAGTTCGATGGGCCCAAGTTCTCGTGTGCATAGAGAGTGTCGTGTTGATCAAATAGCAATGGAGCGTATAGATCCAGATATACAACGAAACACGGAGGTTATGTCATTAGAGTCGTGTGCGGGTCCTCGCTTCCATTCTTCTGGAGAAATATTATTCAAATAGAAGTAAGTGAAAACGAATTTCAAGCCTCATTCTCTCTATTTCTGTTTTCATTATGGGTTTCATCTCACTAATTGCTCAGGATCATTTAGTTTTTTTGATCCTCATTATTCATCTCATGCAGATTTATTCAATCGAACTGTATTGTTTTATTTTTAAAATTTCAAGTGCCCCCACATTTTTCTATCGAAAAAATGTATGTAGCTTGAAAATTCTTTGTGAGAACTCTGTGAGAAGAAAAATTGCAATTTCCAGATCAATTATATCCACTAGGAGAATTATTCATCAGTGGAATAATTTGAAAGCTTAGATCCATTCTGATTCGTGGGAAAAAGCTAATGCAAGATAATTTCTATCAGCTTTCCGAATGAGCTGGTGAACTTTTCAAGTTTCTTCATCACCTCTGACTGCTCAATTTCGATTTTGATAACAATGGTATTATCAAGGCTGGAGACAGAGTCGATGAAGTAGTTCTACCTTCTGTAGAGGTATTAAAACTCCCTGTCACCGGATCTCTGATTTGTCAGTTGTTACAGCTGATGAATGCAAGTGAAACAATACACATAACTTACACAATATTTCACTGTGAACAATATTTTGGACGAAATTGTGTTTCTGTTTCAATTCTTGGCCTGTTTCCAATTCTTGAACTATTGTAAAACAATATTCTTCATTCAAATCAGAGTAAGAGGTCAACATATGGAGAAAGATAAGTATCTTCATCACTATGATGATCAATTCCGTGAAAAGAAAACAGATTATAAACTCGTGATTCATTCATGAGGGCGATTAGTATGAGTAATAGTAGATTATTATTGAATATTTTCGTCTTGATTTGAACTATATCATCTTCAAAATATCCCTCTCATGATGACACTTTGTCTGGTCATTAATAAGGATTAGAGAAATATGTGATGCTATGCAATCTGTTTGTTTTTCAGTATGTGTAAGCTGGTCTATGCGGTCATACTGCGTGAATCAGGATTATGAAAACTGAGATCTCACATTGCAAATTATACAAACTCATGATACCGTGCCCCCTCTTCCCCCCCCCCCCCCTCCTCCCAAACACGAAAAGATAATCACTCACGTGAGGTTCCTCAAATTGGAGTAGTGTTCCGAAGTTCATGAAGAGAAGTTTGATGTAACGTGAGTCAATATTATAAAAGCAAGAGTTATGTGATCACCTCTTTTCAGAATTGAACTTGGAAAAGTAAATTATTCGGAGGAATTATCTCAAAGTGATATGAAAGTACATTTTCGAGTGTTCGAGACAAAATTCATATTATAACAATGATGACAATGATAGGAATATTGATGAAGTTGAAGTTCAGAATCATATCTGCATATTGAGATGATCTCCGGATCGGCTGGGCTGTGCTGGTTGTGCACAATTATTACTACTGAACCTTGATAGTACGATGAATGTTTTCCATTCAGTCGAATGATTCAGCAAGAAACGATTTGGGTAGCTCTTCTGAAAACGGACGCTCACAACTCTCTCGAGCACCCAAACATGGTCGTGTAAGGGAATTGATTATTCTACCCAATATAATCCTGACCGGCAATCAGACTGTCACGGGTTCGTATCTTGGTTGAGAGGTATATCTTATGACGTGTCCCCAACATATATTATATTATATTATATATATATATATATATATATATATATATATATATATATATATATATATATATATATATATATATATATATATATATATATATGAACAATCCACACAGGAACAATCCGAAAACTATGAATTCATCACAATATATATATATATATAATATATATATAATAAATGTGTGTATTTAATGTGATTAAATTTCGGAAAGATTCTTACAGACAGAATGAAGAAGAAAATTCTTATCTAATGTTGTTCAGGGTTTGGGAAGAAGAAATTAAATACCCCCGCATAAATTACGTGACTTTATTGTGGAATACATCTGAATAAAAATAGATTAGCAAGAATCTACTCCAGTACTTTCAACACAGTTTTCAGATAATGTCGTAGTTGATTCCGTTCTAGTTATCATAGTAGGTCAAAGTTGGATGCTATGAATACTACAATAAAATTCATTGATGGGCGAAGTGGAGACTCAATGTTCTTGTTCTGTATTTGCTCCCCGTAATTTTTGTGTATGCGCTCCAAAGTTCCGACGAATTGACTGATAGGAATGGAAATGTGTGAGGTCCTTGGGCTTAACCAACGTACGGACCAACCATGAAGTAACTGTGTTGGCTGAGACCATCTTTTGGAGCTATTTTCCATTCAAGTATAATACAAATTTGCTTTAACCCCATACTTGAAACGTTTTTCATATATATATATATTTATATATATATATATATATATTGGGTTTTAACGACTCACTATAATCATAACTAAGATCTTTTGACGTTGAATCAATGATTGATCAGATGATGGGATGATGAGATGAAGATTTCTTATGCATTGGGAAGGATAGTGGAAAGGAAGCGGTTGTGGCCTATATTGTAAGAACCATCCCGGCATCAGCCTAGGTTGCAGAGGGAAACCACGAAAAACTCCTGTAAAAATGGACGGTGGCGGGGATCGAACCAGGTCCGATATGCCCCTTCACCTCCCGGATCACATGAAGCAAGTGCGTTAACCACTCAGGTACGTGCCGGTGTGAAACATTTTGGAAACATATCCGAAACAATATTGAAATAACTATATACAACTACCATATAACTATATATATTATTTTACATATTGTATTTTTTCCATTTTCTTCATTGAACTCAAAAAACGTAACATATGCGTTGTAGGATTAGCAATATGAGCATATTTATATGTCATGTTGAGAAGATTCCTTGAGCTATCTATGCACTTCGAGTTCGAAACAATTATGTCCCTGCCTCTCTGTTTCATTCATCACTCATTCCGATTGTTTCATAATTTGATTGGTTAGACCTGTTGCTTAATTTCTTGATGGGTTTCTCAATAGTTTTGATTGATGTGGAAATATTACATCATAATTTTGTTCAATCAAAACGGCTCATTCGACCTATATGAAACTCAGGAGTATTGTTTCCTAAAATCAATTTTGAATAAGTAAACTATTGTATTCATGAAGAGGAATATTTTTCCGACTTTCTCGAATTCTTACGGGGTTCTCAAGAACTTGTGCTTAATATGCATTAATTTCCATTGTTGAGAACATTCGTTCAATTTAGAAACCAATAAATACTGAGGAATATATCATAATTATTGATAAAATTTCCACTTCAAGTGTGATGTAATCTTCTTATACACCGAAATATCTTCTTTACCAATTATTATCAACACGTTCGAAGTAATATCTTTCACATAATGATCTCAATATTCTACTTTTAAGTTCCCGCTGATAGTATTTGACTTGTCGATGCTGCAAATTGAACCTGATCATCATTCTTTACTTGCTAGCTACGAGTTTCTTTCCACATCACTTAACATTTAATCAAAAACTAGACCAGATTCGAAGAGAGAGCGCGTCTTGTAATCACGCAAAAAAAGGTATATAGCAAACAAGCAAGATTAATGACTTACTTATATAAACTGTTGCAAAGAGGGAGTTGCCATAGACGAAAGATATGTACTATCGTCTTTGGAGTTGGTATAATAATCTTCTCTAGAAAATGATGTTTTTCAAAGGTAAGTAGGATGAAGGTAATGTTTGCAAGAGTGTGGAAGATTGGTCCCGAGAAAGGAGAGGAAAGTTTTCTCATCAAATAGAATGTCTCACCGACCATGCACTCATCAACGTTCTTATTTATGAGCATCACGTCAAGGAAAATGTCCAAACTGGCCTTAATTGGGTAATAATATTTTTTTCTTGGGAAAATCGAGACTTGATAATATAGTAATATAGTATTAAATACTCATTATATATATTTTCATGTTAATTGCCATTTAAAGTGGAATATGATTGAGTGATCAGTAAACGGAGTCAAATAATTTGATGAATGAGGAAATACTATTCACGCGTAAAATGTATGTATATACATACACTTTATAATTTATATATATAGTATATATTATATATATTTATATATATAATTCATATAGTTTATATATCAGTGCTACAGCAATACGCTGAGCAGTGAGTAGTACTGCCATAGCTCATATTTTATATATATTTATATATATATATATATATATATATATATATATATATATATATAAATATGAATATATATATATATATATATATATATATATATATATATGTATATATATATGTATATATATATATATATATATATATATATATATATATATATATATATATATATATATAATTACTCATGCATTTTTTTTTGTAATTCGAGCAACATTTACCACTTGCGTGGAATAACTATTAAAAATGTGTACGTACTTGTCTATTTGATGTCTAAACCAGATCTGTGTTCTAGTACATTATGTAATCCCCATGAATAATGGTTTTTGACAAAGGTCAACGCTCAATACAGGTCAATATAAGCTACTGTTTGAAAAATTTTCTATACAAATTACCCCCCAAAAAATTAATCACAATCACTTGAAAATATAATGAGTGTTGATGATATACACCATATTTACGCCATCTTTGTAGGGTTTATTACTTCCTATAGGGTGCTCATAACTTTTCTTGCCATTCCAAGCAACAATGATGATGTCAATTATAAGAAGTCTATCAGAAATTTGAAGCAATAACAATTGTGAACTGGAGATGTCTTTCCATTGTTGAAACCGAGATCCATTTTAGTTTGAGATGAATTGATTATTGCAAGAACAAAATAATCGATCAAGAGTATTGGGAAAGACATGACCATTGTTGTTCACAATTTGTACCACCATGAGTGCGTATTGAGTCTGTCGTAACTGATAGGCTTTCAAATATCAAGGAATATTGAATCGTTAATTGTTATTAAGATTGGAGTAAGTGGTGGACAAAGTAGTGACATCCTATTAGGTTTTGGTGAATACCATGATACCATGGAGGTCAGTCTACATGATGATGTCAATTCACAATAAATGGCGTATAACAGTGAAGCACAACCTTTTTATCAGAAGGGCCATTCTAACAATTTTACACTTGTTCGCGGACCTCACAGGCAGGCGGTTAGAAACATCAATTGGAGAGGAAAGGGTTCGATTGTATATTCATTTATTCATTCATATTGGGTTCAACGACGCACTATACTGATGTCCACGATCTATTAGCGTCGGTGAATGATATATGAGATGATGATAGGAAAAGTTATTTCACTAGGTGTTTTTGAATATATAGGTGAGAAATCGGTCGTGACTTGTTGTTTAGGAACCATTCTATCGACCTGAACGACAGAGGGATTCCATGAAAAATTATGTCAGGATGGTCGACCATGGCGGGAATTGAATCCCGGTCTCCTGAATGACGGTTCAGTGCATCAATCACTCGGCCAATTGTAACAGTAATAAAGGCACATACCAGATAGGTCCTATTCATGGTTACTCTCCACGTTGCATCGGGAACCCCTAGTGGGAGCAGAGATATTTTATCATAGGATTTCACTATGATTCACTCGACGTTTATTTAAAAAACATAAACATGAATACATGCAAAACTACAGCTCGAATTAGATAGTTACATATTTTCATGTGAAATGGAACCTACATTCTTGAACTGTATTAGAATGGCAATCATTTGGCAAATATGATGTTTGAAGAAAACCGTGAATATCGAGTCTGTTCAGCCAATTGGTGATTAGCGGCGATGTTGTCCTTGCGTCATATATTGCCAATAGAAATTTGAAGTCAACATAACCTTCAAGTAACCTAAACTGAAAATCAAGCCCGAATCAGTCATAATGATAGTTGATACAACTGAATGAAGGCACAACAGTCAGACTGAACCGTTCGCAGAAATACACCCGCAATATCGTCTAGTTTCATTACTAATTTCTCAAAGAGAATGAAAAATGAAAGCGGGCCAGAATGAAAAAAAATCATTCAGTTGGCGTGCCACATGAAATGGCATGACGGGCCGCATGTAGTGTTGTGCTTCACTGGCATAAAAGGTACCACGATTTTTGAAAAGTGTATGTCTTGGGGATGTGTGGGATATCGGAATCGCACTGTGGAATACCTGGATATCAATAACATGATCAAGAGTATCAAGAATATAATGGTACAGCTGCACTTACATACACGAGAGTAGCGCAATTGGCTATAACAATGAATCAAAAGTATGTTCAAACGTATTGGTATAATCAAGTTCACGAGAAAACATAAGTTATTATGCACAAGCGTATTACTACTCGCTACTGATGCAATTATTTCACGCTTTTGAATGCAATTATTTCACGCTTTTGAAAAATCTTGTGATCTTAATCGTGAACTTCATTCTTATCTATTTGATTCTCCTCAAAATTCTATACTTCTACGAGAACATCAGCATCATAGTTATTCTTATGTTGATATATATATATACAATATAATGAATATAACACAAATTCAACAACCGAGGAAATGAACATTTCAATTCAAATAATTAGTACTTAAAAAATATTCCAACTCATTATATGGAGTGATAAATACTTTTCAACTTGAAACTTTCATCTTCATTCAATTTCAATGGCAGTTCACAAGAAGAATTGAATAATTTATGAAAGTCTAAAAGTTCTTCTGCAATAGCAAATACCACTTCATCATCGTACAAGATCATGTCTGATACGTATGACGGCCGACGGGCAGATTCAGGTCAATGCACACACTGAATTTTTTTGTACATTTCGCTTTTCAATTATTGAAAGTTCATATATAATATATATATATATATATATATATGTATATATATGTTTTATATTTCATACGGTCAAACGAATTCACGATGGATGAGGTCAACCAACGATCGAACTGAAGTATTGGCTTTTCAGACCTCAGACTTACCATTACCATATAACCATTACCACCACTCTAGACTAACCATTTACGTTCTAATTGTATACATTTTTCATTTTGTATACATTCGTACATCCATTACTCAATCATATATATGAGATTTCTATATTCCTAGATATATTTGAACGTATTTTCCATACTTGTTTGTTTTCTCTTGAACATTTAAATATCGTGGAATTGTATTTCCCAAGTTTATTTTTATTTTTTCTACTTTGATGAAAGTGTACGCAATTTGCGGCTCTTGCTTGTGTCAGTTTACATCAGGGATAAGACAAGCAGACGAGAAGAGCTGTATACTCTGTTGCAAATGTGTTGTCAGATCAGAACTCTAGATGTGTGGGAAAGGGATAGAGGAAAAGATCGATATTGGACCGCCAACTTTCATCAAAATAGTTATATACCACCGAACTTGTTTCCGAAAGCGTGTTCATCCACGCAAAGATATGAAAAAAAGCTCTTATATAAAAGTTTCACGGACAAAATGTTGTTCTATAAAAGTTGCCTGTGGAAAACTAGCAGTATTTTTTGTTGGGTTCCAGTAACATACATGGACTCAATGGAAAATAGAAACGGATTTTGTTTCAGAATGTTTTGTTATAAAATATTATTGCCGTGGCCCTTATAGAAACGGAACAGTGTTT
Source organism: Brachyptera risi (assembly GCA_964007535.1). Lineage (NCBI taxonomy): Eukaryota > Metazoa > Arthropoda > Insecta > Plecoptera > Taeniopterygidae > Brachyptera > Brachyptera risi. Next base: position 59,569,116 of record OZ023326.1, read on the forward strand.
GTGATTTATTGATTAGCATAATATTATATAACCGATGTCGCTGAGTTGGGTTGCTAGTTTCTTGTAAGAAATGGAAATACATTTTTCTCGTCAGCTTTATTCAAGTGGAAAAACTTGTGTTACAAGAGAGTGCAATTTCTCCAGATATTTGTGGAGAAATATGAGAGCCATCTCTCAAATATATAACTTCGATGAGTATTATCGCTTTATTCACAAGTGATTTCCATTCGGGATAGCGATGTTTCTCTCACACCTCTCAGTGGTTCTCATATTCAGATTTGTAATGCATAACATTCGAATGATGATTTGGAAAAATCATCCAATTGACCACTAGTGATAGGCGTGGCTTATCGGCAGGCTACCGTAATCTATACTTCATGTGGGAATTTGGAGATACATAGGCATGTCTAATTGGCAATGTCAATTTTCCCACATAACAAATAGCCCATTTGATTTTGTTTTGTGACGTTTGTGGGTGGGTCAATCACTAATTGAATCACTAAAATTGTGAATCGATTCCAAATTTTCGATAATTTCAACAAATATTCAAAACTCCTGAAAAATTACGATTCATTCATTTCTACTTGAGATAATGTCTACAAATATATATATTCATATATATATATATATATATATTCATATATATATATATATATATATATATATATAAATATATATATATATATATATAATTATATACATATATATATATATATATATATATATATATATATATATATATATATATATATATATACATATATATATATATATATATATATATATATATATATATATATATATATATATACATATATATATATATATATATATATATATATATACATATATTTATATATATTTATATATATATATATATATATATATATATATATAAATATTATATTTATATATATATATATATATATATATATATATATATATATATATATATATGTATATATATATATATATTAGTTTGGATGGAATTGAATTTCATTATTCCATCACATCAGTCGATGTATAATATAACTTTCTCTCTTTTTGTCTGCTGCTTATCGTGCTTATCAACCACTAACTGCTAGCTCATGAGGGTATACAATACATAATGTGTGATGCTTCATGCGGGACTCGAACCCATGCGAGATCTGACCTCAACTTATATATAACTTCATGTCTCAGTTAATCTTGCTACGGTGGCGACCTTTATTTTTCTGAATTTCCTCTTATTCTTTCTGACAATGCTAGTTTGATCGCTAATATCAAATTCAGAGAGAATAGTTCGAACATAGATTTCCAGAATTTGAATAGTTCGAACTGTTCTCCGTACTATACGTACTTGAATGCTGTGCAGTATGTGGGAAATTTCATCACATAATTAATGTTTGATTTTTGATACAATAAATTATCCCAATTAACTCCAATGTCGTCAATTCCATGACAGAATGATGAAAGATATGGTAAAATAGACAAATATGTTGAAGTATATGTGTATACATATCAAAAAGATAAATAACAAATGATGAAATGAATAATGAAAAATGAAAAAACATATATAGCCCACTGTAGACCCACATATGAAATTCGATACATAGTGCTCATTAAACAATGGAGTGCAAAATGTCTCACCACAGACGCGAAAAGGTTCATAATTGATTAATGAATATTAAAACTGATATTAGTCACTGTTTTTTACAAAATGGTTGAGGATGAGGACCAAGACAACATACCCCATCTATGATATACAATTCAATTAAATACATTCGATTCAATCAATAGTTTTTCTACTTGAAATTACGTTTGAAATAAGCTGCCTCATTGAACAAAATAGTTGAACCTCTAAGGAAATATCACTCGAGTTGGTGTGAGATATACGAGATATATCAAATATCACAAATCGTTTATTGAATCGTTCAAGAGTGCATGTGAGTCGATTTAATGGAAAATCATTTTTTGGTGATGAGTTTCGAATGGTATGATAAATCAAAATTCTGAAACGGAGGGAATACAGCTAATTTCAATACCTTCAACGTGATATAAGGCATAACAATAGAACTCATGTCGCATAATTGGCAACCGTATAGGCTGGAGAATGTGTTTGAGCCGTAAACGTTTTGCGTTATTATTTTGGCAATTATGCGTTATTAGTTGAATAGTTATAACCTATGCCATCCTCAAAGTATTGAAAATATGTGTGTTTCGTCTTCTGTATTACAATTTCAATATCTCAAACTGTTTGAATGTTCTCACCAAAAGACTGATATTCCGCTGAATTGACTCCTATGAATTCTTGAAGAATACCAATCAACGTCACTCATTCTAGCCAATCAAATGTAACATTTCGCATCATGTAAATATACTCTGTGTTTTTGATTACTTGTGTTGAGATATGCATAATATGTGTGTTCTTACTTATTAATTATTCTTACTTTTTATCTCAAGACGAATATAAAATACTGTATTAGAAAATGTATGCTCTTTGATTCTAAAATATATAGGTATATAATGATCAATTTATTTTCTTATAATCCATTGTTTTAAACATCTCATCTCTATTTGTATCCCTTACCATCACTACGGATGAGAATATCATATAATAACATGTACAAATAATATTTCCGAATAGTGTATTAAATATTCATCAGTACTCATGGGTATTCATTGGTATATATTTCTGCTATGCCAAACCAAACAGAAAAAGATAAAATAACATGAATATATATATTCTCACCTAATATGAAAAAGTGCTGTATGGAATAATAATATGATCGAAAATTGAGATAATCGGAACAAAAATAATCATTCAAAGTTGTTCAGAAATATATCGGTACGTGAAAAAGAATTATAAAGTTCAATTATCAAGAGAAAGATTATAATTCTGTTTGTTACAGATTTTCATTCAAATTATTTTGCCAGTTCGAAATTGTGATCAAATGTCATACTCGCTCAGGTGATACATCATATATATCGTTTTCCCTCTAGTTTCATGAATGGTTAGTTACCTGTGTCTGTCGCACGACTCGCGGCGCCGGTATCGTCAGTGGACGACGTACCCTCTCCGGCCAGCCGAAGACACGCGTTTCTGAACGGCCCTATTGTTGCAGCGAGCTACAAACAAAACTCAAAATACCTGCCCAAGGACTACTCAATAATGAACCAGAAAACGAAAAAAATCAGTTATAACAATCAAGGAAATAGCTATCGAACTGTGAAATCAGGGTCGTGCTTTCCACGCGTGTCTGAGTGAGCCAGAGAAGTCAGCAGTGTGCTTCACGCTGCTCGGTCCGACCCCAACTGTACGTCCACCACGCCCCTGGATAAGCGCCAAACTTGAGAAGGGTTGCGCTTGCGCTGTATACGTCTACCACCTCAACCTTCCCCTATCCGGCGTCGTTTCCTCAACCGGTGACCTATATGATGCCTGAGTGTACTGTGTGTGCTCATCCGACAGGACCATTGTTTTTAAGAGATTAAATTTAGCAATTGTTAATGAAATAATGGTTCAAAATTTTTATCTCATTCAATTATCTTTATGACGAGCTTCTTGATTAATTATCAGATGAATGAATAATTAGGAATATAAATATATATATATATATATATATATATATATATATATATAAATATATATATATATATATATATATATATATATATATATATATATATATATATATATATGAGTGACGACTTGAGATCTTCTATTACACTGAGGTAGTTGATGTCGATTAGAATGTGTATTCAATTACATCTCTTAAAAGAGCGATGAACAGGATAGATGGAACAGCTCTTGTTCCAACAATAGTCAAGTGCATCTAATAATTATTGGATGATCGAAGCGTAGACTCAACTCCACATACTCGAAAAAAAAGTGTCGTTTCTTTTTTCTTTTTCCTTTTTTTTCGCGATCCATACGAAATTTCAAAATCAGTTGAAACTTGGCATAGAAAAGTTTCTTTATCCAATTCGATACTCTATACTTTTGAGGCGCAATCGGTTGAACCACTTATGAGAAAACTCATTTTGAAGTTTTCAAAAATCCAATAAGAATAACCCATAGGAAAATATTCGACAAAAATATTTCCTCCGAGAGAGTTCGAATTCTCAGGAAATTTCAATATGATAATTAAACACAATATTTCGATTTTTCAGTCAAATCAGAACATTCGTTTTGATGGGAGAAATATATAATCTAATTTTTTTCAAATCACTCAAAGCTATTAAGAATAAGAAACCAATTAAATTGAAGCAACAGGTGTCACCAATTAAAAGGAAACGATTAAAACAAAGCCTGTTTCATTATCATAGAAAATTAGGTAATATGAGGGCAGTGACGTAATTGTTTGGATCTCAAGGTGGATATATATATATATATATATATATATATATATATATATATATATATATATATATATATATATATAATAACCAATCCAATGATAAGTTGATATGTTCTAGCTCATCCATCAACGCGACAACACAAACGCGTTAGCCTAGTTCTGAAAAAGACAACAACCGGTTAGTGTGGGCAAACAGTTCGAAAGTAAATGACGAAATATATAATAGGAGTACCGCAAGGTGGTGATTTGGGGCCATTACTCTCTACAATATATACACGACCGATACCGTTATAGATGAGGAGTTCTCTATTTGAATATTCGATCATTCGCAAATGATTGTAGAGTTTAAAATCTGATGAAGATATACTACTAGAAAACATGGACATTCATCCATGGACATTTTTGAGAATGGCTTTCGGATCATCCTATGTCTGCTCTGCCTGTGGTTGCAAAGCAGAATTCACCAATTGTTGGATTGTTCTTGATGTAATTGATATTCATAATAAGGTAGCGTTTCGATGAATTTTATGATATTAAGGTAACAGATCAAAATAGAGATGATACCTTCTATAACTATCATGAGGTAACCTCCACTCTTTGAGTTGACGCAATGTATTATGAAAAAAATGAAAGGTACCCATGACTCAGGAAAAAGGCATATTTGGCTTTCTTCAATGTAATACCTTGTAAACTGATAAGGCCTCCAGAAAAAATATTTCTATCTACTCATTTCCTTTCTACTCTTGACCATACCGTTCTCTCTCTTGTCATCTGTGATTTGGTACTATATCCTATATGTTGATTATAATTATTCCGATAACTTCAGAGCATTAATTATTCACAGTATGAGAGTTATTCAATTCAAATTCATCTTTATCTCAAATATTGTCATGGACTTGAAATTTTCAAATATAAATAGCAGTGCTACTTGTATCTTCCTATTGAACTACGAGGTAGTTGACCAAACACCACCAAGCAGCAAATGCATACCGTTAGTTAATCTGAAGACTACGTGTAGTCCTTCATTTACCTCACTTCGTTTTTATTGCATGCCAGCAAATCGGGTGTCACAAGGTTCTCTCAAATTCATTTGTACCAGTCAGTCAAGAATAGACGCCGTAAAATAAACTTAATTTTCATCAGTCTTTTGATTAGAGCTGAAATTTTCACCCTTTTGTTGTGTGTGTTTGTGATTTTTTTTTAATAACATCGAAACTTGATACACAATCATTGTTTCCCAATTGATACTATGGATAAAAGATGGAATCGGTTGAACGGGGCACCACAAGAGCGATCTTGCCACCGCAAAGAATAATTGGAATTAAAATTATTTCTCATTTTATTTTCAATATAAGCCTATGTATACATTTGAGTCTCCACAAAATATCCAAGAAGCCTGATTCAGGCTTATCTGTGGTATAAGTACAGAGAAATACAATGTTCAAGGTATAATTATGGTGAAAAAAACAGAAAAATTGAGAATAGGATAACTAATTTGTCAAACGATAAATCTCAAGATAATAATTTCAGAGTTAGGAAACAATATGAACATGAACAGTTTGTAGAGGAAATAATCTTGAATCTTATTCTTATTCTTGGAATCTTAATCTTTCTTCCTCTTTCTCTGTTCTTGTGTTAATCACAAGTTTGAACGTTTCAATTTGTTCTGCTCTTGTTATTGTATTTTTAAAAATATTGAGATTTGAGTGAATTCTCATCAAATATTCTGTTTGGGAACTACCACCCACCCCATCTACATTGAACTCAATTTTTCGAGCGGGTACGAGTCAAGAGCTGTAGGCCTACTCAATCATCACATCAAGTTTCATCTTTGATCAACAATACAGACAGTCGGTATCGTTTATATTCACTGTATTATTATTCAAGTTTGCTTAAAACTATCTGTCATTCATATTCACTATGCTTTTATCTTTTGCTTTTGCTTTTATGCATTGAATCACTATCACAGCATTTTGTAATTGAAAGTGCTCGCTACTGGTGGAATTGGATAATCAGACCATCGTCTGAAGTTATCACAAGGAATTTCATCTTGTTTCGTGTCTTCTTCATATACGAATTTGCTCTTAATTTGATTTTTCACAGATAACACTCAACATTCCTGATGAGCCAGGTTTCCTATATTCAATACCATCCTAATTCAACAATTTTTTAACACCATACAATCTTTCATTTATTTCACCCAATTTATAGCTCAAATTTAATTTTATCTGGTGGTTGAATATCACAATCTCAAAACCTAATATACATGTTTATATATTATATACATATATATATATATATATATATATATATATATATATATATATATATATATATATATATAAATATATATATATATATATATATATATATATATATATGCTTATGTATATAGGTATATATATATATATATATATATATATATATATATATATATATATATATATATATATATATATATAATGTATATGTATAATGAATATATATATATATATATATATATATATATATATATATATATATATATATTTAATGATTTTTAAAACTGTTTAAAAATCATTAATTATAATAACCTACTGGTGGTCAACCAGGAAGCTATTGAAATCATATATATATATATATATATATATATATATATATATATATATATATATATATATATATATATATATATCTGTGTGTGTGTGTGTGTGTGCGTGTGTGTGTGTGTGAGTGTGAGTGAGTGGAAATTCATCGGCAATCTATAAATTTCGAGGAAACTCATCTCCATCAAAAAAAAATCTGACTCTTTGATTGATAGTTCAAAGCTTGCTTGATTATTGATCTCAATTAATATCCAAAAATCAATGATTCAGGTAACAAGGTTTGAGCAATGGTTGTTACAACTGAACGCACAGATTATGAAAATAATACGTATATCATATAATTTTATAATCGATGTACGTGCACATGCGGTCAAATGAAATCGTTCGATCCAAAATTGACACTTTCATTTCCTTTTCATTTTCCGCACATTTGACCGCTAATCATGTCTTAGGCTGTGCGTGAAGTACGTATGAGCATTGTCTGCCAGTTGTAGTATATATATAGTGGAGTGCGTATCATATCAGTATATTCTCTTCAGTATGCATTCTAATGTAGCCAGATCGATCACTTCATATAACCACAACTGTACATATACTTTTGCTACAAAATATGAACGTATAGAGCGTTTTTGCAGATACTTCTTACCCCATTTTTGATTGCGAAGTAGTACTTCATTTTTCAAGGTCCCTCCAGATTTCCTTCCATGGTGGTGTGTCCTTCACATTTCAAAGGATTTCTCTGTATAGTATTCTGAGTAGTGTTTTCCTGTTTCCAATATTGGTTTTCCTGCAACTGGTAGACTTTTGTTGTCATCCCGTATATTAGTTCTGCCTGAACAAATACAAAAGTATATCTCGGTACTTTCTCTCATGTCCTCAGGCTTCAATAATTTCTCTATTCTGGTTGTCCATGTATATTATGTAAAAACCATCGACGGTGCTTTGTTCTGAAGTCGAGGTTCGAAAAACTTTAACGATTCATGCTTTTTCTTTCATTCTTTCGAATACACGTTTCTTCATTTGCTTTACGTATACTTTTCCACATTCCACTGATAATGTTATATAATACATCAGTACCCATTTCAAGTTCAACCATGCATGCATGTCCATTTCTCTTGAAAAATCAAGGAATTCAGAAATCAAAGACTGACATCGAATATTTTCATTTCAATTTTTTGCATTATATTCATTTATTCGTTTATTTAAACTCTGAAAATAGCACATAAATGCGCGGTGGCAAGTTCCCTAACTATTCCTATCCCAACGCCTCCCTAACTCTCTGACGGAATGAAGGGCCGTTTTAATGGCTCGCGGCAGGCGGCAAGCGGTTAAAAAACGCCTGACGCCTGCCCTGTTCACATATCCGCGTGTTTTCGCATCCACTTCAAGATTTGTCTAATTTATTTAAATATCTCATTCTTGTTCAATTCAAGCGGTCAAGTGATTTTTAGTATTGTATCACGTGGCACGCAAGAATGATCATGGTGTATATCTGAAAAGTACTGTTTTAGAGGTAATATTCCGACATAACCCTACCACTTGTATGACCACTTGTATGAGCGAGGGTATTTAACCGCGGCGTTTTTTTCCAAAGTTAAATTTATTTCAAGTCTCACGGCAGAGAGCAACAAGTGCAAGCGGTAGATATTTCATCCATTATGATTGGCCAGGAGAAAAACGCCTGCCGCCTGCCGCGAGCCATGAAAACGGGCCTCAACTGTAACCCTATTTCATCCCCCTCAAAAACACTTCTACTAAGTGCATTCCAGTCTCTACCTGTCCTATCAAGAAAGAGAATCTACCGACATCTAACCTAGCCCCATATATAACTACCGCTCTGTCATGACCTCGCCTACCTCCATACCCTGATTCATTTCTTTCTATCAACTCATAGACACGGAAAAATAGCAACGATCGAACGTGTTAAAATTTTAACATTCACAAGATCTACAATTCACACAGTGTAGAAAGATTCTGACTATACCCTATACCTGCTCTCTTTGGCACATTTTGACTGACGATAAAACATCCCAGATTCTTCGTGGTAATTTCAAGGGCAATATTACTCTATGGAAATGCAAATGCAATGAATACACTAGAGAAAGGCAGCATATATGTTGTAGGATGAGTGAAATTTTATATTGAATGTACTGGAAAAAATAGTAAAGATCAAGATCAATATCGAGATATCTACATATCTTGATTTTAAAGCTATTAACTCACCGCCTATCTGAGTCGCCCATTGATAATTTCAATCAATTCACGAACAGATTAGTTCAACCAATTGATCATCTCTTCATTAGCTCTCTCAATAGAGCTTTTTGATCGATGTGAAGAACAAAAACATTAATTTCATTTTTCAAAACGGCTCGCCCAATTCATTTTTGAAACTTTGGAATAATGTGTATCATTCGTGTGTTGAAACTCCGTGTAAATTCTATTTTCTTCGAGGTAAATAATTATTTTTTTCATATTTTCTTCCCCGGGCTACTCTCGCAAGCGTGTTTTTAGAAATTCAAAATTATTTTTGTTAAAACTGGTTCAACTGATTGCGTTCCAAAACTATGTATTATAAAGTTGGATGACGACATACGAGTAAGTTCCATCAAGTTCCATCAAAATGTTTTCTTAAATTTGACCTTTGGATCGCAAAAAACGAACAAACAAGAAAAAATTTGTATTTTCCGAATAGGGTGAAATTGAGTCTTTGCTTCGTTCATTCAAAAACTATGCTGATATGGCTTGATAATATATTTCCAAGCGCTACTATCTTACTGATTTATGTGTGTATTATTGATGTACAAAAATATATACAAAAAACTATAAATCACAAAACAACATGCAGTATAGACCGTCTTCACGAAGCCTCACAAATAGTTGATATATTGCGGGGTATAGGTGAATTATCAGGAGATTAAATAGATATCATCATCCATTTACCATATTATCACCATTTTTCAAACGATCAAATAACTTGAATCAATTTATCCTGTTAAAATTATCAGTATTTTCCATTATTTCCATTCATTATTCTCATTTTACTTGAGTGTAAATGTTTCATATGAATCCGTCATGTTCAGTTTGAAAATTATTTTTGATGCTTTTTTATTTTTTATTTTTTTGTATTAATCCATTTGAAAACTTTTACAATTGCACATAAATGCGCGGTGGCAAGATCCCTAACTATACCTATCCCACCGCCTCCCTAACCCTCTGACGGAATAACTTCAACCCTATTTCATCCCACTGTAATATGTTTTTTTCTTAATGATGAATGTTGAATAAAATTGAATGAAGTATCAGCTACAATTGAAATACTCTACCTCTATATCTGTGAAATGTTCGAGGTTCGACATGATCTGGACTTGGATACGTATGCGAATGCGTGGCCTTATGTCGTTATTCCATGGTGTTGGAGATCAAACAGATATTTGTAGTGGGTTACACAGTATACCATGGTCACTTGGTAATGTGAATTCCACAAATTGTTCCATAAAGATCCAACAAAGCTAACATAAGTTGGCAGTCGCTATGCTGTTAAAATGATTGTAGTTGTTTCATCAAGAGATTCTTTAAATATGTACAAGATTCTTCATTATATTTAACGCATAAAGTTCCTTATACTAAATATAAAGTCTACAAAATTCATGACTGATATAGAAGATAATGTAACCAGATATATTAATATCCAAAAACATGAAAGAAGTAGGGATATATGATGTGAACGAACCTGACGGAAAAACCTTAAACCTGAAACCTGACGTGTGACTGCTATGGCATTGGGAGTCATGGAACCAGTGAGCATTGAGCAACCGGAAAACGCAAACGTTTCCAACGTGTTTTTATAGAATTATAAAGCCTCCTAAGCTTCTTGATGATGAAATATTTTATTTTGAGTCTGCATTCAAATTTTCACTGCACATTTATTACATTATTATGTACAAGCAATTTATTCAGTAGTTATTTCCATTTTGAAAGCTGTGATACACGCTTTTCCGCAGATGGTGCGAATGAGCTTCATATATTCTCAGACCCATGCGTAATGCTTTATTACCCATGCATTAGCTGTAAAGAAATCATAATATATAAGTTATATATATATATATATATATATATATATATATATATATATATATATATATATATATATATATATATTTATATCCATATATATATATATATATATTCGAATATTTTTGTATATATTCATATATTTATATATGAATATATTTATATATATATATATATATATATATATATATATATATATATATATATATATATATTTTTATATTGTTCAAATACACTGATACAGAAAGAAAACACACAATTACAGCAAAAAACATCCACAAATCCCTTCAAAAAGAGGCTCAACTGTGGGTCAAAATAGTAAATTAAAAGTACAATTTCCAATTTCGGACGTATTTCTCGAACATTAAGAGGAATGCAGTAGTTGAAGTA
>OZ023326.1:59585501-59648001 GCA_964007535.1 Brachyptera risi
GCCTTGTGAAGCAGGAAATGCGCGTGGAACTCGGAAGTTCGAGAGAAGACAGATCTCGGCTACCGCGTCCAACCACCTTTGAGCAAGAAGCGGTGGTAAAACGTCGTCCCACTGCACCCGCGATAACCAAAGTTGCTGAAGAAAAATCTTCATCCAGCATACGAGCGGGGTGAGGATTCCCAAAGGATCAAAAATGCGCGCAATGTACGACAAGACCGTGCGCTTCGTTACCACGCCTTCGAATGGTAAGGTGTGGAATGAGAAATCATCCGATCGGGAATCCCAGAACAGACCAAGGATCTTGATGCCCCGATCGTCATCCGAAAACACGACTGGAGTCTCTAGATGATCCTCCGGAAGTGCACTCAATGCTTCTGGGAGGTTACTGGCCCACTTTCGGAGTTCGAAACCTCCACTAGCTAGAAGAGCCTGTAATTCCGATTGAAGAATGCGAGCTTGAGCGACGTCTGCTGCGCCAGACACGATGTCATCCACGTAGATGTGAGATATTAAAGCACGCGAAGCATTGGGGAAAGGAGCCCCTTCGTCGTGCACGAGCTGCTTCAGCACTCGTTGAGCAAGAAAAGCTGACGGTACGAGCCCATATGTGACCGTGTTGAGCTCATATTCTTTTACTGGAGAGTCTGCATTGGGTCGCCAAAATATGTGCTGATATTTGCGGTCAGATGGTTGGACCAGAATCTGACGATACATCTGACGAATGTCAGCACAAATTGCGATGGGATGAGAACGAAATCGGGTTAAAACGCCCGGGAGTTCGCTCTGAAGCTTGGGACCACTGAGTAACAGCTGATTCAAAGAGGCGCCTCTCTCATCTGGAGAAGAGGCGTTAAATACCACTCTCAGCTTCGTGCTGGAGCTGGTAATCTTGTGCACACAATGATGCGGAATCACGTAGTTTGAAGAGGTGCTTGCAAGTTGCATGTGGTTCGATTGAATATAGTCTTGCATGAATTCTTGATACGCAGCATCATGCTCAGGATTGCGTTTCAGTCGCCGCTCCATACTCAAATAATTCTGGAGGGCGGCCTCACGATTATATCCGAGAGGAGAGGATGTGTTCTTGAAAGGGAGTGCTACCGAATAGCGTCCGGAAGGGTTCCGTGAGTGCGTAGATAGAAAATGCTCCTCACAAAGTTCATCGTCCGGATCAACTTGAAGAGGACGTGAAACTTCTTCCGATTCCCAAAACAATCGAAGAGTACGATCCAATGGAGAACCAGTGCAAGCAAGCAGAGAGAGCGGAGGCTGGAACTCGGCATCCAAACACCGAATAGGACCCAAAACCACCCAGCCGAAGACCGTGTTTATGGCAGATGGACTGCCACTCATCACAATATCACCTGACTTTTCAAGAATATCAGGGTATAAATCGGCGCCGATCAAAAAGTCGATCTGATCGGGCACATGAAAGCGGTCGTCGGCAAGAGAGAGACAGCGATAACGTTCAAACACCTCAAGCGGAACGGTGGTGGTTGGAAGTTGACTCGCTATCGCAGGCATAACGTAGGCTTGTACGCTGAGAGAGGTTGCAGGGGTGAACCGGGAAGCGATGCTGCATTGAACAGTCCCGATTACCCGAGCACTAACGTGACCAATACCAGAGAGTTCGGAATGACAAGGATTGATTTTCAATCCTAGCTTCTGAAGGAACGAGTGAGTGAGAACAGAGATTTGTGAACCACAGTCGATAACCGCACGGATAGGTTGCAGTTGACCGTGAGAGTCGCGGATCAAGGCGCGAACAGTGCCCAACAGAGCTGTGGGTAGCACTGGCTTGCTTGTCTTGACTTGACAAGCGAGAGTTTGAGGATGAGGCGAGGTGGTCTCCGGAGGAGAAGAGACTTCGTTTGCTATTGTGTCACGAGTCAAGGGGTTGATTCGTGCAGTGTGTAACAGCGAATGATGTTTGTTACTTTGACAAGTACCGCAAACACTCTTAGAGGTGCATTGCGGTCTGAGGTGAGCGCCCATGCAGTTGAAGCAGCGTTGCAGGCGACGTAACGTGTTGTATTTGTCGTCAACGGACTGTTGCCGAAATACGGAACACGAGTATAGAGTATGCTCCCCTTTGCAGACTGGACACGAAGATTGTTTCGTGGTCGAGCTTGCTGATTTGCTCTGCTCGCGAGATTTAAAGCTGACGGGCGGAGGATTCGCAACTAACAACGAATTGATTCGCTTTGTGGAAGGAGGAATAGCTTTTGAAGAGCTAGCTGCTTGTTTGTCGAGACCACACAATTCCATCGTCCTGGACTGCTCTTCAATGAATTTGATCAACGACGCGTAGCTAGGAGTGCTGTGCGAAGAATGTTTCTGTTCGAAAGCCTTGCGCGTTGATGTGTCGAGATTGATCAGTGCTAATGAGAAAAGCAGAAAATCTGACAAATCTTCGATATTCAGAGCTTTCAACGCTTCGATCGAAGTTTTGTGAACTTTCAGAAATGATTGCAGCCCAGAATGTGAATTGGTTTTGAGAGGCGTAAATTCTAAAACCTGTTGAACATATGTGGTGGCTAACAACCGAGGGTTATGATACCGACTGACAAGAGCATCCAATGCCACAGAATAATTGGCTTCCGTAATCGGAAACCCGGAGACGACAGACAAGGCGTTGTCTTTGAGGGTGGTCCTCAAATAGTGGAATTTCTGAACTTGATTCAGGTCGTTGTTCTCGTCGACGAGAGATTTAAATAGCGAATAGTACTCCGTCCATCGAGTAATATCACCAGAGAATGCCGGCAACGCGATTGTCGGCAATGAGATGGCTCGAAAACCATTTTGATTTGGCGGCGGAGGCGTAGTAGGCGTCGTCGTGGCAACGGCGGCGAGATACAGATCATGAGTCGCATACAGCATTTCCTCGAAGCTGGCTTCAATAGCGTCGACCGGCAAAGCATCGACGCCTTCGTCAAGCTGAGCGTTCAAATCTATTACTTCGTTTTGAATGGCCTCAAAGTTGTCTTTCAAAACGGCAAGTTGGTCATAGCGAGGCTTGCACAACAAAGCTTTGGCACTATCAAGCGTTTTAAATGCGTCGTAAGAGCGTTGTAATGAAGCGAATATCCGCTCTCGCTTTGCCGTGAGCACTGCCTGTTGCTTTGCGATTTTAGACGCCATTGTAGCGAATGAATAAATTGCAAATGCAAAAACACGAAACTAAAACAAGGACCAAAAACTAATGATATGAAATATCACGGAGAAATACGGCCGAAATGCACAGAGAAAGAACAATGCAAAATAATTCAAGAACTGAATGTCTATCAAACAAGTTAAAACAATTGTTGATAATAACTCGCAAACAAACAGAATAAATTATTGCGCCGTGGAAACCCAATTATGTGGAAGCCGATTCAGTGCGGAGGACAAAGAAGTCACCCATGCGATGCCTGATCGCGGGTGCTGCCACGAATGACTGTGGAATCCGGAGGTGGACTCCGCGTGGTGCAAAGAAAGGAATCCACAAATGGATTCCAACAAGAGAACGAAATAAGAATCCGGAGATGGATTCCGCCTCACGAATGACGAGAAATTGGAACCAAAAATAATCTCCGGCTCAAGGGACCAAAATGTTACCGCCGATCTTAGAGATGGCGATGAAAGACCAGTGGACTGTATTCGGGTGCCGAGATGGCACTAATAATCAGGCGAGCATAATCCAAACTCGGATTATGCCTCACCCCAAAACGATACGTATTTGGTCTACGTCGACTTGACGTTGTTATTAACCAAATCAAAGAATAAATAGAAAGCGAAACAAATAGATCAAAACCTGAGTGGTGTCCCCACACACCATTCGAATAAACAAGAAAGTATGGAAAGAGGTCCTATTAACGACTCAAGAAGAACGAAAAATAGAAAAGAAACAACTGCGTACATGCGAAATGATGTACAGTACGTCCGAACTCTAACAAAGTAGAGAACGACGGGAGATGCTCACACAACAAGAGCTGGTCGAGAATATGAGCGAATTCGCCCACTTGACGAGCGACTAAGAGACGTCCGATATGAATCGAGTATGGAAAAGAACTGATCAAGCGAGGCCAGCTACCAAACACGCAACGCGAATGGCGAGCTTTGATTGGACGCAGCACATCGCGTGATAAGGTACTGGCCAACCAGCTTTGAGAAAGGAAGGTTAACTGCTTGCATGTATAAACAACATTCCATGACGCAAACGAATGATTTCATGTTCAAATGACAAACTAGGGAAAACGAGCTAGCTGGTCTCAAAAGACCGGCGTTAACAATATATATATATATATATATATATATATATACATATATATATATATATATATATATATATACATATGTATACATATATATATATATATATATATATATATATATATATATATATATACATATATATATATATATATATATATATATATATATATATATATATATATATATATATATATTGTGACGGAATGCACCATGATCAGTCACTAATATGCATGTTATTGTATAAACAATCAAAGTTGGTGAATAGGTCTGGAACTTGTCCTAGAAAGCTGATACATTTGTTGTATACACGTCAGATTCAAAAATTGAATTGACATCACTTTCCTACCCTGTGATTGGCTGGAGATTACGTCTCAACCTTGCAAGGGCTGATATAAACGCAAGGGAGCGGGACAGTTTTCCAGTCCACTCATAATCAGCTTCGAGAGTAAATCAAGATAGTGGCTGGGGTCACTACCTGCAGTGGTTTGAAATGAAGAAACGGGACGACGTTTAGAACATTGGTGATGCAAAGTTGAATGCAATCAAGTAAGTGTCTTGGTGAAACAAGTGGTGGTGACGTGCATCACAAGCGAAGAGTGATAAACTCAGTTATTTTTAAATCGTTCAATCCAATACTGCGGGAACTTTGATTCAAACGGACATATTTTATATTGTATATTGTATACTTGTAGTGCGGTACTGAGCATACTTCAAAGTATTCATCAGATTGAAGTGGTTCAATCTATTTTTTTGAGATAAACATTCGTCATACGTACACGTCACCTATCATCACCGTTCCAGGAACAGCTGGCATTTAAACTTCGCCACAACCTCCTTCGTCGCCGACATAACGTCCGTTTTCGCATACCAGAAGACTTCATGACGTCATCACAGCTGACCACCTGGTCACCTCCACCCACCCCCTTCAAGGCCCCAATCGTCGCTTCACCTCACGTCATCGAAAACACCCACCCACCCACTCGTCACAATTGTCGTCGCCAGACTACGCTGCACACAATAGATATTGACAGAGTCAAAGAAAGGTATACCTAACATGTAATTCTGTAATGTAAACGAAAAGGAAATCAAATAAATATCAAGTGTATATAAAATACTTGGGTGATTGAATATTAAGAGTCTCATGTTCCTTTCCTGAGCGAGTTGTGTCACCATATATATATATATATATATATATATATATATATATATATATATATATATATATATATATATATATATATATATATATATATATATATATATATATATATATATACATTTATATTCATATCTATATATATATATTCATATATATATATATTTATATATATATATATATATATATATATATATATATATATATATATATATATATATATATATATATATATATTTATATTTATATCTATATATATATATATATATATATATATATGTATATATATATATATTCATATATATATATATATATATATATATATATATATATATATATATATATATATATATATATATTAATATATATATATATATATATCTATATATATATATATATATATATATATATATATATATATATATATTTATATATATATATATATATATATATATACATATATATATATATATATATATATATATATATATATATATATATTTATATATATATATATATATATATATATATATATATCCATATATCATCATATATATATATATATATATATATATATATATATATATATATATATATATATATATATTCATATATCATCATATATATATATATATATATATATATATATATATATATATATACATATGTATTCATATATATACACATATGTTCATATATATATATATATATATATATATATATATATATATATATACATATCATATTTGTGTATGCATCATTCATCACATTATCGAATGGATATGATAGATACATATTTTTTTTAAATCTGGTGGTCATAATTTGTCTGTTTCCATATGTATAGTGTCAATCCTCGCATATATGCCTATTGCCACGATGAGACTCACAATTGCCTTGTTTACAATTAATAATAAATACATCTCCATCAAATGAATTGGTCAGCTTATATAATTAAGCATTTCTTCAGTGATCAGTCAATGTGGTAGGTCCACATTCTACATACATGGATTCAAAATGGAATCTTCTGAAATTTGTTATTTCTTTCAAATGTATCAAATTTGTCTTGAAGTTGAATAATTGACCGTTTCAATATTAATTGGTAGATATACTTCTGAAGAGATACACTTCTTACAAACACGGAGGTCACTCCACCACTCGACCATACTCGTGAAAAAAAACATAACAATTTATATTATTTTATATCTTCTGTACTGGTGAATATTACTGCTGTTTTTCATGTTCATGTTGAACAGCTAATGAAATATACCCACGTATACTTCTAGATATGTAGCTATATTACTACGTACTATAATAACTGCATGGCTACAAATGATATCGTCGGTCTTTTGTCATAACGCCCTAACTAGCGATTTTGGTGAAATACATGTTTTCATATCATTTTGTTTGAACAAATGTTCCGCTTCTTTTCTCTCCTGTAGGTCTCATCTCAGCAGTGATGAATTTGAAAGGTTTAAGTGGTTCAAGTTTGTGAAATTGTCCGTTCTCTCATACGTCAACTGCCAAAAGGGCCCTACCCCTATAAAGTAATGATGAAAAGTTTGAAGGGCCTATCTGTATTGTAGGCTTCAAGATTTTCTGCCAGAAAGGCCTATAGCTTCTATGAGGCTAATTGAGAGTTTCTGTTTTTGTTTCTTCGAGTGCTCTTTCATGCATCCATTTATGGACCTAGTCTCGTTATAATAGAAAAGCTAACAAAGTATCAATAGATTACTGACAAATAATTTTTTTGACGATTTTTGGTATCAAAATGTAGGCGGAACTTCGAAAAAAAAAATTGTCTCTCCTGAACAATTTCTGAAAAGGCACTTGAGCCCTTATGGCAAAACACCGACGATATGTACGTTAACAGTATAACTTCAATCTAAAAGTTATTATAACTAAATATGTATTTCATGTGATTGTATATCAAATGATTGCTCCGATTTATGAAAATGCTGGGATAGTTCTCACAATACAGGCCACGACCGCTTCCTTCCCAATATTCTTCCCACTGCTTAGAAAACATGATATACGGCATCATCTCATCAATCATTTATTCGATGCCAATAGAGCCGGATTATCATTACAATGGAAGCGTCGCTAAACCCAATTGAATAAATAAATGAAAACCTTTTTTAATGGATGAATGATCTTTCGATTCTGGAGAGAGATTATAAGAGAACAACAAGAAGCAAATAATGTCTGTCAATACATCGATATTGGGTTTTCGTTCACTTTTACTGTTATATACGGTGAACGAATGAAGCTCGCTTGATTTTAATTAACAATACGCCTATCGATATTCTTGTTTACCGCTGTTCAAAGCAATACTATTTTAATTAATATTTGATGTCATGAAGAAGATAGAAGGTTAGTGAAGTTTTTATGTTTACTTCGTTCATATTCTGAGAATTGATCTCACACTTACAGTTCCCGCAATGTCAATATTTATTTTACAATGAACGCGGCTTCTTTAGAAAAACCCACACTTGATATTGACGGGAAAACGTCTATAAAATAAACAAGCCACTTATAAATGAAGTTTTCAGAGGGTCGAGTTTTATTGATTGTTGACATAAACCTCGGCACATACTGTCAGAGGCTGAAAAACATTCCGAATTTCGACCTAACCGACAATGACCGATAGTCCTGATGGTAAAATACTTCTTGTCATCTATATTTTTCTATCATCATTCATTGAATTATTCTTATGAATCAGACACACATGTCCATTGAACATAAAATATGGCCGAAATGTGCGACCAGCAGGAAGAAACATCGATTCAACATAACATAACTGGGGAAACGCAACATGTGGTTTATAAGATGAGAGCGTTATAGGCACATTCATCTGGAATTTAATAAAGAGCGTATGGAAGCATATTTTAATTGTTTTACGATTCAATTGATTCAGCTTGTTGCCATTATTGATAACTATCTTGATAGCTGCAATTGAAGTGAAAAAATGTACATTTCAATCCTTATATTTCAAACGACTGATACGATTTATATGAATCTATGCAATGGAGTGTGTCATTCTTGTGTCTAAATGTCTTGAAAATTTGTATTCGACGAAAATAATTCTTCAGATTTTCTCCTCTGGACTATTATTATGAGCATTCTTAAAATTTGGAAAAAGTTTTTCTAAGAAGTGGTCTCACCGATTGCGCTTTAAGACTATACAGTATCGAGTTGGATTATGCCGAATATGCATGCCAAGTTTCATGAAAATTTGTATTCACATTTGACCTCTGAAGTACAAAAAAAAATGTAACAAACAACAAGCGAACACAAACAAACGAAGAAAAAGTTCCGTTTCTTTTCTAGTACGGTAAAATTGAGTCTTTGCTTCGCTCAATCAAATATACAATATGCACATTCCATAACATCTGTCATATGTCATAGTGAAACAATCAAGCCATGACTACGAACACAAAAATTGATAATTATTAGACGAGCTTTAGCGAGGATTCAATTTGACATACTGAAAAAAATTGGTGTTCGTTTTTTTTTTTTTTTTTTTTTTTTTTTTTTTTTTTTTTGCTTTTTTTTCGGTTCTCCACACGTCAAACGGCTACAGCTATCAACTGCAAACTTTTTTCATCATGGTTCCTTATCTAGCTTAGATCTGTATAGTTTTGTGACAATATCGGGTGATAACTTTTATTTTTATGAATTTTAGAAATTTCAAAAATCCCCATTAGAATAACACGGCGGAAAAAAATTAAAACTATTTTATTTTCAAAGAAAATGAAATTTTGTGTGAAGTTGAATAACATCTTGATACACATTTCTGGAAATTCTCAGCTTGATCGGGTCAGCCATTTTGAAGAAAAAACATGAAATGTGCTAAATTGGTACCACTCGAAGCAGTTTTTACCCATTTATGAATAAAATGTTACCCAATTGGCGAATTTAGGCAAAAGTTTGGCAATGAAGTTGACATACTATTACTTTCCGCTCGTCTAACAACGCGTATATAGCGTTTTCCTAGTAATCATCAATACTTCAATACTATAGTACACAGTTACATAGATTTTTGTTGAATATCCTCTCATGCTGATGTTTTTAGATCATGGATTTCGAATGATGGTATTCACGGGTGAGTGAGCTGGAAACATGTATCCATTCGGAATACGAATTTGATGAATTTTTGTTCCACTCAGAAAATTTATAAAATAAAATTCCATGTATTTCTAAATGAAACACCATTCACATTTTGTAGATACTGGATAAAAAAGTCAAAGAAATGATTTGTCACCTAATTTCTATGGAAACTTATTTTGAGCTCTTTGAATGTGTTCGTATATTCTAGTATTTGCCGTTTTGTTGGTGTCAAATACGAAAAATAACATAATGGCAATTATGAGTTCCTCAATATTTATCCCATAACATGAATATCATCCGTTATTATTCCATCTCTATCAGGATGAAAAAACATGAACCTTCGGGAATATCCTACAGACCTACACCAATAATGAAATCTATTGGTTCATATGCTGGCATCCTCCAATTTTGAATCTCTGGAGGCAAATCTTTTAATTTGATCATTACCTTGATGGACTAGCAAATTACTTTCAATCAATTTATCTTTGAAAATTGACCGATCGGGTGTAACGGCTGTGGGCTCCATTGTTAGAAAGCAATTAATATCCCCATACGTGTAGTAATTGTCTATTGATTTTATATTTTATTTCCACGACTATATATATATATATATATATATATATATATATATATATATATATATATATTTATATATATAAATATATATATATATATATATTATATATATATATATGAATATATATATATATATATATATATATATATATATATATATATATATATATATCTATCTATATATATATATATATATATATATATATATATATATATATATATTTATATATATATATATATATATACATATATATATATATATATATATATATATATATATATATATATATATATATATATATATATATATATATATATATATTTATATATATATATATATATATATATATATATATATATATATATATAAATATATATATATATATATATATATATATATAAACATACATAAATATATATATATTGAAATTAAAATTGTTTCCTTGATCCATATTTATGATAATAAAATATAATTCCGGTAATATCAAGTGAAGAATTTGGTTTATTAAAAACCTAACGTTTCAATGCGTTCTCACGCATCCTGTTGTTAAAGCATGTGTGTTTAAATCAATTAATTTTTAGTATCAGATATTTCTACCTGTGAACAGGATGCGTGAGAACGCTTTGAAATGTTAGGTTTTTAATAAATTAAAAAACTTCACTTGATATTACCGGAATTATATTTTATCATATATATATATATATATATATATATATATATATATATATATATATATATATATATATATATATATATATATATATATATATATATATATAGGTACTACGTACTGTACGTACGCACATCAACTGCTTCCCTCCCTCAAACCACAGACTGTCTCTACCAAACAAATCCACCATCACTTATTATCATTCACACTATTTTTGAAACAACATATATTTGATCCTGTTTAACGACAACTTCAGCAATGTATTTTATGTTTTTGATGATAATATGGTAAGGTAACAAACTCTTAAAAGTGAGATTGAGATGGAAGTCTTCGCTAACGCTCATCCAACTAATACTCCATCTTACCTTATTGATACCTCAAATAACCCTGGAGGAAAAATAAGAGAGAAAAATCGAATAGTTTCAAACTCCCACGGCATCTGTGTACACGAATTATACACATATGCTTCCAAAGCTTTACATAAATTGGACGAAAGTATTGAGGATAGAGACTACCATGTGTTCTACCTTCTACCTCAAATAAAGCTTCAATCAGAAATTTTTTTGAAGTGATATAAACGTGGAACCAATTGGTTCATAAAACGATTCGAACTAGATCTGGAAAGCAGTGAGTTAGGTAGATCAAAATTGAGGTATGTTCTACTAGGAAAACGCTATATACGCGTTGTTGGACGAGCGGAAAGTATTAGTATGTCGACTTCATTGCCAAACTTTTGCCTACATTCGCCAATTGGGTGATATTTTAGTTAGAAATGGGTAAAAACTGCTTCGAGTGGTACCAATTTAGCACATTTCATGTTTTTTCTTCAAAATGGCTGACTCGATCAAGCTGAGAATTCACAGAAATGTGTATCAAGATGTTGTTCAACTTCACACAAAATTTCAATTCTTTGGAAAATAAAAATTTTTCAATTTTTTTCCGCCGTGTTATTCTAATGGGTATTTTTGAAATTTCTAAAATTCATAAAAATAAAAGTTATCACCCGATAATGCCACAAAACTATACAAATCTAAGCTAGATGAGAAACCATGACAAAAAAAAAGTTTGAAGTTGATAGCTGTAGCCGTTTGACCTGTGGAGAACCGACAGAAAAACATGAAAAAAACAACATAAAAACGAACACCAATTTTTTTCAGTATGTCAAATTGAATCCTCGCTAAAGCTCGTCTAATTAGTCCTACACCAGGAAAACGCTATATACGCGTTGTTGGACGAGCGGAAAGTAATATTATGTCGACTTCATTGCCAAATTTCTGCCTAAATTCGCCAATTGGGTAACATTTTAGTTATAAATGGGTAAAAACTGCTTCGAGTGGTACCAATTTAGCACATTTCATGTTTTTTCTTCAAAATGGCTGACCCGATCAAGTTGAGAATTCCCAGAAATGTGTATCAAGATGTTTTTCAACTTCACACAAAATTACATTTTTTGCGAAAATAAAAATTTTCCAATTTGTTTTCCGCCGTGTTATTCTAATGGGTATTTTTGAAATTTCTAAAATTCATAAAAATAAAAGTTATCACCCGATAATGCCACAAAACTATACAAATCTGAGCTAGATGAGAAACCATGACAAAAAAAAGTTTGAAGTTGATAGCTGTAGCCGTTTGACCTGTGGAGAACCGACAAAGAAACATGAAAAAAAAAACATAAAAACGAACACCAATTTTTTTCAGTATGCCAAATTGAATCCTCGCTAAAGCTCGTCTAATTAGACTTACACTAGGAAAACGCTATATACGCGTTGTTAGACGAGCGGAAAGTAATATTATGACGACTTCATTGCCAAATTTCTGCCTAAATTCGCCAATTGGGTAACATTTTAGTTATAAATGGGTAAAAACTGCTTCGAGTGGTACCAATTTAGCACATTTCATGTTTTTTCTTCAAAATGGCTGACCCGATCAAGTTGAGAATTCCCAGAAATGTGTATCAAGATGTTATTCAACTTCACACAAAATTACATTTTTTGCGAAAATAAAAATTTTCCAATTTGTTTTCCGCCGTGTTATTCTAATGGGTATTTTTGAAATTTCTAAAATCCATAAAAATAAAAGTTATCACCCGATAATGTCACAAAACTATACAGATCCAAGTTAGATAAGGAACCATGATATATTTTTTTTTGAAATTGATAGCTGTAGCCGTTTGACCTGTGGAGAACCGACAAAAAAACATAAAAACAAAAACAACAAAAAAACATAAAAACGAACACCAATTTTTTTCAGTATGTCAAATTGAATCCTCGCTAAAGCTCGTCTGATAATATAATCAATATGACAAATTAGTAAATAATTAATTAGTATGACAAAAATGATCACATATACATATACAAAAAAAACATCATTATGCAACTTGTATTTATCGTATGAATTTCAATGTCTCTCATTTGTGATTAGTGAAGTTCTTATATTTGTTGTTATTCAATTATTTGTGAAGACGTGTCTCAGTTTGTTATTATCAATAGTTCATTAACTTCAATTTTTTTCTCACAAATAATTCAACCGTCATTTATTACCATTTCGGACTCGGATCACAAATATAAACAGGAAATGAATTCGAACAGTTCAGAAAAGTATAACGTATCAGACTATATGGAATTTTAACATTTTCCGCACAAACAATGTTGTTTGCCAAGCCATTACTCGGGTCGTTTGTTCACTTCTCTCGTGTGTATGTACCGCAGCCAGCATTGATGTGATACTGTAAGTGTAACCCGAGATGCCAATGCATAGTAATGTCAAGAAACAAAAAATATTAGCCCATTTTGAAAAGCAGGCCTCAGGATTTAGAATGCAAGCATCTTAGGACCCCGATCGTGATGAGCTACATGATAATATAGAACGATATGAACTATTAGGTGTATGTGTTACTAAGGTACGGCTATATTTATGAATAATCGGAAAGTATTGTAGTATACTGGGAAAACGCTATATACGCGTTGTTAGACGAGCGGAAAGTAATAGTATGTTGACTTCATTGCCAAACTTTTGCCTAAATTCGCCAATTGGGTGACATTTAAGTTAGAATTGGGTAAAAACTGCCTCGAGTGGTACCAATTTGACACATTTTATGGTTTATCTTCGAAATGGCTCACCCGATCAAGCTGAAACATTTCAAAAATGTGTATCAAAATGTAAATCAACTTCACGCGGAATTTCATCTTTTTTGAAAATAAAAATATTTCCTTTTTCTTCCACCGAGTTATTTTAATGGGCATTTTTGAAATTTCTTAAATTCATAAAACAAAAAGTTACCATCCGATAATGCCACAAAAGTATACAGATCTAAGTTAGATGAGGAAACATCATGAAAGTTTGAAGTTGATAACTGTAGCCGTTTAACCTGTGGAGAACCGACAAAAAAACCTTAAAAAAAAAAAAAACGAACACCAATTTTTTTCAGTATGTCAAATTGAATCCTCGCTGAAGCTCGTCTAATGGACATAGATGATGTGAGTAAGGTAGAGGTCTTGTAAGCAACCGAATTTGAGAGTGTATGTGAACATACATCAGTTGAGAGCTATCAAGCACTTGTAACCAGTTTGAATCAAACCTGTTTGAACTCAAACAAACTTGACAGTGTTTGCGTGTTTATCAAGCCATTTCCAAATCGCTCTTGCCAAATCGATTTGCACCGAATCGAAATTAAATTCTAGAGAATAATACAACAACAATTTAACCAAATATCATGGAA
The DNA here is from genome assembly GCA_964007535.1 of Brachyptera risi. Lineage (NCBI taxonomy): Eukaryota > Metazoa > Arthropoda > Insecta > Plecoptera > Taeniopterygidae > Brachyptera > Brachyptera risi. Next base: position 59,599,984 of record OZ023326.1, read on the forward strand.
ATCGTATCGACTAAAGAAACTGCATGGTTCAGTTGGTATCACTGAGAAGGCTGTCAACCGCTTCGACGCGTTTCGTATTCATGAAAATATTTCAAGTCGATTTGCAGCTTGCGATTCAGTTGTTCAGTTATGTTAAAACGGAACCAATTTGGTCCGAATTAGAGGTAACTATACTGAGCTTTTCAAAAGAGTTGGAATCGAAGTGATTTGAACAAGCTGGCTAAAAATGTCTTGATAACTTCATTTCCATTTCATTTCGAAGATTTCTTATTTTTCGACATCAAAAATCGATGGTCGCATTTAGGGCTGAGGATTAAAAGTGGGATTGTTTGGACGGGGCCTCACAATGGTGATCCCATCAGCCCAAAGAATAATTAACAATAATTCAACTCATTCAACGTACAATAGATTTTGAGGTTATAATTCCATGGGTGGTGAACAATTCAAACATTTGCTTCGGGGAGAAACAACTTCAATCTTGTATTAGCCCGATCTTTTCTCTCTTCTTATTCTTGAATTCTTATTTTCTCTCCATTTTTTTTTTGGTTCTTGAATTTATTATAATGGTTATTTTTGTTTCGATTTTCATTTCTCCGAGTTTATACCTCCATTATAAGCAACATTACTTGAAAATCAATCGAAAAATTTCTTAAAAATGGTACTCAAAAGTCGATCATTCGAAAACATCGATTAGTTCGATGGAAGGAAGATATAGGCCCCATAATTATGAGCGTAAGCGAAGACTAAATCATTCATCGTTCTTGAAAAATTAATTAATCAAAATTTTATCAATGGATCACAAATAGACCTTCTAAATAATATTGTATTCTCAAGTACTCGTAATCCTATTATTTCGAATTTGTTCTTCATTCGATATACTTATAATTAAGCAATATACTTGTTTAAGCTACTTCAATTTTAATAATAAGAGAAAAAACGACGAAAAATAATGTAATCTCGACTTGAATCTCGTAACAAGCTTTATGAGAAAGATTAATGTACTCAATGTATCATAATTTGAACGTCTAATTAAAACGTATTACTTCAGTCGCATGTACTTGACTGTGAGGCAAGCACTTATAACTCACAACTTTGTTGAAAATTACTCTTTTATGTGACGGAAACAGCTAATTGAAATTCACTAGTATTTTTTCTATTTTAATGAAATGTTTATTTCAGTGAAGTATATAATTCTCAATAAGGAGAGTATCTTTTGTCCTTAGTCATAAATAATGTACGTACTTTACGTAACTATAGCTTACCACCATCACGCATGAACCTCCGACGTATGCACGAGTGAAAAAGTGAAGATTATGATGTCATTTTCCACTTGTAGATAAGTATAGATGAATGTCGTGTTATCGCACAAAATTACCCGGAGGAGTGGTCCGTCCCCCCAGGAAATCGTATATACATATACTAAGCAGTTAACCCCGCTGGGCTCTGTACTTTGTCTCCTTCCATCCTGACTTTTGGTTTCCGTGGTTTCCCTCAGTCCTTAATGTGAATATCGTGATGAAAAATTCACAAATTGAATCAGTCAATGATGAGATAAAATACATGTAATTGTACAGTATCAATTCAATCTTGATTATATATATATATATATTCATACATATATGGGATTTTATAGTTATGTCGAAAAAGATACGCCTCGACCGGGATTCGAACCCGGGACCTTCTGCTTGCCAGGCAGGTGCTCTATCGCTGAGCTACCGAGTTATTACTCTTACGACATAACTATACATAGAGTGACGATACTCAAGGAGCTAGCCCTTTAGGGGGCTTTTGCTCCGTGAAAACTATTCTACCCTTCATACTAAATCCTCATTGGTAAAAATTATTTCAAAGCCCTGGGTTCAAATTCCGGTGGAGGCGTATCTTATTAAATTTCATTGATTCAAGTTTAATCAAATGAGCGCATTTTGTTGAACCAGCGAAGCGCGAACAAAGAAACAAACAAAAAAGAAAAAACGTTCGTTTTTTTCGAGTGCACCAAAATTGAGTTCTCTCTTCGCTCAACCAACGAGTAAAAAAAAGTGTGATTCGTAAAAGAAATCAAAGAAGAATGGAGAAAAAAAGTGTTGAAATAACATGTGGATCGAAGATTTTCTCTCCCCAGTGCAAAATTTTTGAATTGAGGATGAGTTATAGTCCCCTACTAATATGGTAATTATATTTCGGCAGCGGTGAGACCACCCTTGTGGTGCTCCGTCAAAACTATTATACCCTACATACTAAACCTTCATTGGTAAAAATTATTTCAAATCAAGTTTCGATGTGAAAAAGAAATGCTGTTCGATGCGTTGTGAGTCCATCGTCATTTTCTTACACTTTTTCAAAGTCGTGCGCGGCCCACGGCAGGGCGATATAGGGGGATACCGAAATAAGGATACTACCAAGAGTGAACGTAAGCTTGGCGTGTAACAATGACGTAAGAGCTACTATTTCGGAAAAATGGTTAGAGCGCAGAATAGCTATGGTTTGGTTGTTTGAGTCAGGTTATGATCCTCGAATAGGCACGTCCTCTTTTCAAGTCAACGCACTAAGCCCACATTCACTTTTGGTTGTATCTTCATTCCAGTATTCGCTCTTCAGGGGCCTCGGCAGTAGGCCTGTTTGTTTGTGTTGCATCAACTCGCATTGAAATGTTGCGGGTGCAAGAAGGAAGTGCGTCATATTACGGTTTGGTGCAGGAAATGATATCTGAATATTCAGGTACAAACAAACACGATAGTGCCGATTTCAACGGTTCCTAGACTCGAATTTTGAAAATAAGAAATGTTATTGTGTAAAATTACGGAGTCATAATTCTGTATGTCAACTTTCTTGAAAATGTTCACAACCCCTATTCAAATATATAATTTTTCATTCACATCGACGCGAAGTTAAGCGTCAACAACTAGTAAGCTTAGGCATACATAGTGTGCGCCTATACAATTTGATTTTGGCGCCTGCCATCTTGAACTGAAGGAGAAGATGGAATAGCGTCAAATGGAAAAGCGTCAAATGGAAAAACGTCAAATCATTTATGTAACATGTTCTTTGAAAAACTTGGGTTTTGAAAGCGATTTGACGATAATCCAGTGGAATAACGTCAAAATGTGTTTTGACGTTATTCCACTGGATTATCGTCAAAATATCGGATTTGACTTTAATCCAGTAAGAAATTATGGTTCAACAACCATTTGACGTTATTCCACGGAATAACGTCAAACAACAAATTTTCTAATGAAATGTAAATCTTTTATATAATAATGCATGGGAAAATTCGGAAAAGGGACGTCAACAGATTTTTTCATTTTCCGGTATTTCTTTCTTCTTTTTTTTTTGGAGGGGGGGGGTCTTTTTGACGTTGTTCCAGTCTTTGTTCCAGTCAAAAATAAATGTTCGACGTTTTTGCAGTCGGAATAACGTCAAGTATGAATTTGACGTTGATCAGTGGAATGAAGTCAAATGTAATTTGACTTTATTCCTATGCTATAGGTTCAAATGAACAGAAATTTGATTTCTCTCCGTATTTTATTTTCATGAAAATGTAGCACAGGAATAAAGTCAAATTGCATTTGACTTCATTCCACTGAATGACATCAAATTATTATTTGATGTTGTTCCGACTGGAGTAACGTCAAACAGAAATTTGGCTACTTTACGCATTTTATTTTCATGAAAACCTAGCATAAAGACAAATCGCATTCGACTTTATTCCACCGAATAATGTCAAATTATTACTTGACTTTGTTCTGACTGGAACAACGTCGAAAAGAAATTTCACTATTTTCCTCATTCTATCGTTTCTCCCTATAGGAAAAACAGGAAAATGATTTGCGTTCACCCCTGGAAAATGAAGAAATGGCGTCGGCGCTTGCTTTTCGTTTCTTCTTTTCCTTATTGAGTCAGAGACATCGGTCTTTGAGTAGGGACATTTTGATCTGACTTTATTCCAGTGGAACGACGTCAAATTCAATTTTTATAAGTACTCAGAAACGGAATAAAGTAAAATCGATTAATTTTGACGTTATTTCATTGGAATAGTGTCAAATTATTTATTTTACGTTATTCCACCGGAATAACATCAAAAATGAGGGAAAAGACCATGTTACTTACACGAACATTCTGACGTTAGTCCATTTGACGCTATTCCGCTCCCCCGTTGGCTGGACGATATATTAATCAAATATCAGATATTGTATTCCAGCTGTAGAACATGGCAATATGAACTGATATTCCAAACATAATTATAAGCGGTAAATATAAAATTGAAATGAGAATCAGAACGAATTCATAATAATTGAGAAAGAATCGTATATATGGTCGCTAGAAAATATTACTCGAAAAATGCTGGATAAAGTATGAATTCTTGATGAGATTGATGGGATGGTATCGTTGAAACTAGAAATGTAGGAAGATACATTTGTGATACTTTTCTACCAAAATTTATAATCCGATTCATATGAAAATGTGTGATAAAATGTTTCATTGTTCTATCCAAATTCACTATAGAAATTATTTCTTTGAGTAGGCATTTTCTTCCATTCTTTTTATGATTGATTATCCCTCTCAGTTTCTATTGTTATTGACATTTGAAACTCGTAATTCTAAAATGTGGTCTACTAATTTCAATCCAAAACTATATACAGTCCTAACTTGGATATGTTCTCTGCTCACAAAACGTATTGCTACGTTTGAATAAACCGTTATACTTGTAAAACATACATTCGAAAAGTAAGAAAAATCAGAGATAAATGCCATAAAAGTCACGTGGAGGTATTTCATGAAGAGTGAAGACCTCAAACATCCGATATCATCAAGTTGATAAGAATTTTCAGAAATAATCATCTGCCTCAGCTTGAACTGCATCAAATATTCATTCTCATTTCCATTCATGATCATAATATATTTCCATAAATATGTCACGCCAAGAGATTTGTAAACAAGACGATGGATGATCAAGTACCGGTATAACGTTTTTTTCTTGCAAGGAGACTTTTAGTCCGTAATCTGTTCCAGGCGGAGTTTTGATGGATGAGCGTAGCGAAGACTTCCAATCAATATGAAAAAATGGATCTCATGTTTTTTTTTTGTAATTTTGTACGCGGCATACAGGTCAGGGAAAAAACAATCGACGTGCACTTCTTCTGCATATTGTTGCTGCACCAGAATCGGTTTGGGTTGTTCATCAGACAAATAGTATGAACGGTTTTCCCGTAGAAAAATTCGACATTTTGGAAATTCTCATGAGCATAAGCCGGAGGGATAAAACTTGAGAAATGAAAGTTCTCAAGAAGCTCTAAAATTCTACTGAATATGAATAAACCTACCATACACATTCGAGTGATTTGTACAACATTCGGATGGAAAATAACGAAGAAAACACATTTTGAAATGTATTTTTAAAATATCAATCAAGCTATCAAGAAACCAATTAAATCTAAGCAACAAGTCAGCAGTTGATTTAAAATGATTGAAATAAGAGATGAATAAAACAGGAAGGCAGTTCCATTTTCAACGTTCGAAGTAATAATACCTCCTTGAATTATTCAAAATGTGTATATGTGGATTGAGCGAGAGAATATTTTTCACCCTGGATTTCCATATTTCTAAGCTCATCTCACAACGCATATTCTGCGTTTGCTTAGTAGATTACAATTATACCACACGTATAAATTGCAGGGCATAAAATGCTGTACGGAGTAAACTCATTGAAAATACTACCGAGCTAAGGAACAGTGAATATATAGTAATCTGTATGGCTCTATCAAGAATATACCTAGAAGATTCTTTTGAGTCGGTAAGAAAGTCGGTGAGGTTTAGTACACATTTTCGACCACACAAGCGCACGTTGATGGGAGCTCAAGAATAGAGGTGGCCGACTCTCGGAGCAGTCCATGTATGTTTTAAAATACGTTGCTTACAATTTCTAGAAGTATTATCTTCATATTCACTTGGCATACGCACGCAGGGCGAGCTGGTGTGATTTTTTGGGGATTAAAATTATGTCATGGAAAATTTGCATTGGTTTGGTTTGAATTGCTAAAAAGTGACAATATCTTTCAAACCTTGCTGATGCCGATCCCAGGCTATACTATCATATTTCGTGAGTCAGTGAGTCTCACTAATTATCCTAATAGTTCTACAATTAGCTTCATTTCTTCCAATTCAATTGGTTCATAAACAAAAATGTGTTTGCTTTTGAATGATACTATATCTGATGAATCATATAACAACAAAATTAATACAGACCATGTGACGAGTCTTTCCAATCACTATGTAGCAAAATGCATTGAGAGTTGCGCTGGTTTGCCGGTTTGATCAAAACGACAAACCAACGCAACCCCCAATGCGTCTTGCTATGCAGTTATGAAATCTACTGTACTATCGACTGCTTCTTTGCATGCATTTTCTCATAATCACAATAGCCGTGACTTGACCGCGACTAACTTGATATCAAGATGCTCATGCATTCCTGTTGCGATCTAAATTACCTGCGTTATTCACCGCACACTTGATGCTACGAAAACAACATTTCAAGCTGACTTGGTGTCAATTTCGTGAAAATGAGACATATGAATAAGTGGCTATTTTACAATGATTATTTCACCATACTATCTATTAAGTCTTGTTTCAATGTTACTGGTTAGAGAACTGTACTGCAAGAATATGAAACAGAGTCGTAATATTAAAGAGACAACGCACACGACTGGTAGCTACACAAGGGATGAACGCGACGACTCGGATGATACGGTATTCCAAACGATTGAGGTTAGAGCTGTGTTGATAAGGTGTCCACAACAGAAAGATAGTCGTGACGTCTTCCATAGTTCGCAGCGATCGCTGTCAAATATTTCGGCGGTGCGTGTCGATGCGATTCTACAGTTTCCTGGCTATGACAGAGACGAACCTATTTACCACGCGAACGTAGCTAAATGCCGCAGGAAGATAGTAATCACTTTGAAGATGAACAATAATGGCAAAGTAAGTCACTGTGTGGATATTGAATTTAAAATAGATTTTTTGTTAGAAGCCCAAATGAACTACCCTAGACCTACAAGTTGCATTGCATTATATCAATTCACTAAATTATGTACAGTGGATTTTTGTACAAGTGTCTGGATATATTTCGAATTCATAGCTTTAGGACTTCGTTTGGAGATGATATCGAAAGTATACCAGATCGACTATACAAGACCACACAAGGGTATGTTGGCCTATGACTGAATGATTTGAGTGATGAAGTAATTGCAATCCGATGAGGAGTTTCTGTAATAACGGTTCCGTGTAGATGGATACAGAGAATATAAGTTGAGATAATATCAATTCACTTGAATATTCATTCAGTGATTTATTCTCATGATTTGATTTTTTATCTTTTATTAATTCACTGGTTCATTCATCATTGAATCAACGACGTATTAATTGACGAATTCATCAATCTATTATTGATCATTCAATTATTTGAATTGATATCAATTTATTGATTGATCGTTCAATCGTGTGATTGACTCACCAAGAAATAACACAATCAAGACCAAATTATGATAATCGAATATTGTAATTATGTAACCATTGAAAACTCCGAGAAATTAACGGATGAACAGGAAAATGTATTCTCTTCATGAATATGCTAGTAGCCTATACATTTTTCTTTGAATGAATGAATGAATGAATATTAGAGTTTTAAGGCTTTTCTTTGTTCGAATATTTTGCTGGGAAAGTTGACCATGGTTAACTCATCAGCCTGTATTTATGATCATACGTCATTTACTCAAAATAAGTTGATCTTAGCATATGTTACTTTTCTTTTTTATTCTACTTTATCAATCTCTGTATCATAGAACGCAAACCAATAAATAGAGAATAGAATTAAATAGCCTATAATACTGTTTAATATTAGGCCTACATTCCTTTATTATATTCTAGTATTGTATTACATTCCTGATTCGACTTGACTCGACTTGAATGAGAGAATTCGCAAAATCTTTTGAAGTAGAATCAGTTCATTTGAATAATTCCTTTTGGAAACTTCATAATATTTATTTTTTATTCTTGTCCTGGTAATCAATAATCTCGTCTCCCCAGTTTTCTTAAAACCTTCAACTGACTGAATCAATGACTAATGCTCACTCTATATGAACTGCATGTGTATTTAACTAACAACTTAACTATATAAGTGTTGTGCAAACCAAAAATTAAACTCGCAATTTCAACGAGTCTCCGTAAGAAACTATTGAAATTCACCTAACAAACTTAGAAAGGCAATGACCGAATATGGTACATATATGTAAATTCACTCGATCTACACAATTTTACATAGTACCATCACATTATTGTGTAAATTGGAATGGTCGATATAGAAATCAAATATTAAATATTCCAATCGATGTCAATCAAATCCCTATGAATGGCCAAACACCTAATCGTTTTGATTTGCAAACCATATAATTATAGATATCAGTTCAAAATATCGCTAGTATTTTTTGACAACACTTTTATGTTAATTGCATCACTAATGATTTTGTTCACTTCGCCTAACCGATATTTTCTCAATCTTCTTCCTTCTAGAGAAGAGCCGACGACCAGTTCATTGTGGTAGACCATGTGTTCGACCCTCTGACAGGGAAGAAAGCACGCCTTACTAATACGTACGTGTTGAAAGTGAGGCAAGATCCCAGTCTTCAACTCTACAGTCTTCGATACACAAATGTAAATACCATCATCTTAGGTAGTAAATTTACTGCAATTATGCTTAACGATATACTGTCATTGTTAGACGGATATGATAGGATCCTTCGTGTTCACCAAGATGCATTGAGGGTTGCGTTGGTTTGCCGGTTGGAGATGGTGTCCTCACTTCATATCCCTCCCATGTTAAAAATATGTTCCAATTCACGAGTCACGTTTAAAGTATTATTGACAATGCGTTGATAAGTGGTGATAAAAGGAACTAACGTTACGTTCTCGTCGGCTCAACTAATATCATGATTTCATCAAGTTCGCCAGCCTATCAGCCGTTTCTACAAAATAACACTAGATAGAGGCAGCGATCAATATTTCTTTGAGAAGTACTCAGGAAATGGTACGTGTTTTCCAGTTGAGTGAAGTCACCATCTCCCGGCGGGAAACCAACGCAACCCCCAATGCATCTTGATTCTAACAAATCGAACGATACCGGAAGTCCGTATGCGTTACAATGTCAAACAGTTCATCTGATAGTCTTGAAAACCAGTTTTAATAACCCAATTCAAGTCAAGTCAGTGGTTTAAAATCTGTATTGTTTCGGTACAATCCGACAATCGGTTTGTCCACGTTATGAGAAAATTCACATTCAATATTTACGAAAATAATACTTATAGGCATTCTCACATAGTGTAAGGGAGCTCTAGATTTCTATAAGGCAAACTTGATTGTTGTAATGTATGTCAGAATGCATGTGACAAAGATAATTCATCTCACTCATCTTTTTAATCAGAGTTACTCATAATTTTTTCTATTCAACAATCTCGTCATGCATACTTTTTTCTAGATATACTGAAAATAATGCATGACTTCATTCATCGTCTAGTTCATGGAATACATGGAAAAAATATGCAAATCTATCTAGATGAATAGATTTTATTTACTTCTCCATTCCAAAGTTCCAAATTTCCAAATTAACTTCAAAAAAGACAATTATTACCCGTTCTGTTTTGGTTTGACACTGGATTTTTAAAAGTTAAATATAAAATATTTACCATTGAATTAATTAACGTTATTTCTTCAGTGGCCCCAAAAGTAGATATGGAATTAATCAACTACCGGTAGGCCTATTACAAAAAAAAATCCTAATTTCGAAACAAATGGACAAATTTGCAAATTTTGAGGGGGAAATAGTATAAGTGACAATTTGTCTTTGGAAATATAACATCCCCCACAGCCCCCCCTCCCCCTTTCCCCCACTTCTCCCAATTCGAACACCAACTAGTTGCTCAAAATGTAGAGGGTAGGCCCCACTCTTACAATAAAATAATTCACAATCCAGAAACAGTTGACCACAACTGAGATCACATATCATGTAGTGTATACACCAAATTGTGATTTCATATGTAAGTTACTAGCAATGTTTGCGACTAACAATCAGTCAAATAGTGTCAACGTAGGGTATTAGTGTTTATAATAATGTGCTTTGACTCTTCAGATTGTGAATGGTGAAGCGAAGGAGGAAGTTATCAGCAAAATGACTCGGAACAACTATACAGGCTGTGATGCTTCTTCTGCAAACCCTACATGCGGATTCGCTTATTACAAAAACAAAAAAATACCATTCAGTGAGGTAAATAATGAATATCACTCAAAACCATGCGCTTACGCTCAATATCGATATTTTTCAGAAACAATTATTTTCGAAATAGTAAATAACTCAACGAGAATCTTTAAAATCTATGAAAATCCTACTGGGAATTCTCAGTTGAACATAAATATTGAAATCAGTAGAGCTCAAATTTGACGTGCCTGTAGATCAACTAACTAACGCATGGCGCTAGTAACTGAAGTCAGATCGGGCGTGGGTTCGAGTCCTGCGTAAGACAAGGGCTTCTCAACCGTCGTTTCAAATATACAATACTCCGTTCGTTCCTAATCATTCACTGATTCCATTCGTACCCACATGTAGCCTTAGTGGTTCAAGTAGTTGTGAAGCACCATTATTGAAAAGTCAAATTTCATTTGTGTCGTTCTCACACAAATTTTTCATTCATTATCAATGAGTCATTTCAGGACTGATGCACAAGTTCAGTACATTACAAACGTATAGATGCAGAGAGTGGGAAGAAGGTATATTATGGAGGAAAATACGACTGGATGGAGACAGAGGCAAATACGAAAAACTTAGGTCAGAATGTGCGCCCGTTGGAAATCGGAAGCAGTATGAATGGGGAATATTCAGACTGCATCTAAGCCATCACAATTCACATGTGAGGTGTTAGACTTCCTCAGAATTTAACTACAAGGTGGACACAAAAAGTACTGACATTTAAAAAATATAAACTTGAGATAACTCGGTAAACATATTATGAATAAGCAGATAGGCCTACTGCTGATCTTCTATTCATTCATGCTCTAATCTACTTTTTAATCTTTGGGGGTTTCACTTTAAATGATGAATTAGTAGTTTTTGAGATATTTTCACATTTTCATAATTCTCCAGCTCGCTCATCTCACAACGACTCTCGTGACATTGTCCTGAGTTGTATTTGATATCGTATTCAATTGTAGGGATTCTGTTGCTCGTGTGACGCATCTGTGAACTCTAAACGTCAACCTATTAACAATCATCACCAAGCTTATCATACGCCTGTGGTCTCCATCAACTACGACAAGTCAGTTCAAGACAAAGCGGCAGCACAGCAGAAATCGTGTATAACCGCAGATAACTCGTCAAATACGGTTTCTTCTGATCAAAACACGAGCAAGAATAACACAGATAATTCAAAACAAAACAAAGCTCATCATAAAGCTCATGTTGTGTACATCAACGGCGACTCAAATGATTTAAATAAGAACAAAAAAGTGAAAGAGAAACCAGAAAAGAATAAAACCTCAAATACCTCCAAACCTGTAGTCTCTAATACATGTAATATCGATAAAATGAATAAATCTAACGAAATGAATAATAAATCAATGCAATGTGGGATAAAGGATAAGAAGACAACAACAGAAAAAATCGTCACTTCCTGTGATAATGTAACGAGAACGGAGTGTAACACCACTACTTCAGTCTCTGATACAACTACAAAATCAACTTTGAAGCCAAAGATCGATGACACAGTTTCAGCAGAGCTATCCACAAAGCCAATTCATACAAAGGAGAAATTGAAAACAACTAAGGTATCAAGTGCATGTGAAGCTACAACAGTGATTCCTTGTAAAACACAAGAGTCACGTATTCCTCCTACTTCAAAATCCTGCACAAAGCCAAAGACGACGCATGTCAAACAATGCTCAGGAACAACACATAGACCGAGCACGAGTAAGAAGGTGAAAAAAACTAGTACAGTGAAGATAAAAGGAAACGGAAAAGGAAACGAAGCTTCGACTCATAGTAACAGTCATAATGTGACATTATGTAGACACACAGTACCAATGATATATTACGGAACCACTAAGAAACCTACTAAAAAGCCTTCAAAATCGTCTAAATCAGGTAAACAGTTAAAATCCAGCGTAACACCTCGGATGTTATGTGCTACACCGATAACACAGATGGTGACTCGAGTAGAGCAACAAGGGACAACTGAGTCAACGGGCACGAAATCAAATACATGTAACACTACTGGTGAGACTCAAATCAGTACCACCACGAAACCTCCGCCATTCAATACAACGGAAAAGTCGTGCTCTGAACACTCGACCAACGTGACTAATAGTACTGCAAGTACTGTATTTACGACTGAACTTTGTCCTGCTGGTGAAAAAATTTCGAAAAGTACCACAACAAAAATTTCAAAGACAACAAGAACACCACAATTGTCTACAACGTTGAAAAAATGTGAACCAGCCAAGTCATTTCAGAAAGGCCCTTGTTTACCTGGGGAGTCTCACCATAACGAATCTATGAGTTGTCTGAAACGATGCACAAATGGGTGTAAGTCAACTACCCCAAAATCTTGTTCCACGCAAAAATCTTGTTCCACGCAAAAATCTTGTTCCACACAAAAACCGTGTAAAACCACCAGGGTCAAGTCGTGTACAAAACCGACCAAGTCGTGCACGAAATCGACCAAGTTGTGCACGAAACCTACAACATACTGTAGTACCACTAAGTCTTGCACAAAATCGAGCACATGCACGCCCAAAACGACCAAGTCATGTACAAAACCGAGCACGTGTAAGTCGAATACTTCCAAGCCATGCACAAGGACATGTACTAGTGCTAGTAGGAATACTGCTTTGAAATCATGCTCCAAACCAGTAACATGTAAGAGTACTTGCAAAACCACTACTCGGAAGCCTTGTACCAAGCCAGTGACATGCAGAAGCAAAGCAACGCCAGCAAAGTGTACTAAACCAAAGAATGCTCCTGTATCATGTAAAAGTAACTCTGAGAAAACAGTCTCAAACCAACAATCATTAAGAAGAGATTCATGTCAGTCGAGTACTACACAAGTACCATGCACGTCTACAACTTTGAATTCATGTGTAACAAAAAATTCATGTTCTACGTCAAAACCCTGCAAAACTACTACAAAACAATGTAAAACACACAAAACCACTACTCCTGATCCATTCACCCAACCGAAGAAACCGAAAACCACTACTTTTAAATGTCCCACAACCAAAAAATGCAAAACCACGACTGTGAATACATGTACCACTCCAAAAACTTGCAAAACAACAACTGTGAATACATGTACTTCTCCGAAAACTTGTAAGACCACAACTTTGAATACATGTACTACTCCGAAAACTTGTAAATCAAGGAATATAGATCCGAGTGCGCCTCCAAGCACTACGACGTGCGATCCATCAAAATCTACGAGCACTAAATTGTCCGATCCATCTAAATCTCCAAGCAATTCAACGGCAGATCCAATCAAATTACCAAGCAATTTAACGGCTGATCCGACCAAATCTCCGAACAATACAACGACTGATTCAACCAAATTTACGAACAATACAACGGCTAATCCAACCAAATCTTCAAACAATACAACGGCCGATCCAAACAAATCATCTAATAATACATCGCCCGATCCATCTAAATCTCAAAAATCTAGCAACTTCTCAACTGTGGTCCCATGTGCGACCCTGACAACTTGTAAAACTAAGACTGGGGATCCGTGTAAAACTGCAAAGACACGCAAAACTACAACTGGTAATCCATGTAAAACTCCAAAACCTTGCAAAACCACTACTTTGAAGCCATGTCAAACTGTGAAAACTTGTAAAACCACTACTTTGAAGCCATGCAAAACTCCCAAAACATGCAAAACTACAACTGTTGACCCATGTAAAACTCCCAAAACTTGCAAAACCACCACCTTGAAGCCCTGCAAAACTCCAAAGACATGCAAAACCACAACAGTTGATCCATGTAAAACTACTAAATCTTGCATTTTATCATCTAATGTCACATCCAAAGATTTTTGGACAACGAAGGGGAAGCCAATCCATCAACCATCGGGTTATTCAGCTGATGATGTACATAATGTTTTCACCACTGCGTCCACAATTACAAATATGTTCAAATCCCAACAGTCATTTGACACAGAAACAACTAGAGCTGTACAGGATCATACGACAGTCACTTCTCAGAACGGATTGCAACTCAGTAGTGTTGCTAGTCAAAGTCAATATGCTAATCCAATACAAGCTCCGAATCAATTCAAGCAGTTCTCTTTAACCAATGATGGTAAGAACGATACAGTACAATCTGTATATATAATACCCATGGGCAACAAATTTTCGAAAAAAGATTCAGATAGAATCAGAAGAGATCATAAACACGTCCCTGGCAATCTTGTGCTCGATAGAGAGAAAATACCTCATTATGGAGAAGAAAGTTCTATCAACAGATGGAGTAATAATCAGGGATCTCCAACTGATCGAGATATCGAACAGGAAACTGTGGATGATACATTTGCAAGTCCTGAAGGAGTGAATTGCGAGAGCGAGATCGTACTTGAACGTAATGACCAAACAATTGCCCACCATGTTGACCATAGTGATAGAATATTCAAACCAGATGATCAATACAGATATAATTCACCTCCAACTCAAAAAGACCATGTAAATGATAATGTTGATCATAAAAACGTTATAAAACACACATTGAGTCATTCCAATCGAGAACTTATTGAAAAATATAATAATTTGAATACTCATAAAGATAAAGCACGTTCCAAAAACCAATCGAACAAACTAGAGCTAATGGCGTTGATACAACAATATATCAATTCAGACAATCGACATAGAATATCCCCAGAAAAAAGAGATAACCATGTCTTAAGCGAAGACGAACACAAGGCAAATTACGTACCACATTACTTGACAGATTCAGCACCAATGGAGGCAGCCAAGTTTGTTCCTAAGACATCACAAAAATCAGAAGCTGAATCTTGTCATCAAAATGTAACTTTGAATTCAAAAGCGAAAGCATGCGGAGGGAGAAACGATAGTACATCATATTCACTTGCAAAATCTCATGAATCTAGTAGTAGTAAAAGCGCTATTGTGAAATTAGCATCATTAGGATCAATATCTAACGAGCCATCAACACTGAGCCATGAAAATAACGTCAGTGAAGCAATCACCTCGAAATTAAAAGTTGGAGAATCGGAAGTGAATTGTCAGAATTCAAGTTTTAATAAGAAACAAAATACTTCAGATAATCACACCAGTACAAACAAAGAGGATGGAAATGACTGTACAACATCAAAAGAATATAAAGCCGACGACAATAATAAACATGTTCATTCAGAATGTAATTCATCACGTCAATCTGATTATGCTGATGAATATAATCCTGAATCTCTATGCATTTTGTACCCTCAAGAATCGAGCAAAACTCATGAACAATTATCTAAAAATTCTGATATACAAAAGATTGCTTCGAACAAACTTGATGAACTGAACACTGATTTGAGAAAGAGGCAAAACAGTGCACAGCGCATATCGACCATGAGAGCTCAAAGAGACATCAATAATCAGTTCTATGGTCTGAAGCATGATGATCTCGAATTCTATCAAAATGATAATAACTTTCTAGAACGAGACTACGCGTCGTTTGCTGAAGATGGCAATTATGATTATGGAATTAGCGATGATAGATTGATTCTTAGTTCGGAAGAAAATAGCATTGCATCCAAGAGAAAAAGAAAACATGATATAGAGAGTAAGAAAGCGAATGTTGATTCAAATATTGTGAGTTTACATTCAATAGACTCGAGTGAAAATCATTATTCAAAACAGGAAGTTGAAAACAAGGATGATAGTAAAAGAGAGAAACGTTCGAATGAACCAAGACATGATGATATTGTTACAAAACGGTCGCACGCTTGGAAACGAAGTCCACATGGTGGTGCTACGAGAAATCATCTAAAGTCCCTAATACCTGATATGAGAAATAAGAAGAGGGAACAGAATAAATATCATTATGACTCTGAGAATAGCAACGACCATAGAGAGACTCCAAAAAGAAAACTACGTAGTGAAAGTCGTAGATCCAAGAGAACATCTGAGAAGAGTGAACCCGTTGTAATGAGTTTCACTGTTTATGATGGGGATGAACGTTTCAAAATAGACGACGGAGTTCCGTTAGTGTTGAAAAAGGATCAAAGAGTGCAGAGGAGTTGGAAAGGAAAAAAATCAGACGATAATAATCGTTTTCATACTGTTCGTGAGAATACTAATGAAGACGAAAATATAGACACTTTTGTAGGCGTTGAACCAATAATGGACAAAGCCGAGGTTGAAGACAGTACATTAGACGATGAAGAGGAGATAGAAGACAACTTATTGGACGATGCCACGGAGAATGAAGACAGTTCATCAGACGTTGCTGAGCAGGATGAAGAGTGTGATGACACATGTTTAGACAATGATAGGATTGATATGGATCGGAATGTTGAATGCTCAGAATACGAAGAAGTTTACAGAACCAATAATGAAGATACTGAAGAAGATGTTGCAAAAAATTTGAATGGTGAGAAAAAAAATGTGAAACCGTCTTCTTTGGATTCCGAATCTGAGGAATCTGAGTTTGATGATTCAACTCGAATTATGAAGAAGAGGCAGGTATCACCATGTGGACAGCAATACCGCGGAGGGCAAAACTGCTTTGACAGATCTGCACCCAAAGGCGTTAATGCTGAGAAATACCAGGAGAGTGCTCATTGTCTGCGATTCAGTGACCTATGGTGAGTCATGGATATATACAAAATTCAATTGTAACTATTTGAATCAATGCAAGTATACATAAAGATAGAATTGCTAATATATTATTAATTAAAATATTTTCATAATAATTTTCATTGAGTTATATTTCTATCATCAAGATCATTGTCTAGTGACATACAAAGTTCGGACTTCGCTATAGCTTCATTAAGCTTCAGTTATTTAGATCATTGCATCCAGCTGCAGGGGCAACCTCTAATCAGACAATAAAAAAATTCAACGACAACCAACCACATAGTCAACAAGTCAATAGTCGGCAACACCTTGGATACAAACAAAACTGTTTATTCGAATTATCATTATGGCGCTCCACAGGACACAACACACAAACATACGTTGACATTTGACTCGCACATGCCATCACTTAGTGTACACCGTAAAGATTTCAGACAAAATGAGCTAGACCACTTTTTGAGGAAAAAATTGATGAATTTGGTCAACTGCATCAAAATATCCTCGTGAGAGAAAAAAAACGATTCTTCAAACATAATTTAGCATAGAATTTGAACACAAGATTGATACACATTACATTATCACAATTATTCATACAAATCGCATCAACTATTTGTAGGGAAAAAATGAAAAATACTCTCTCCATAAATCAAAATATCATTTCACATGATTGAAAGATTCAAGCAATCAGTATTGCATAACACAAGCAGTGAGTGAGTTGAACTGATCGTTTCAAAAACAAGTCTTATCTAGATTTCTAGTATATTCCATACAGACATTTCTCTCAATGTGTTAGTTATTTGTGCGCTTCCGTGTTTAAATCTGGCATTACCGTTTTGGACTAGCTTCGTAGCGTAGTTGAAGTAATTGTTTTACTGTTAATTTGAAATCTGGTTTAAACGGTGTTTAAGGTATACAGTGTACCGTGTTGAAGAGCCAATCGTACACCACTACATTTATCTCGAATTGTTTGAAAAACAATCTGGTGCGGATGGAACTGGTAAATGGATCGACCACACTTTAGGCAGTCCAATCAGGTTCGTCCAAAGGGTCAGTTTCTGCTCTCTTTGATTCTCATCTGAAAAAACATAGTTTACACCATGAAAATGGATTCACGAACCTGAATGAATTTGAAGTTCAATCAAATTTTCAAGTCCATTTATCAACCCAAACACATTGAATGTGTTCGTTAACATTATACAAGTGAATATTTTTCTCATCATAATTAGGATTTTTCAGTTTTTTTCGCAAATATTATCACTGTGACACTGTGCTGACAGCTCCAATTACACTATGTTGGAACGAAATGTACTTTAAATCAATATAATATAATTTTTTGGGGTGGTAAGATCGCCCTTGTGGTGCCCCGTCCAAACGATCCTATCTTTCATCCATAGCCTCAATTGGGGAACAATGATTCTGTATCAAGTTTCGATGTTATTAAAAAAAAAACATCAATATCGGTTCAACAAATTGATGAAGTACTCATTCATATTGGGTTTTCCGACGCACTGTACTGATGACCACGATCTATTGGCGTCGGTGGATGATATATGCGATGATAGGATGATGAGATGAATGATTTTTTTTTATATTGGGTCTTAACGACGCACTGTAATGAAGACTGATATCTATTGGCGTCGAATAAATCATTAATGATATGATGGGATGATGAGATGAAGTTTTTATGGGTGTGGGAAGGATAGTGGGAAGGAAGCGGTCGTGGCCCATATTGTTGGAACCATCCCGGCATTAGCATGGACTACAGAGGCAAAACACGAAAAAAAAACTGCAAAGATGGACGGTAGCGGGGATCGAACCGGGTCCGAAATGCCCACTGCCTCCCGACTCACATGGAGCAAGTGCCTTAAACACTCAGCTACATGTGCCGGTGATTATTTTATTATGTGTTTTGGGATAGTGGTAAGGAGTCGGTCGTGATCTGTTTTAAAGGCAGCATCCTAGTATTGACCTGAACGACAGAGAAAGACCACAAAAAAACAATAGGATGGTCGATCATGGCGGCAATCGAACCCCGATCTCCTGACGGACGGTTCAGTGTATCAACCACTCGGCCACAACAAATTGAGCTGCCTAAATATATAGGTTGAACAGAGTCTGCACCAGACAAACATTCACTCCATCTCAGTGATAGCCCGTGTATTTTACATATGAATTGTTTCTCTTGTAATTTATGTTCAAGACTGGGCACTTTCAACCGGAAGGTTAGAGATTCCTTGCCCACTATGTCGTTTGAATACACGCCCGTATACGACACGCGTATGCCTTACGCCCTCGACGTGGAAAAGGTTCGAATACTCATGCCGCAACCCGTGTCGGCCGAGAAGTTGAAGCTGTATCCACAACTGCAAGGTAACTTACCATCATGTTCTTCTGTTGATTAAAGTTTGATTAATTCGAGAAACCCTGGATTATCCTTGGCTAATCAAAATGGTGTACAATTTCCATATTTGTAGGAGAAAAACACAAGAGAAACTTAATTATGACAAAACGCCTGAACATTCACGAGAAATGCCTGGTGTAGAGCTTAAACCACTTTACAATACCATTTCATGTCTTCCTGATTCACGTAAAATCCTATGCGACATCACAAGGTTGAATTTAGCAGTGAAAAGAAGTGTATTCTACTTTTATTCAAACTGTCATCGTGAACCTTAATGACAAAGCGTAAAAAATATAGTCCATCTTCCTGTACCTGTCTTGTTATATTGCACAGAAATTCACACGTATCAAGAAGACAGAAAACAGTATTTCACTTAAAGTTCAAGTTCTACAGAACGCTCGTTTGGTGTCCAGGGGGAGCGTCCGAGTATCTAGTGCTCGACAAAAACCAATTGAGCCTCGACGGGGACGAATGCGACGTGGCCGGCGTCTCATTCGAGGGGTTTTCCAAACAGGCGAATCGTTGCGGCAAACCACGGAGTTCGTGTCTTGCCAATCAGCCGATACACTTTTGGCGTGCAGACATGGAGGCACGGCTTGCCGGTAAAAAAGGACACTACTTTTTGGAGAACTTTGGTAGTGTGCCGAAGGAACCGGTCAGGATGGGTGATAAAAATGACGAATATCTGGCTCTCGAGTACAACGGCAAACATACCAGTGCTCTGGCGATCGAGTTGAAGGCTGATTTTAATGGAATTATACGTACGGGGTGAGTTGAAATATTTGAAATATCGAAATTAATTGAATATTCTGGAAGTTATATGATATTTATGTACATAGTCAAACGAAATGAGTGTTGTTGCCTATTTCAATTAAAATACTTGAACTCTTCAAATTCCACCACATTATACGTATATACTATGTTGATTATTGACCATCAATATGGAATATTGATTACATAATTACAATAATTACTAGGATCAGTTATATGTGTAATTCAGAAATAAGAATAACCACCGTACCTTTATTTATTTTCGCCTAATTCTATCCAGAATATCTTTATCAACAATAATACTTGCTTATATTGAATGTCATTACTTTCAGTATATTTCAATTGTCTATTAGATAGACCCAACAAGAACGCATGCAATTCAAAGATTATATTTCAAATGATAGGGAAATATCCACAATTTGAATTGATATATCTAAATTTTGCCCCGTCAGCTTATCATTTGTTTAGAATTGTTATCGAGCACATCGAAACGAATCAACTGACAATGACTCATAAGTCATAATGTTTTCATCATCATGAAGTTATTAAAGAGAGACTTCAATTGATTTCATTTGAACTATGTATGAGCCATTTGAAGTGAAGTGAGGTAACAACCTGGGAATAGGAATTAGGCTTAAATGACAAAAACATGGCCACCCAATGACCGCTCTCTTTCATACATTGGCTCTCCAGTTAAATCTAGAGCGTCATAATTTAGAGGTCTACTTATTAAGGCAGGAAGGTCTCCATAAGATTCAGCTCTCTAGTTGAATAATCAGACAATTTTGTTGGTAACTTATAAAGCAAATTGCAGGCGCGCATATCTCAACAATAATATGCATTTGAAATATTGCACGGTGTCTAAGTTTTCGCAACTGAACGTCAGTCACATTTAATTTGGTTGTTACTTTTGGCCAATATACTATCAACTTGCTTTTGGTGTCAAAAGCATATTGGTTATATGGAAGAGCAGAAAACAAAAAATCTTAATATCGCTATTTTTTGTTGTTTATCACAAAAATGAAGACAATTGACCACTAGTGATAGGCGTGACTTATCGGCAGGCCACCTTGATCTATACTTTTGATCAATACTCTTTTTGAAATTTGAATGTATACTCATTTTTGACGAGGACCGGTGGGGAATGGAATAAGCTAAGTAAAAGAGTGTTTGAGGGCGTAAAGTTGACAGCAAAGGAATTTAGAAAGAGGATAGTTGATGAGTGATATTAATTAATACTAATAATAATACTAACTGTATACTAATATAGGAACTCGCCACCGCGAATGTTGGCGCCACCGCGCCAATTGCGAAGTATTGTTTAATAAATAAGATAATACTTCATGTGGGCGTTTGGAGATACTCTGATAGGCAATGCCAATTTAACGACATAACAAACAGCCCATTTGATTGGATGCTTTGTTTTGTGACGTTTGTGGGCGGGTCAATTAGTAGTCGTCAATTGTATTATCATTGTAAAAGTTTTAATTCTTCTATGCACCTTGATTCTAAATCAATGCTCAGCCCACAAGGCCGTGGATAGTTGGAATTATTTCCGAGATAGAATGAATTCCACAAAACAACATTATATGGACGCGCTGTAAAAATAAATACATATTCGGAAAGAGAATAATTTATGTCAGTGTTTACTCATGAGATGTCTTCAAGTTGTGATTTATTCATCTAGTGTTTTTTTTACTACAAATTTATATTGGTATGGTTTGAATAGCCACGTGCATAACATCAATGTTTGTATAAATGGAAAACGAGCAGCAAAGGAGAAGTGAACCCAAAACATGCTGAGCAAACAATTCAGAGTAGTTCTGGTTCTACATATACGGAACAAGTATAATACTTTTTGGTATGTGTGCATTTCGGAAAATCTTGGAGAATCGTTGTTATATGGTGATAATATCAGAGATGCAGGCAACAAATTGTGAGTAAATAATGTATCATCATCCTTATAATGATGCACTCGTGTATAATTTACTAAACCAAACTGATATAATCTATACGCACTCATTTACTACTACTGCAGTATTTACTATTGACTGACTGACTCGACAAAAATTCTCTAACGTTTGCTCAGTACAATTATCTACAATCACATCCAAAACACATCCTCTAGATAATCAGGTGATAAAATAGATTAAATTGCCCCAATTTGAAAGCTTATCGTGATTCTTATTGAGTTTCAAAATGTCTATACAGTATGAAGATACGGTCATAATTAATAATATACTATGGAAAGATCATATCAATGCCTGTTTCAAAAACTCATAATTTTCTACAAATTTGACAGACTTTGCAGTGAAGGTACATATTGTGCACCTTGTCCTTGCATACTCAATAACCAGTATGGCATGATACACTGAGGTGAAGCGCAGAATTCACATTTTACTTTTCTTATTAACAATATATTAATGAGTCTACTTCAAATTATTCTCAAAAAACATGGACTACGTATACCACAAGGTCGAAAAAACGGTTAAAACGGCTAAAACGGTTTACAGATGTGATACCTGTCGGTTTTGGTGTAAAACACTTTGGTTCCAACCCAGTTTGGAAAGTGAATTGGATAACTCGACACGTCAACTCAAACCGATTCAAGGCAGTGTTTTCTATATTATTGTAATAATATAGAAAGCCGTGCTCAAGGTAACCTTGAAGTCTTGAACGATTCACAAGGCGCTGCCAATATTCAAAGAAACGTTTAGCTAAAGTGTTTCTGAATTGTTTGTTTCTGCTGTTGTGATAGACACATTTGTTGAACCGTTTCAGCGTGAATCGGTTTGCCTGAACCGTTTCCCGACCTTGTGGCATGCGTAGTCCTGAACATTTCCAACATTTTTCAAGACTGTATTTCATTCAAGAACTAGTCAAATTGTTCTCTAAAACTATTTTTCATACATTTGACCACAGCTATGGAATAGTAATCAAGCCTCGATAACTTTTCTGATAATTTTCATTCAATCTCTAGATCTACCACAAGAAACAAACTCATAAGTCACAAACGCAGGAAGATTGCATTTCACGACTACCTGTAACAATCTATTATCTCCAGAAACTAGAGAATTCAAGACACTCTACTCTATCAAGAAAGTACTCTGTTGTTAGCTAGAAATGACAAGTAAAGTTTTGATATAACGAAAACATGTGTTTTTATGTTCTCAGTGGTCGTACTCACTCTCGAAAGAATCATACAACGCAAGTCATAGTTAGATCAGCCATGGATCAATTCACTAGTACTAGGCAAATGCAGCATATACGTTGTAAGATAAGCGATAAATATATATTTTAAGTATGATCGAAAACTCAGACTCCTATTTGCAAGGCGCTAAATGACCTCGCTGTCGATGCGCCTTAAAACCCTAATATTCATTCATTCAAGATTTCCTCTCCTCCTCCTCCAAAAAAAGCAAAGTGGCTGACATCTGGTGGCGTTTTAGTGAACTGGGCGGAGGCAAATTCAATCATTCATGGTTCATCAACAACATGACATCTAACTGCCTCCGGACGGCCATTTTGAAGTTTCTCCCACTTCGACAGTGCTGCCCCTGGTTAGCTTTCAATCACGAATAAGATATACTCCATTTCTCAATCATTGAATCCAGAAAGCCGTGAATCTCACCAATGGTCGTGTTATTATTTCTATCTATTTGTTGGATGAAAAAACTTATATTGAATCATTATCTTCAGAACGGCTAATCCAAATTTCATACAAAATTGTGATCATGTGTATCTGACAATTTCTTGAGTTCATGACTTCATTCATATATTTAATTCCCGCATTTCGTTTTTTTTTCAAGCTCGTCGGCGCAGATCACCGAGATCTACTCGGATAGCACGGCGCAGTCGGTCCACATTTTGACTATTTGGGTGACAAACACGGGACTAGCCTCGAGCTACTATCTAGCTCGCGTTGCCGACTGTCCCGCCGAGGCGCCCGCATCGTGGTCACAGGTCAAGGGTCAGCTGGTTAATATCCCGCCGCAGCACGCGCAGTACACGCAGCTCAAGCTCAAAGGAAAGTTGCCTGAGGAAACTCTACATTGTTCGGGTAATTTTTTCAATTTTTTCCCATCAAAACTCATTTAATTAAAATGATTTCCAGAATGTTAACTCATTTGAAATAATCAATAATTTCCAATTCAGTGAAACGTGAGTTGATTATAATTATCCTCGATAGTGATGATTATTATTGTTTTCCTAACGACCCCACCAACAGGCTACTTGGAATTATGAATAAGAGCATGACAGGTGAATAATGTGCACTAAAATCAATGCCTTATGCGGGAATCGAACCCAACTTGACTCATTATTCGTCTTCAAATGGTAATCGGAAGATTTGTTTTTATGAATTGGTCGATTGTATTTATGTCTTCCAGTTGAGGTGTTGAACGACAACAACGAACTGGTGGCCACGCGGCGGGTTCGTCTCCAACGTCATGACCGTTGTTTCTGCGTGTGGTTCTGCTTGTGTGCCTGTATCGGCACCGTCAACGGCCTCGCCTGCAAGCCGGAGACGTCTGATAATTACCAAGCAAACGGTTTCCAGGTGAGAGATCTATTTCCAGATATAATTTATGAAAAATCCATACTGTTTAAGCACAAAATGGGTATAGTTAACATGATCCTATGAATAGTGAAATAAAACGACACTATGGTAAATAATTCTGTAACGTTGTAACTCGTTTTTGTGTTCAGGGCACCGTGCCATTAGAAGGAGGTGATAGGTCGTCAGATGGTGACAGCTGGTTCAGCGGATTTGGAGATGACATCCTTTTCACAGTTCTTTTGGTCATATTCGGCATAATACTTTTTCTATTGCTATTAGGTATGAGTATTTGATTTTATCGGGTCTTGGGATACGTTCGTACCATTATACTAGTGCATTCTTATGTGCGTCAGTTATTAAATGACAGAGCTGCCCTCGGTATATAGTTCTGTCAGCTGAGGCACAGCTTCAGAAACTGAAGTCACTGTTTGGGCGTGCGTTCGAGTCCCGCACAAGGCATGGATTTTTGTAAACGTTCTTTCACGTATTATCACTTTATTATTTCATCATCACATATAATGTAAGTTACATTATATAGTAGTAGCAGTAGTAGTAGTAGTAGTAGTAGTAGTGGTAGTGGTAGTATTATTAGTAGTATAGTAATACTAATTCCATCTATTTTCAATTCTGTTCCTCAATATCTATTGAAACTTCAAAACATAAGTTCTGTCAAAAAAGAAATTAAGTGCTGGCCTTTAGACTCCTTGAGTGGTACTCTGTAATTATTTGCAGATGGAATCTTTGTCACTTGACGTGTAATTCGTATCCACCAATATCCTACTTTTTCACCAATATTCTACCTTTTCAATTTAATTAAGCGTAATGTTATTTTTTATATGCAAATATAGTGTTTTATAACTTTTCTGTCTTCGTTTTTATTATTCTCTGTCTAATCCACAGATAAGCCTTGTGCTAGGCTTTGTGGAAAAAGTGAACCTAATGTTTTATGTAAATGAATGATAAATAAACAACCGTTACTACTATTATTATATTCATTTATTTCATTCTCATTATATAGGTATATGGAAACATTTATCACATTACGGGTAAATAAATTACATACGTAGCATTCATAATTAATCATTGTGATACACTTAACACTTTCCGAACTATTCTAGATGTCTCTAATAAAACTGAACGTTGAATTTTGTGAATTGTACTAAAGGGTATGTTCATTTTCTTCATGCATTCCGCCTGTTCCTTATGTACCAGCCCATTGACCGTCACCACGACGGGGAAGATGAGGACTTGCTTTAATTTCCACATTGTTGCGATTTCAGTAGCCAGTTCCTGATACTTGGTTTTCTTGGTTACAAAAGCTTGATTGATGTTATGATCGTTTGGGTGTTATTATTATTATTATCATTATTATTTTTAAAGTATGAGTAGAGGAGATGTATGCTTAAAAAAATAGTAGTAGTGATAGTGGTGGTAGTAGTGGTAGTAATCCGTAGTATGGACTCGGATGAAAATACAACTACATCATTAGATCAAAAAATTGTAGTGTTCACAACAATGTGACTCGATCATTGTTTACTCGTGCATTCAAGCATACTTTGCAACTAGTGTTCCAACTAACTAAAAACTAACTAACTAGTGTTCCGAAGGTATTCATTCCCAAAAATTTCTCCATTTAGGTTTAATAAAGGCAATTCTTGGTCTATTGTGCTGCCCCGTCGTTGGAGCATGGGGTATCTTCATTCTCTTCTTCCACCCCGTCAAACTTGCACAATATCACGAATACGACATCCGGGAGATAGAGGTGCTCTACGACGACTATGGTTTTCCCGTCCATCCGAACAGTGGTTGGCACAATGTCCGCGTTTTGGATCAGCTGCCCCAATTCTTCCTCAACGTCGTTTTCTTTCTGACGCTTCCACTGGCAGTCCTCCTCAAGTGTTGCCGCACGTATTGCTGTAGCTGCGATGGCAGTGGCGCAAAGAGAAGTAGTGTAAGTTCAATTTGGCACAGAGTGAAATCACTTTCGATGAGTATGTAGTTTCTTCGCATGGTACGTTTTGAAGATTCCAAATATACTGACTTGCTTCTTAGTGGCCGCATTTGGAAGCTCCATATTTCCATCAACCTGAGAATAAAAACCGCATGAACTTATTTGGGATGAACTAAAACTGTTTGAACTTACTAATCATCATAACACTCTCGTATTCGTTCATGTATTTGTCAGTTATAAAATAAAGGTTATTAGCAAATTAAAATTGGGGAAAAAATTAGTGAAACCAAGTAAACGTGGTTTCTAGCAAATTCGACTATATTTGGTCACATTAGGATAAAATCACAATTTTCGAATATAATAACCAATATGTAACAGTAAAATCTTGTCACCATATACTAGTGTATAGGCCATTCACTTTTGAGTATATTTATTACCAGGTTGTGTATCGTACGTTTCATAATGTTGTGTATATTTCAGGCCTGTGAGTAGTAGCATTTATATTCGGGAGTATAATTTTTCAATAGAGTTTGACTCGATCATTTTCTCAGTGTAGAATTACAGTCAAAATAACTTTTTGACTACGTTGATCAAAACACAGATACACTCTAAACACTTTCGTTGTGTGAGTTTTCGCTACTGTCGAATCGGCAGTAGCCCGAAATAAGCGTTCCAGATCATTGGAAACGGAATAGGTACAGTACAAATTATTTAGATCCGGTTTCCCCCGTGACTCTACGAATAAAACATTTTTGAGCGATAATTATCGAATTAGTTTCTCATTAATTAATTTGGTTATCAATAACATTTTTGTACCATAATCAATAACTAGCTAAAAGAGCACATATTCATTTCTCGATAGACGCAGCAAAGCAAATGTTCATCAAACTGATTGAAGAGAAATCGTATAGCCATGAGTAGAGTGCGTCCTTAAACTCAATATAAAATACGAGAGAAGGTCATATAGCAACAAAATGAATGTAAAAAAACGTTGATAATGAGTTCTAAAAAATCTTACTGTAACTTTGAGGCACTAACTCAAAAATCAAAACACTATTCAAGTACAACAGGCGGAACAGCTATATAAATGTAACGACAATATTTGTGTCCGCTATGTTGGTATTCGATTCTATTTTAGTCGAAACAAGTATTGAAGAGGAATAAGTGACCACCTATAAAAAAAAATTAAAATACAAAGATTTGAAGCCATTTTTGAAAAACATAATTAATGTACATACCTCTCATATATCTTCACGTATAAATTCAATTTGAATATGTATATCTCACCTCATTTAATAAATGGGCAACATACTCACATTTAGATACATATACACTGCATACATTTTTCAATTAGCTCTTATTTGTTTGTATTAAATATCAGTTGGTAAATCTAGTTAACGTTGTGATCACAAAACAAACGAGCAAACATGCAAACCCTGTTGATGTTGATGTTATAACGAGATGTGTATTTTCTTTTTCTTGTTCATTCAGGTGCAAGTGTGTAACGACGATATCTGTTTCGACGCATACAAGTGTAACAAAGAAGAGGAAACAGCGACGCACTACGTGCTGACTGAGATGCGTCGGAGCAGGGAGGTGATTGCTGTGAGTAGATCCGCATACAAATCTTGTCTAATTAAATTAGGCTCGGTTGCACGCACTGTACATACGCACTGTATAACGACCGACGGCTTCCGACGCACTTCACCGCCCATTCCACTTGACTAGCTCTTACTCATATCGAAATATTATACCAAGTTATAACAGTCAATTCAGATGATATTTGTTTCTATCAACATCGAAATTTGATGTAGAAATCTTTGATTTGCAATTAAGGCTATTTAAGTCTTGTCTAAACAAATCAGACGTGGTTCCACGCACTGTTGAACCGCATACGCATTGTTTGACGACAGATGGCTTCCGACGCACTACACCGCCCATTCTACTTGACTAGGCGTATAACTCTTATGGGAAATTTATACCAAGTTATAATAACAGTGAACAAATAATATTTGTTTCTATCAACATCGAAATTTGATGTAAAAAATCTTCTATTCTCAATTAAGGTTAATAATGAAAGGTTGGATCGTTCGAACGGGGCACAACAATTGGGCGATGTTACCACCCCAAAATAGTAACCGTACATTAATTGTATTCACGAATCGCATATATATGTGATTTTGAAGATGCAAAGCCTAAATTCCTACTAGATGATTCGTTCTAGTCATCTCAAGCTCGCAACACAAATATCTCTTTCACACATATTTCCACCACGACTTTGTAATGTAATCTGATTTCTATTTTATGTTCGTCGGGCAAGGTGCATAACTATAAGGTCTGATGTGCTGATAGTAGTTGACAATTGAATGAAACTAAATAACTTGTATGTTTTAACAATCACATTCATCAAATATGTATTGTGGTCAGTTTTTTGCAGATATTTGTAAGCAATATTGCTTTCAGAAGCGCATTCTGCTATCAATTTTGTATCGAATGATGATTAGAATGGAACGTATTGAATTATTGTGACAATTCCAAATATTATCTTCCCAACCTCAGTTCTCAAGATTACTATAATTATCATCACTGCCCAAAATGACTGTCCATGACTAGTCCAAAATCTTCTCTGTATCGTGTTTCTAGTGGAACATAGCGTTGCTAGATGGTGTTAGTAGTAACGAACTTATACGAGGTCGGTTTTCGACGGTCGAACAGGTCACTGCTAGGTTACTGCCATACTTGTAACTAGAAATAAATGAATGTGACGCCAATCGTTAATCCTTAGCCAATCTCCCACTAGAAAAACGCAGCATATGTGTTGTATGGAAGATGAGCTAAGAAATATGAACACCTGGAAAAAAAATCACAAATCAGCCAGCTCACTCTACAACTAGGAATCTTATATAATCATTTATAACTTCAACTTTCTACGATATAACGTTTGAAATGTATCTATTCATTTTTTAATTTCAGCTTTGAATTTTAATATTCGTTGGGATATAGATTTGTTCACTCTTATTTGTACGTTTTCGTTGCTATTTTTTCTCCAATTGGTGTAAAATTTCACAAAAGGAGGAAAAGATGTGTTAATATTACGTGATTTGAAAAATTAGCAATCATATAATACATATATAAATAAAACTGGATGAATTACTCTCATGAGATTTTCTAGCTGACAATAGTATTCTATCAGAAGAGTTTCAGAACGATCTGCTCAATAATAATTGAGGGGGTCAGATGCCAACAAGTATAAGTGACATTTGAAAATAAATAAGTCAGAAAATCATTGGTAATTACTTAGAAGATACTTGGTATTTAGAAGTCAAGGGAATGAAAAGTGCAGTTTCAAGTTGGTGGCAATACCAGATTGATTCAAAAACAATGTTTTTGTCTCAAAAACAGCACGTATCACCTTCGGCTTCTAAAAGACTAGTATATTAGCTATGATAAACAATACCCAACTAATTTATTTTCGAATGTCACTTATACCAGTTGGCTTCTGACCCCCTCAATTAACAATGTATTCTGATACGCCACCAAAGAATACGTTTCAAGTCAAAATTAGCTATCAAGTATGTACATTCACGTGCGTCCCCCCCCCCCTTAATTTGAAATGTGTATGTTTTCTTAGATTATTGAAATGGGCTCGTTTTATGCTGAATTGTGCTGCAAGAAATAATTTCTGTGCTACCATCGTTTTTTAGCTATTTCAATTTCAATGTGGGGTAGCCAATTAAATGCCAAGTCAATAGCAAGTCCTCTCATATTTGAAATGCATACATTTTATGATGTTTGTTGCTGAAATGTGCTCGTTTTGTGGTAAAATGTGAAATGGTTGTGTTGTGCTGCTACCGTGTTCTTGTGAGATCACAAACAGTGTGGGAGGCCAAGTTGGTGGTCAACCTTCCTCCCACCACTCATCATGTGAAATGTAAACATTCTATCAAGTTTTCAGAAAGAACTCGTTTCGTTCTGAAATGCAGTGCTGTTGAAAAATCTGTTTTTGTTTCATTAGATAGTACGGAGATAGGGGAGAAGATTTGACCATTCCTAATCATCCATACCAAACCTGGAACTCTCTATTTATAATTTTCACATGTCGATAATATGTACCTTATATCTTTTGTCCACATTTGAGAAAACTTCTATATGATGAAATTGAGAAACAAATGTTCAAATCTCAGTCTATGTATACAACATTCAAGCATTCCTGCAGCCTGCTTTGAGCATTTGAATCTGTACAAAGTATTGGAACGGAAGATTTATTATTGAATGTTATTATTGAGTGTTATGGAACTATGTTATTTCAATCAATTGAATTAAAAAATTACGTTTTCACCCAACGATGTGAATCTACTAGAAAACAAATATTAGATAAAATGTATGAGAACAGAAGTATCATTCTGAGAATAAATTGATTTTGATCGGAAAAAATGAAAATTGACAATTTCACTCAACGCCACTCTGCAGGATTATTTCACAAGTACATTTTCAACAGGTATTAGATCAGATGTGAGCCTATGAGAATAGAAGTATCATTCTGGGGAAAAATCAATTTTAATCCGAAAGAACAAAAATTGACAATTTTACCCAATGCTACTCTTTAGAAGATCTTCAATGATTTTACGAAAAAAGTAGTAACCCGATTCTACTAGGAAACAATAGGACTCTATTCTTGTATAACATCGATGTTCAGCAGAAGTTTAAAATGTATTGGTTACTTTGTCTAACCTGTAAAAATAGATTGAAAAATAGAAAATGGAACATGAAAACGGAACCCTTATTTTCCCAGTACAAATTTTCTTACATGGGTCCAGACTCGACTGTTCATAGACTATTCATAGATTAATCATCGATTATTTGTAGTTCATCAGATTATTCAACTCGAAAAAGAATCTCTTGATTTTGTCTACTAATCGAATGTCGTGACAACAAATATTTCGATATTTTCCATTTTAAAAAATGAGGTTATGTTAATTTAACTTCAAACCACTCTGTACTGAGACAAAAAGCCATACACGATCTGATGGTCGAAGTGCCCTGATATAATTATACCATACACGATTACTGTAATTGGTATAATTCTAATTAGAAATGCGTTCTCTTGCGCTGTGCTAATCCTTCATAGTACTATAATGATATCATATTAGTATTAGCATGCTACATGCATCAGTGATGGACTGACATCAATAAGCCTACAGTAATAGAATCACTATTAGGGCTTCAAACACAATAGGCTTCTACACTTAAATGTATAACGAGTTCATGTGAAACTGATGGTCTTGGCGAGGCTGTGCATATATCGAAATACTAGAAAATAGACTCGCTTCTTCGACTTTGCAGTTAGATTGACGATATAAATTGATATATACGAGAACAACTCAGATATACCGGTAGCTGTGAAAATCTCCGTCTAGTTGTTTGGTGAAGAAATTCAAGGAATTTATACCCAATTTAATTCAAGGACTTTATATACACAATTTAATAAATGTACAATAAAATCGCTTTGATTTCCAATTTTCAAATCGAGAGAAGGTCATCTATCAAATTAATAAGAACAAATATTACTGCATATTTGTATATCTGTGGGATTATCAGAGTATTATTTCTATCAGGACGACGTCAACGACTGTGATGAATGCAACTGAATGTTTCAAAAATTGCAAATTCTTGAAGTGTTACAGCTAGGCCTACTCTTATGTATCCAGGAGAGAAGGTCGTTTATCAACATAACAAAATGAAGATATTACCGTTTATATTTGCGAAGCTATTGTATCTTCAGGATGCTATGATTTTCCAGGACGAGTTTTATTGGATGAGCGAAGCGAAGAGGCAATTTTACCGTACTCTGAAAAAAATACATGTTTTTTCTGTTCGCACTCCGCAGGTCGAACGAAAAAACATATGTTGTTGAAAACTTGGCTTACACTTATATGGGTCTTCAGCTTTTTATTCGTCAACTCGATATCTTGTAGTTTGGAGACGCAATTGATTGCAACCATTTCGAAAAAAAACATGTCTAAATTAGTATAACCCCATGAGAATATTTCGAAGAAAAAAATGTGGAAAAAACTTCCGAATGAATTGGGAATTCTCATGGAAGATGAAAATAACAATGATACATGTGAATTCGGAGTTTTCCATGAATCGGATCAGTAGTTACGTAGAAAATAGGTTATATAGTTCAATTTTCTCGGAGCAATTCAAAAGCTCAAAAGATCAAAAGTTGGAACCATCTAAATCGTCAAACGATTCGAAAAAATAGCAACAAATAGAATATAGAAAGCTGTGTATTGTTAGTATTGATATTGAGGTACGTCTATACAGCTTTCCATCACATTTCAATGGAATGTGAAGGAAATACATCACTTTTTTTATTACTCGGATGTTGCGTTTTCCTAGCGATAGAAACGTAACTGCATCTTTCACCTGAGTTGAATAATTTTCAAAGTTGCATAGAGATTATGTAAATATCACAGTTCTCACGATTATTTCGATGGTTGACGACATTCTTTTTTTTGTGGATACACAACCATAGATTTGGTAATCAGGCCTACCGAAGTTGCACAAGACTACCCACCGGTAACCAAACAGGTCATTTTCTAATTGGCATAAAATAATTCATAATCGTGTACTTACCGGTAGAATTATTGTCGTATACGGTACACAATAACAATATTGACATCGAATATTGAATCGACTGTATGAAGCTTGGCTTTTTGTGACACCAATACGATACTTTGTCGCCCATCTCACTAACAACGGGCACTTCAATTGAACAGATTGATCGCTGACGATGCTCGACTTGTGTCTTTATCTGAATCAAAGAGATCAATGTTCCAATCAATGGATTGAGATCAAAACCCATCATTCTGTGTGGATTAATTACCCTCGGTCGGTATAATGTATAACGCTATTTCTAGAATAACTGCAAGATAATGAACAAGTGTTCAAAGGATTGATCAAAACTCATTGATTGAATGATTAACGAATGTAATTTAATATGCTTCATCTAATAACTAAAGGGTATCCATCCGCAGCGTGTCTTCAGCGTCAACGTCACATGTAAACTATCGTATTGACATCTCCTTTGAGCATATTGTAGTGAGAACTGCTTCATGACGTTCAAAGAAGTATCACTTGAAATACTGTCAATCCCCAATGAACATTTACATTAGGTTACATGTTATTTGTAAGCTATGATTCGTGGTGAGCTCAAATTAATTATTGGAAACATCCAATTTTAATATGTCTTCTTAGATTTTTTTCAATATTCAATTTATAAATCGTTTTATTCTTCATCTCATTAAAAACAGGATAACAGGGAAACAATACAAACAGTAATGAAGTGAACCAAATATATACATGTAGAATAACATTGCAAAATCAAAAAAGAAGAAAAGAAGAAGCCCGCGTAAGAACTAAATCTTGTGTGCGGGCATTACTAGCAGAAGTTAATATTTATGTTGACGAAACTATACAAATAATGATTCAGACCTATTACACTGTCCTCTATTTTCCAAGTGTAGATAATGAAGAAATGCAAACATAAAATTATAAATACATAGAAACCAACTCGAGAAGAATATATCAAAACAAACATAGTATCAGTTGAATAAAATGAAATAATTAATATATCAATTGACACTGATAATCTACGATTTCTTAGAAATGATCTTTCCACCTGTGTTCTCACAAAAATTCAACTAATTCAAATCATATGTAAACCTACAATCGTTGTCTACACTTAATGACATGTTAATCAATTCTGTGATTTGCTCTTTTATGATCATTTTATATTTTGTATAATACCATGACGGAAATATTTTTTCCTCAGAGTGCTAGATCTCTGTTAAGGATTGATAATAATAGTGCTTATTTAGCAATTTTGTCATCTTTTATGCACTATATACATAAAAAACATACTCAACATGAAAATACAATTTACAATACAACAATGATGATAACAATGATAATAATTAATATAACAAGAATGATAGCATAGACATATCTAATGAAAATAATGAACACATATTTCAGTTTATATGGTCCCAGAAACGCACACTTTCACTTTCACTTGGATCTGGAACCAATTTTCCTTCCTTTATTAATTTAGAACACGCATTCTTGAAGCTTCCAGATGTTGTTAGTTTGGTGATTGTTTCAGGAATACGATTGTATATTCTTAGGCCTTAAGAAAAAACTGAGTCATCGATAAATGATGATGATGCCTTCTCAATACATATTTTATCACAATTTCTTGTACAATGAGTATGTGTCTCTTTACACAATTTCAACTGTGTTCTAAAATAAGTAGCTAAAAGAAATACACGTCTCCAAGCTGTGGGCTGCTTATTGAATCGTGTTCTCAAGCAGAATGCAGAGATCATAATTTCAATGTTTTCCTTGATTTCCTTCATTTTCCACGACGCCACCTCTCCCCTTCCTTATTCAATCTGATTTATTATTTTAATTTTATAATATACAATGTGCATTTCCAGCTTGTGGTGTTGGGTTTGGATATAATTGAGAGTCCACGGGAGTCGATTTAGCAAAATATCAGTCATCATATTATATTAATTATATAATAATGATTAGTTAGTTAGTTATAATAAGTTAGTAATCATATCATTATATTCCAATAAAATGTGTTGCACACTAATTCTAGGGTTATACTACCAACGAGAAGACGCCGCTGATGAAAAGTATGGTGAACTCTGACATATCGATAATAGGTGACGGTCCTCAAGCCGAGAGCAAAGCTGAGAAAAGAGTGCAGCGTTTCCTTGAAAAGCGTTTGGTGTTCAGAAATTTGACGACTCCCGTATACGACGTGGATATTCCCGAGGGTGTCCCGTATTGTCTGAGAGGGTACATCATGAAGACACCTGAGGGATATCACTGGGGGACGTCCACCCCACTGCTTCAGGTTGGTGCATGAACTAAAATGTGGAGTGATTTTTAGAGTTGGTTGTATTCACTCTATAAATTATTGCGATCGTTTTTTGATTAATCTCGCATATATGATGTTCGTGTTAATTATTTACAGAAACTCGAACGTTATAAAAGTTCGTTCAATTAATGAACTTTTATCAATTTGTAAAAGATCGCATTGGGACACTATGATGATATATTTTCGGTTACGAAACGTGGTAGGTTGAAAAACATTGAAATATAACCTGAAAAGATACTCTGACAAAATAAGTACTAGAATTGACAGATAATGTATACACGCACTCTACGTTTCCATGCTATTGAAGAATTAACAGTAAGATGTTCGTACATTTAATTTTGATTCTAATTTTGATTTAGGAGAAACATTTTATTTGTCTGTATGCGTACATTTTGTCACTTTGATAGATCGATTATTCACGAATGAGAGTATAGTTCGAGCACGGTGATATATTTTAGACCGTGAGTTCGAGTTATTGTTTCTGAACTAATTGGTATTCAGATTCCATATTGGTGCCATACACAAATGTTTTTATTGGTCGTGTGACTGTAATTAGTAGTTGAATTAAATAGTATGCAAATAGTACAGTTTCAGAAGAACTACGTCAATAAACTTTTTGATGCATTTTTCATTAAAACTTTTTCATATATTCAGACTTCAGCCGTAACTTTTCAGGGTTACCCAACCACAGCGTAACATTCTCAGTGTTTGCATAACAAATAAGAGATTGCAGTAACTTTCTGAATGAACATATTGTAATGAAACTGCTTCATACCTTGCAGAGAAGTATCTTCTAGATTCTAGAATATGGTCGAATCATAATAAATATTCACAATATGTTACTTGTTATTTGGATGTAATGGTATACGCTGTGAGGTAAAATTCAATGACAAAAAATCGAATCTCACTTTTATATACAAGTAATATTGAAGCTTTTGTTATTATAAAATTTGAGTCCTTGGCATTTTCTGTACACATGATACATAACAGATGATAACATCTACAGATGGTAACAACCATCAATAACAGATGGTAACAGATGATGTATTTTTCACAGTTGTATCTTGCATGGGTCACATTTTATGGATCATTCATATCTGTGAAACACCCTGGCGGCAACTTTTTGCCCTATGGAGATTGGGGATACCTCAAATGAGAAAGTCAATGAAAATGAACTTTCTAGAAGTTGATTATAAAACAACTTGAGAGCTGGACTTATGCAAAGTGGTTCCCGAATCTTAATTTCCTCAACACTGTTTTTCTCAACAGATTTGCTCATTAGGTTTTCTGGTCGATTGTACTTTATAATATAACGTATTGCTTTCACTGTATTTAAAGCTTTTTGAAGACTTGTTAATTGTATGAAGAACATTGTTTTCACTCTCATTACAACATTTTTGTTCCACAATAGTTTTAGAAAAACCTCCTGCAACAGATTGATAATGCTCAATTTCATGCAATTTGCTCAATGTCGATTTGATATTCCACTTGTGTTATTAGTTATAGTTCATTAGTTATATATGGTAATTCGTCATTAGTTGGACGTCCAAATAACGTAGCTGTTGGTGTGGTCGTTAGCAAACAATAATCGTGTGTATTGATAATCTATTGAATAATTCATTAGTAGAAATTCGAACTTATTAATACAGAAAATAAAAAAAAACTCGTCTATATTTCAGTATACTAATGGGCTACATTTTTGTTCGAATCAAATCCAACAAATTCTATATTCTCCTATATTATCGTCATGTAATAATAATTGTCAATTCATTTTATCGCAGACCAAACGTAACATCTAGGCTAGAAACAATAGAGATATCACCATAACTATTCCATTTCCACGAAATCTGATACACTCATCGAATAAATATAATTCACATAATTATTTTAATGCGTTCCAGTACTGGTCGTTTGGAGATGGAAATTTGAATATGAATAATCCACCAATTGAACTAAACGCCAAGAAGTTCGAGTTGAATTATCGCACAGCCCTGGATATTTACAAGCATCGAGTGCTGTCTACGCTGCCCAAAGGCTTCTGCATCAACGTGAAATATCAAGAGAACTTCAGTTATCTAACGGACGATAACGATTCCTCTGGGGTAAGTCAATTAAGTGAGCTTAGAGGGTTGTAATATTGAACCGAACGAGTTGGGTAGTTTTTTTTTTGTAGAAACTTCATTTAGTGTGTATTCTCACGACCCAACCCACGACTCACGAACGTACTATTCTCACGAACCGAACAACGGGAGTAACCGACCCACTCAGCTATTTCTATTCTTACGAAGTATCGTTCGGGTTGGTTCGGGTCTTGATAATAGCCGACCCGCAAGGCCACATTTATTCCTACGAACGACCTCACGAAACGGGTCTTGAGAATTACCTATTCCTATATTCCTATTCCTTTATAGCATAAACGACCTCACGAGAAACAATTCCCGGTAGCACGTAGTTCATTTGATCGCCCACCTAGGGCACTGGACTCGGAAATGCGATAATCGTGGGCCTAGTGGAAACAATTCCAAATGTAGTAGACGAGTCCAATTCTTTAGTTAACTGTTGGTCGTTATGAAATACTTCATCAACAATCAGTTATGATCGTGTACAATTATTGCAGATATCAATATCATTTCAATATAAATATAAAATATTATTCAATATATACTTGTTTTTTCTTTCTTTTTTCGAGAAATATTAACTCTCTGTGGCGCTATAAACTGAACAATGTAAGTGAAAGTGAGTTGACTCTTTTCAATACCAATAGAAAAAAAACAGTTGAATTGAGAATCTTATACTGGGTAAACGCAGCATATGCGTTGTGGGACGAGCGAGATATTCATACGAAGTAGAATCGAAAATACTTGGCACCTTGACACGTATAAAATGTTACTTCATTCGGCTAATAGCGAGTCTGGAGATACGTCAATCTCAGCAACGTGGTGCCGCTAAATATCATTTATATTCATCTGATGAATGTAATACATTCAATAAATCATTTTCTACAACATGACTCATCCGATTCGCATAGAAATTTGTGGTCGAGTGTATTTTGTTTTGTTTACATTCAGTGCGAATTCAAATTTTTGGGAGAGTCTTTCTCAAAAAATGGTCCTATACTGATTCACAGTTCTTAGTTGGATTAGTCTGCGTGTCTAAAAAAGTTAAACGTCGATCAGTCAAATCGTGTGACATGTGCAGTTCTTACAACAAACAAACACAAACAAACAAATAAACATATAGACAAAGATACATACGAGTAGGATGGAGATCTTCGCTATCGCTCATCGTATATCGTATCACCCTCGGCAAACGCGGCAAATGCGTTGTAAGATGAGCGAGATATTTATATGAAGTGTAATCGAAAACTAGACACCTTGATACATATAAAATAAACTTAATTCGGTAAATATGGAATCTAGAAGACCGTGAATCTCGGGAACATTTTTTTGCGGTATCATTATTTTCTATCAGCTCCATAATGAAAATATACATTGAATTATTTTCTCAAAACGGCTAGTTCGAATTACGGACACATTTGTAATAATGTGTAATATTTATGTGTTCAAATTCAGTAAAAATTTGAATCTTTTTGAAAAGATTTTATTTTCAAATTTTCCCATCCAGCCAAATCTTATGAGGTTTTCAGAAACTTTGAGATGATATTTCTCAGAATTAGCCAACCGATATGACCTCAAAACTATACAGGAACTCCATGGTTGGATAAGTCTACGTGTACAGAAAAAGTTTCATGCCGATCAGTCGAACCCTGCGACCTGCGCAGTGCTCACAAAGAGAAGGCCACAAAAAATAGAGAAAGCTCCAAAAGAGTGGGATGGGAGTCTTTGCTATCGTTCATCCAATTAGAGAAAATACTTTGAAAATCATCTTGAAACGCCTTGTATGTATGCATCTCTCATTTCTGAATGATAATTATTGGAAAGCTTCTGCACTCTGAAAATAAACATTGCAATTCATATATAGCCCACTCGAGCCAGAACATCTGTCTAATTTTACCGTTCCTTGGAAAAAAAATCCGTTTGGTCAAAGACAATTGACCTATTAAGGACTCAAGTTCTGAAATACCCTTACTTGTATGGAACACAAATGATAACATGGAATGTCCGGCTCACAACACCTCAACTGGTACTTGCTCTTTATCATGATCACTTGGAAAACATTTGAAACAAAAATTTATCAGATTTGATACCACCTTCCTTAATCAAACCCAAATTTCATCGTATATTAATAGTGATAATACTAATGATTATAATTCATTTATTCCGTGAAACATTTGTACTGTACATACTGTACATATTCATTAACCTTTATCAAAACTTGAAGTAATAATGAAGTAATAATTCATGAAAATATAAAAACAAAGGTCATCCCTTCATTTTCATTTTGAATGTTTCTTGAAAACTGAAACCAAAATGATTGCTCTCTTCTATTCAACCTCTATCTGACATACAAACTTACGTGGATATCATATCATAATTTTCACTCAGACAATGTCAATTGCTTCACATTCATATTCTTATTGCGTATCATCTTGTATATAATGTGAAACGGTGATATTTACCGAGCTGTATCATGATATAATGAACAATTTATTTTTGAACAGGGAGTAAAACCGGTTTCCGGTACAAATTTAGATAATATTTGGAAAAATAAGAAGATTGTCGTATCTTCACTGATGGTATAACTAATATACTTCGAAGAATGGTTTCAATTGAATATCAAATTTCACACAAAAATCACATGCTATAATTAATCAAACTTCTATTTCTCTTTTAGGATAATCCAACAAGTATTGGTCATCAAAGGTCACCCGGCAAATCACGAAGATAAGTTTCACACCTCTTTTGCTGGACTTGTTGACAGCTCGAGTACGTGAAGAGGACAGTTTGCTACCAACTTTACACCTTATTTACACATATATTTTATGAATTAATTATTTATTATAATAAACTATACGTATTTCTATATGCCGAGTTAGACTGGAATATAATATTTTACATCGAGAGTTTTCATTTTGGTGTGCAAGTATAACATCGTTGTTTCGAATCAACTGTGTAACACATATAACTTATATGCGCTATTTATAAGATGTTGAGATGGATAAGTTTTCGGCTCAGTTTATTCATCTATCCATTGATTATTCATTAATTCATTCGAATCTTTTTCCGGTAGATTTACTACATACTTCTTAGAATATATAAACAGGTTAATGTTGAATTATGTGGCATATCGGTTGAAAATGATCCGCCCATGAAAGCCCATGATGCACCTTTGAGAAGAACCCTCATAATTTTTGAACCGATGGTTCAAAACGCATGCGGTTAACGGCTCTGATTAGAACTAATTTAGCACTGCATATTGGCCAAAGTTGAGCCCGATCGCTTACATGGGCGGTACTGGAACCTTTGAGAAGAACTCTAAACCGTGGCGCGTGGCCGAGTGGTAACACACTGAACCGCCATTCGAGAGACCGGGGTTCGATTTCCATGGAGGGAAACTCATGAATAACATGGACACATAGAAAGTGACCGCCAAGAAAACGTTCAACTGTTTGGAAAATGCCCAGTTTTTTTGTGCTTGATGAGGCGAGTAGAAAAGATTGCCTGTAACAATTCAGTTCGAGGATGTAACGTGAAGTGATTCCATTATTGGGGCCGGGTGTGTATATAGATTCGTCAGATCAGCTGAGATGTATAGCTATAGCTATACATAGTATATTATAGTTCAAGGTATAATAGTTCAATATTTGGTTACGTAAAATATGTACATTTCGGTATTGGAATTACATTTTACTATCAACTTCTTCATATCGTGTATAAACTATAGAATGTAATTTTACTGTGAAACATATTATTATGTGATTTAATTGAGTTCGCCCGACCTTATTGTAACATAATGAAAGACAATTAGCTACCTAGGTAAGATGCCATAAAGTGATCTATGTGTATTGACTTTTTTCATCAAAGAGGTACGTTTCAAGTTTTACGCACAATCTTGGAAACTACAGTTACAGTCAAGTAAAAAGTTGTTGACCGGTAACGGTTAAGAATGAGATCATCTATCAATACGGTCCTCTGTTGTCTCAAATGATGAATAATGATGCACACTCATTGTGTCAGTGTTTAACTGACATGTAATGTGTACCTGCACTTTATATGTATGCACTAACTATTTGTTACAGATGCAAATTTGAAGTGATATCTATAAATGTAACATTTTTCATTTTTGTGATTGGATAACCACTAACAATCTCATTCAGATATCAATAGTGGAACCTACGAGTGACTGAACTATTTCAAGACTCAAGAGGTACTGTTGAAATGGATTATCAGTTGGAAGCTGCGCCAATCGATTCATTGAAATATAGGCCTACAACCTATTTCTGTTTCATAACCTGTGGTACAGCATAGTCTATGACGTCAATATCAGATCAAAGTTCATCTCTATTGGCTAATTTAATTGACTCTTCATCGGCCACGGAATCCGTGCCAGCTTAAGTCTAATAATAGATGGGCATTAATCTGTATAATATGGAGCAATTCAGTACTGTGTCAATTTAATGCAACGCATGAGCCTCATATGGGAGGCATCAGGATTATTCTTTGTTTGCTCTCCTGTTTTATACTTAATCAGGAAAGTGTGTTCCTGCTATTTCATAA
Source organism: Brachyptera risi (assembly GCA_964007535.1). Classification (NCBI taxonomy): domain Eukaryota; kingdom Metazoa; phylum Arthropoda; class Insecta; order Plecoptera; family Taeniopterygidae; genus Brachyptera; species Brachyptera risi. The sequence goes on from OZ023326.1 coordinate 59,642,179, forward strand.
AAACTTCCTATATAGACTTATGCACAATTATGCGAATCATAATTATTGACACTAATGATATTACGAATATACGCAATTAGACACTTTTTATGAAGTTTGAAGGATGTCATCCATAGGTAACTTTCCAAGTAGAACTCGTTTCAAACTCGTTTGAAACCCAATGCAATTTAAAACGAAACATCTGTGAATATTATGGAAAATAGTTATAACTTATTCACTGCAATATGTTGGGCATTGCTATGTTTTCTTATGTATTCACTGTGTTTTGTTCTCAAAGTGGATAAAATCAGAATTCTCGAAACTATGTATTAATTGAAAAATTTGATACTCATAGACAATTCTTTGTAGAAAAAAGCACAAGCCAGTAACACATGCAGCGATTAATACAAGAAAATGCAAATCAATTGTTATAGATCCAAAAAAAGTTTCAAGATTTCACATTATCAATTATTATAATTTGGAAGAGGATGTTTGAAAGTAGTTTGTATACGCAATCGTAATTTTAGTTCTCAGTTTTGGAATAGTTTTACTCTTCACCCTGCTTGTTATTCCTCATTAAAGTGAAAGGAGGAAGTGATATTTTTGTTATTCAAACACTGGTCGTTTTGTTTATTAATAAATAAGATTTATTCCAGTTTCAGAGCTTATGAACAACGTTTGTTTTTTACTTTTCTTTATTCTTGAATAATAGCCATGATAGCTATCATTGAAAAGATCGAGAATCGATATTACAATATTTACAATGTATCTTCGTATTTGGATGAGCGAAGCGAAGACTCAATTTCACCATACCCGAAAAAAAAGTGATTTTTTTTGTTCTCGCTCCACATGTCAAACGAAGATTCAAAATCAGTTGAAACTTGGCATACACAAGTGTCCTTATCTAATTCAATACTGTATAGTTTTGAGAGCGCAATCGATCGAACAACTTCAGAGAAAACTTATTTCAAAGTTTTCAAAAATCCCTTGACAATAACCCAGAGGTAAAAATTCGTGAAAAATATTTCTTTCGAGAGAATTCAAATTCTCATGGAATTTTAATATAATAATGATACACATTAATCCGAACTTTCAGTCGAATCAGATCAGCTGTTTTGATGTGAAAAAAATTCATGATCTAATTTTTTCAAATCACCCAAAGCTATTAAGATACCGATTAAATCCAAGCAACAGGTGTCAACATTTGACCGGAAATGATTAAAACAAAGCCTTCTTTATCATCGTAGAAATAAATTAGGAAATAGGAGGGCAGTGACTTGATGGTTTGGATCTCAAGGTAAATATATATCTATATCTATATATATATATATATATATATATATATATATATATATATATATATATATATATATATATATATATATAACCAATCCAAAGATATGTTGACATAGGGCCTATTGTTCCAGCTCATCCATCAACGCGGAAACACATAACGCGTTTGCCTAGTATATAAATTCTCCATTGGTGAAAAAATATGGACTCTGCCTTACAGAGGGTGGCCCATTAGACACAGAATAATATATATGAAAATGAAAATAATAATTAAAAAAAAATAGCAAAAAGACAATACAATGGTGTTTGATACATGAATTATGAATAATATTGGGCTACATAGACTGAAAAATGCAATATTGTAATTGGTTACTGATCAAGGAAATGGAGAGGAAAAAATATAGACTATTGAGTAAAATATTTTTTAAAAAAGAGGAAAAAATCTTTCAAAAATACATTTTAAAAAAATGCGTATGATATAAAAGGCACTCACACATGATTCGTTCTAACCATATAAATGATTTCTGAATATTGAAATCGTACCTGTCAAGGCTAGAATAACTATATGGGCCTACAATAAATAAAACCATCACCAAAATATTATACATTTGGATGATAACAATTAGCCGTGGAAGTTGAAATGAGTTTTTGAAGTTATTCCTAGAGGTCAAATGCCATGAAGACTTTAAAATCTCTGTAGGCCTACAAAAGTTGTCGCTCCCCGAATATATAGACTATAACGAGGTTCATCCGAACCCAATAAATCTGACATCTCACGAATACTGTGCTAAATCTATGACATAAACATGTAGATTATCGGTGTTGTTATGCACACTGTGGGAAGCGTTATCATGCCCTCTGGGTGATTATCACACAAACACAACACACCTCTCTATTATGTCATCATTAACGTCATCAATTTCAATACTGTCATCATCGGAAATATACTACTATCATAGTTACCATACCTATAGTGTGTAATTTATACATGTTCGATCTCTCATCACGAATACGCGTGTAATGCATGTATTCATAGATTGTTCACGTACGGTACATTATTATGATATGTTATAAAAAAATACAAACTATATATTATAATCTGAACAAACTGTCAATTTGGATTATACGCTAAAGGTTGATTTATATCATGATCATGCAGCGGTAAGTTGCGATGCGAATTGATGAATATCAGTGGTATAGTATATACTAGGCAAACGCGAAATATGCGTTGTAAGATGAGCGAGATATCTGAATAAGGTATAATAACAGTCCTACATTTGCTACTTTATCGACTCTGGTATTCTACACACTTTGTCCTTCATTCAATTGCTACTTTATCTTCTCTGGTATTCTACACACCTTGACGAATATGAAGAATATTTAATGCTTGGGCAAATATCGTATCTAGGAAGCAGTGAATCTTGGCTCATTTATACATTTGATGTATAAAAACAGTTATTTGAATTTTTTTCTTAGAAACGGCTGGTTAGAATTGCTTACAAAATGGTGGTTATGTGTATCATTTATGTTTGAACACTCAGAGAAAATTTTATTTTTTTCAGAGAGGTTTCATTTTTTCAAATTTTCTCACCCAGCCTAATCTTATTAGGTTTTTAAAAACTTTGACATGATATTTCTCAAAATCTAATCTACCGATTCATTCCAAAAACTACACAGTTCTAAGTTGTAAAAGTTGGCCAGCACAAAAAAAGTTTCATGTTGATAAGTCAAACCTTGCGACCTGTGCAGTGCCAACAAAAAAAAAAAAAAAAAAACACACAGTCAAAGCCCTATAAGAGTGGGATGGAGACTTCGCTACGCCCTTCTAATTATCACTTTTTCGAAAGAAATATATCTTTAATTAACAACTGTAGATGTACACGCCCAATTAGAGCACGAAAAATTGATTCGGTTAAAAAAAAAAAATTAAATACGAACAAATCCTTCTCGATTTGTAATGTGGAAAGTGTGCAGGACTTCATGCATAATTATGAACTATATCTACTATAGGCTTTTCTTATCCCCAATTGTCATTCTATTTGTTTTGGTTCGAATTTTCTAGAATCGCTAGATGTAGCAAGCAAGAACCTTGGAAAACCACTTCAACGAAGAGAAGGAATCTTCATGGCTTGTTTTAGATATAGTTGAAATGTATCCAAAAATTGTATACGAATGAAATATGAAAAACAGAATATGAAACATAAAATATGAGATGGATATTAATATAAATTTAATGTTTGAATTATATTTTCTACATTTAATCTATAATTTATACATTTAATCCTGAATTGAAGCTATCCTACCGATTGAATGTAGGCACCAGGGATCCTTACCGCGAATGCCACTTGGAGTACCGGTATGTAGACCTATAGAAGCTGACTAACTCCAATGAACCATACGGGATTTTACGCGCTCATTCATGAGCGCCGCCATATTCAATTTCTACACCTCATTAAAGGCGGCTAGTCTAATGCGCGCTCAAAGGATCATGGTACGGTAATGGCAAAAATATGATGGATCTAATACGTTATTATTGATTGGAATTTAGGAGAGCTAAATTCGTTAGCAATCCGGTTTCTGCGTGTTTACATTGTTGTTAGCACAAAATCCTAGCACCGCTCATCAACTGACCAACAAAATATATCTAATCCATTCTTTTCTAGATACCGTGACTTTTTTATCGTTTTTTGTTGTCAAATTATTCAACTCTTCACATCAACAAATCAAAGTTCTAATTTTTTGGATAGCTTGAAATAGTATTTCACGAAAATTTATTTCACGTGATAGTTAGATAGATAGATTGTTTATTTAGCATTTTCTGCTATTGGCACGTTACAGTAAATAATAATAATACATGATAATATAATATAGGCCTAATAATAACATGTAGGTATAAACATAAACAATTTTCTAATCAGAAATTTTAGCAAATGGGCTGAACACGGAAAGACCACAGGCCTAGATGAAATGTGGACAAGCTTTAAGTTACTGATTCTAGAGAGTATGGTATTCATACCAACTAAAGTTTTGAGTAAAAACCCAGACCCAGAATATTTTAACTCGGAACTGAGAAAACTTAAGAAAAAATGTAGAATAAAATATAAATATAGAAATAACAGTGATAGGGATAAATCTATCTTCAATGCACTTACCAAAGAACTTGAGACAAAGAAGAAAATAGCACAAGACGAGTTTATTAAAAAATTATTGACAAATGATGGGACTAGTACACTAAACGAGATAGAGCAAAAATACTACGGGTATCTAAGACGGAAAGGCATCAGCACAAACAATATCGGAAGCTTATACTGTAAGAAGAGTGGTACCATGATAATAGAGGATGTAAACAAAGCAAACCTGCTAAATACATTCTACGGAAGTATTTTTTCAAAAAAACAGAATATATATGCTGAGGCAATTTTGGGGGATAAGGACTGGGAAAAAGCAGGAAATTTTGAATTCCAGGATAAAGATATATTTAAAGCTATTCATGATATGAAGCCTCATAAAGCTGCAGGAGTGGATAATATAAGCATAGACTATCTTAAGATGGTGCATAAAGCAATAGTACCTTACCTAAAAGCAATATACCTTGTATCCATAAATAATGGACACATCCCGAATGACTGGAAAAAAGCAATGGTGACGCCGATTTTCAAAAAAGGTGATAAAAAATACCCTGGCAACTACAGACCAGTAAGCCTTACATCTATAGTTTGTAAGATAATGGAGAAACTGATAGGGAATTATATAAGAGAGTATTGTGAGAGAGTCGGTTGGTTTGACGAAAGACAACATGGATTCAGGAGAGAGTACTCTTGTGAGTCGCAGCTGGCTTGTATGGTTCAAGATTTAAGTGATACATTGGACCAAGGGGGGAAAACAGATATCCTGTTTTTAGACGTGAGTAAGGCATTCGATACGGTATGTCACTTTAAGCTAGAAAAAACGATAGAAGGAATGGCAATAGATGATAAAGTTAAAGTATGGATAGTAGAGTTTCTCAGAGAGCGAACACAGAAAGTGAGGGTAGGAGACGCAATATCGGAGGAGATAAAGATTACGTCAGGAGTGCCTCAGGGCAGTGTACTTGGACCCTTGTTGTTTCTTATATTTGTGAACAATTTACCGAAAGATATAAAGTCAACAGTTCGTATGTTTGCTGACGACTGTGCAATATACAGAAAAATAGAAAATGTCAATGATAAAGTGAATCTACAGAATGATGTAAATATAATATATAATAGACTTATTGATATGGGATTGGAACTCAATTGTGCAAAAAGTGAACAGCTGACAATAGGAGCGAAAAGGGAAAATGAGACTGAGGTACAATACTACAAAATAGGGACAGAAATTGTAATGAAAAAGAAGTTTGCTAAATACCTTGGGCTTACAATAGATGAACAGTTAGACTGGAGCAAACATATAGACATAATCACAAACCAGGCATCCAGAATATTACATTTTGTAATGAGAAACCTGGCCAGAAGTAGCAAAAAGGCAAAGGAGAAGGCATATCTCACACTAGTAAGGCCCAAGCTAGAATAT
>OZ023326.1:59653001-59665501 GCA_964007535.1 Brachyptera risi
TCATCTCTCTCATTCAATCCCATTTCATCCTTCATTCCAGATTTTGGTTGAAAAACTCATTTTTCACTTGGTGAGTGGAATTGTGAATGTAAGTCTATTAAAGGATGACGTTTTCACTATCCATTTTCTTGATTCAGTGACCAAAAAAGGAAGAAACTATAATAATAGCAAAATGCGTGAAAAGTTGAATGAAATGTGCAATGGAGGGATCATTTCATTTCATGCCACTATACTAAAGTTCATTGAAGTTCACTGTTTTCAAATAATTGAAATAGGGTGGTATAAAATCATCCTTATGATGCGATTCTACGTTTCATCCATAGCCTTGATTGAGGAACAATGATTTTGTACCAAGTTTCTATGTTGATGAAAAAAATCAACAATCCCAGGAGTTGCAGTTTTTTTTGTTTTTTTAAGTAACATTGAAACTTGATACAAAATCGTTGTTTCCCAATTAAGGCAACGGATGGAAGATAGGATCGTTTGAACGGGTCGCTATGAAGGCGATCTTACCATCTCAAACAGTAAACATGATTAAACTGAGCCTGAATGTAAATTCACACGTAATCACGTCAAGAAACTATTCTCAAAACTGTATTTTATTGTGTGAACCCTGTATACATAATGATGATAATTTTTGTTCGATCCGAAAAGAGCTAACCAGAACACCAATTTCATTCCTTATCTCATCGTTCATTGAACTCTCAATTGGACTACTTGGAAAAATTATTGAGAAATTCAATTCAATATAATTCAAAATTAGGCCTGTTTCAACTTCATTTTCCTTTCTTTCATTGAAATAATCATCTTAATAATATCAGATTATACACCTATAATAAGTGTAATAATAATTTGTAATGATTTTGAATGAACAGTATACATAGTAGAAGCTGCGTACAGACAAGAACAGGTAGAACACCATCAGTTCAGTTCAGTTATGTATTTCTTCACGGTTTGTGAAATCAATTACATGATTACAATTATCATGGTTCCAAAGCAACTCTGGTGTCAGACAAGGAAGTATATTGTCCCCAATATTGTTCACCATTGTAATGGACCAAATGCTGAGGCGATTAGAAGATAGAGTTAAGGGGGTTGGAGAACATCAGTATATGCGGACCACATATTATAGTATGAGAGGACAATAGAGACGAAATTCAGGTAAAAGTGAACAGATGGAACGAAGAACCGAAGAATATGGGATGAAGATAAGTAGAGAAAAAGTGGAACTTGGTGATGAACAGAGATAAAAGAAGCGAGATGAAAGAAAACATTGCGTATGCGGGTTGGAGGATTGGTGGAAAGTGAGGAATTTAGATATTTAAGAAGCATAATTACGAATGATGCAAAGGTATTCAGAGAGACTCTAGTATACGTGTCATCAAAGCAAACGGCCTGTATCAACAGATCCGTAAATTATCATGGAACGAAGATTTTCCATCAAAAATCAAAATTTGTGTATATAAAAGATACTTTTGACCAATGTTAACTTACGCAGCTGCTACCTTGACTCAGGGACGGAAATAAGATACTATGATAAAAGTGGCAGACATTAAACGTATATAAGAAGTCTTGAGAGAGTGTCGAAATTAAACAGTTAGAGAAGCAAATTGATAGGAGCATAGGTTTGTATACAACGGTTATTGTTCAGGATAGAAAGGGAGAGACTGAGTTGGTACCGACATGTGGATAGAAGGGAGAGGAATGAGATACCCAGAGAAGAGTACGAGGTGTCGGAAAAGTGCACAGATGAAAGAGTGGAGAGACTGAGGGAGAGATGAAAGATTGGAATGAGAAAAACTTTGGAGTGGGGAGGGGATACATGGACTGAGGTTGAGAGCGGTAAATGGTGGAAGAATTTTAGTGTGGTGAAGTGGTAAAAAAAGTTGAGATGGAAGAGGAGAAGAAGAAGGAGGAGATGAAAGAGCATGCAGAATCAGGCATGCATAGAAAAAGTAGAAGAAAGAGGACTTGGGCCTAGCAAATCCAAGTCGACATGTTTTTGTCCTAGTTGGCATGCACTTACCTGAATTTGTTGGTAGAAGTATTCGTAAATGAAAAAAATACACTTTTAAAATATCTATCCACGAAAGGCGCGATTCAAATCGACCGTCCTTCTTTCAAACTTCCACCTTGGTCTTCACTTACAATACCCATCTTTCTAATCTGTCCATACTATACCCATGCTCATACCGTCCCTTCCCTTCCCATCATGTGGCTCAATTCACCCACTTTCAATCACCTCCATATTTTATTAGTTTTGGAGGATATCATTTTATATCCATTTGACAAATATGCCGAATGCACAATAGCCAATATGAGAATAAGTTGGCGGAAAAACTAAAAATTACCCGTACAGAAATTGTTTTATATTTGAATGTATGTGGGATGTAATCAAAATTTTGAAATATGTATTCAGATCAAGGTACGTTATAAATGATTTTGGATAGATGAATTTGGAAAGTGGAAACATTCATACGATTATTTTTGGAACGATTATGATCTAAACGAGCCAATCAATTCTACTTGAAATATTCTTTCACGTTTCCATTTCCTTTTTCCCATTAATGATCATCTACCATCGTGGAATCTGGAGTTATAGGAAATAGACTCTGATGATGACTATATTATATTATTTCTGATGAATTCTTGATTCCTGTTATGACGAACTTGTTCATAGTTATATACATCAAAATACTCCACTTTTATTTTTCTATTTACAAAAACGAGGTATAATGATGAAGCAACGATTGGCAAAGAACCCGTTATGTGGGTTTCTTTCAGCGGCCATGACAGAAGAAACTTTCGAGCAAGGTCTTATATATTATCACATCAATGTTATAGAGACAAAAGGCTTTGATAAATTGAAAAATATGTCACTGATAGAGAAGGCTGTGCCTGGACCTTCTCACTCTACTATATATGTATAATCGGAAAAATTTAATATTGTAACGTTTTTTTCTAAAACTCACGATGAACAGAAATTTGTGTATTTTATCATAATACGTACAGAAACTAGCATTGATTACAATATTACAGCTCCAAACAGTAAAAGTACGTGAATCTCTTGTGAAAAGTGATCATAAATGCTCATCTGTAGTCAGAATAAGATTTAATATCGGAAACAAATTCCAAATATTCACCTCTGATAAGATTTTTTTTTAATAACATCGAAACTTGATACAAAATCATTGTTCCCCAATTAAGGCTATGGATGAAAGATAGGATCGTTTGGACGGGGCACCACAAGGGTGATCTTACCACCCCATTTTGATTATATAAGCAATAAGATGTCAACAATATAATAAATGTCAACAATACGTCAACAATGTCTTCTTACCCTCACCTCTCGTGGCCAACCTTAGTTCCTGCTCACACAGTTTGGCAGAGCGCATCACTCCACTTTGGTTTACTAATATATCTCGTTGATTTACAACAATTTCGAGTAGTTTTTGTGGCCCACAGCGTATTGAACATATTCTAATAGACCCAATAAATGTTCACGAAAGATTAAATTACGTGATCAAAGAAAGAGCAAATGTTTTTCCACGCTCAATATGTACTCTTGTTCATGACTGCACGAGAAACACCATAAATTATGGGAACATCAAGGAGCATCGTTCCTTCAACTTCTTCACATTATTCTCACGACGAACTGAATAACCAAAATGTATTGTGATCGAAACTTACATTTTGAGGTTTGTGTTACTTCATACTTTAGGAAATTACTCGAAATTTATCATCATTTTCTATAATAATTGAGAATAAATGTCAAAAGCTCAAAAGTTCGAAAGAGACCCACAACGAGAATACGTGCAAAATGCCGTTATGTAAAATGAGTAAAGCAAGAGTAAATGTTTTGCCACACTCAATGTGTACTCTTGTATATGACTGCACATAAAACACCATGAATTATTGGAACATATCAAACACAAATACACTAATAGATTATATATAGCATTGTGCATTTTTTTCTGCATGGCTCTTAGGGAAAATCGTAGCCTTATTAGATTCGAAAAGATTCCTAATCGTTTTGACAGTTATAATTTTTAATAGGCTCATGACTTATATCAGCAAAGAATATAATAGTTTAATTATTCATCTCATTTTTTCAACACATCGATCGGAATTATTTGTAGGGTGAGAAAAATACTTTAAAACTATAATCTCACGTCTTTCATTGCTGGAAGCCACGAACTGCGTGTGTATGGGACGTATAATGAATGACATCATGCAGTTCAAAACATTGAATTCCACAAAAATTTGAACCAGAATAACACATTTCTTACAAATATTTTAATATTGAACGTAAAATTAAAATCATTGAAATCAGTCTAGTATGATATTTTTTCATTTCAACGATTGATCATTTGCATACGAAATATAATAAATGACGAATACAACTGAAAAAAAGGTTCTCAACACAATCAAGACTTGTCACCGGCTCAGTTGACTGGACGTGAAAAATAATCACTAAATCCAATCATCCATATATATTCACCATTTGATCCATAAAATCCCATCATTTTTCATCATTCTCACTCTTCACCCAAACCACTTACATCCTTTCCCTCATCGATCATCTTGATCCAGTTTCGCTTCTCTTCCTTGATTCGGTCTTAGCATCGAACTCAGACTATACTACTTCGATGATGATAAAAAAAGCTCTTCTCTAGCCTCTCTTGCTGAGTAGCAAGTAATGCATAGCAGGGGACCTTGACTCCATACTATTTGGCTGTACAGCTGCACTGCAATGCTTGATATCAACATCAGTGTTCTACGAACAGTTGAGGTGTCAGGAGAGACAATCTCTAACTTTGTGTATGCTTGTTCGATGTGTTTTCATGTAATTTACATTGTGGCTACATTACAAAGAATGCAAGAAATAGGAATTAGAATAATGTGTGGGCTAAAATTGAGAAGGTATAGATGACAAAAATGTTCAGTGTGATTTAGTTTTATTTTGTATGCAATAGGTCTGATGAAACATAGATGGCGATGAAGTGTAATAAATATAAGATCAACCCAAAAAGAGGTGGGAAAAGATGAAATTCACGATTTTTTTTTTTAAATGTAGGCAATCTGGATTAATAATGTATTATGAATAATATGTTCAGATATATTTTATTCAGCAATCCTTGTAATCTAATTCCATCACCACCATAATAAAAGTCACGTGTCATTATTAATTATTGAGAGAAACGGTTAGAAGACAGAATAAACGGAGTAAAACATTCGAGGCGCGAACACTACTCTTAGAATAAACGGTTAGAAGACAGAATAAACGGAGTATAACATTCGAGGCGCGAACACTACTCTTAGAACTGCACTGTAGTTTTGAATGGAAAAAACTCACTTCTACTCAGCATCTATATTAGGCGAACTACTGAGAATCGGACACGGTACCCAAGTGCGGCTGTGGGAAACAATGACGAACAACCATCATACTTATAAAATGGGCGTTGACGGAGAATCGAACCGAGAACAAAACAAATCACAGAGCGTGGAGTGATAATTAAACAGATCTAACCGCAACCAATATAAGTGTAAACACATCATAATAACAATATTGTGAATTACAATAGTGATAATTTGTGCTCTGATTATCTTCGATTAATTATTGTGTTATCATTTATATTATTTTGTCTTCACATACCTTCATGCCAACTAACGAGTTAATAAGTTACACACAAGTTCAGTAGGTTGAAATTAAAATGATTTATTCCAAAGTCTAGAGCTCAAATTAAAACAGTGTATCACACAGTATGTACGTTGATGGCTCAACCCACACATGGTGAAAGCTATATTATGTGGGTGTATTTAAAACAATTTGAATTCAATCACAGATGATTTTATTTTTAAAACGTACATACAGAAACAATATGTCATATTATTTGTACTTATATAAAGAATAAAAACTTACTAGAAATAATGAAAAGTTGTAATTGTAACTGTAAAAGGACTTGAGAAGACTAGATAGTATTGTTCTCAATGCCGATTGACTGTCTCTCTTATACGCCACACTAACGGTCAGCGGTGTCGAGTCACCAAGCATACGTGCCACGACGTTTATTGTTTTCTTAAACAATAAAAATTACTCGCAGACTCAACGTCTAACAACACATACATCAGATCATGAAAGTTCGCGATTCCCGAACGAACGTTTTCTGTATGGACTACCACTTGCGATTGAGTGTTCCAACCAGCCAACTAGAACGAATTGAAGAAGTGATCGAAGGATACGCCTTATACCGTTAAAAACTATCATTTAATCTCATGCCCACTGAGCTTGTCTCTAGTTTTTGTACTAACTTTCAGATAATAATACAATAAACCAACAAATGCCTTTTATTATAACAATATGTTATTCTAGTTTTCACCTACATGGCCAAAACAGACGTAACAAAGTTGGTTGTTAAAAAACGTGGGAAGTATTTACAAGTCATACATAATTTACTATAATTTTCTACCATATGCCACAATATAGAATCGTTTTACTAACAACGTTAGCTGAATTTATTGTCACAACTCTAAAATCAGTGTCAAATGTCATTTTAATTTGACAGGGGAGTCGAAAACATTGGTTCCTGTCCCTTTCCTCGCGATTAGGTAAAAGAAAGTCACGCAGTGCAGGTATTATGCACCCTTCCTGCAATGCCCCTCCACCAACCGCCTAGCACCCTTGACCACTTCGCGATTCGACCTCCGGCTATTCGCAACCTTCACAATATCTTCCCGCCTTGCTTTCAGGTGTATTCTATAATCTTGATTTCTTTCTACTCGTTAGTGTAGCGATGGGCAGCGTGGTGGCTAGTTGTCGGAGAACAAGTTCAGCATGTTAGCTAGCGTGCGTGTGGTTATTCAGACGAAAAGATCGTCATTGCGGTGTAATAGTTATATATATAAGTGAAGGTTTGTCGAGTATACATCTTGTCAAACTTGCCCGAGTTGATTCTGGTTTCAGAGATTAATGTGTATATCACCGAGAATACGTCCAAGCCAATTCAAGTTATCCGTTTAGGTCGTTGACTCAACGTACAGACCATTTACTAAATGTTATACGAATGTTTGGAATAGTTTTTCAGAGCAATGAACAAATAATAATTATGTATTGTGACTCGTGACCGTAAATGTACTGGAGGTGTTGTTTTGTTCCACGAGTTTCTTCCTGTTCTAATGCATGTGTCTGTGATGTGAATGTCGCTTCTAACGCTGTCCGCTGTCGTCACTTCAAGTGTTTGCAGCGTCATTATGTAATTTAAATCAGTTCTTCGGTGTGTTAGGTTAAGTTAATTGAATTGGAATTAGAGTTAATAGATCTTTTCATTCACTGCAGCTTCTTCTTGGAAGGAAGTTGACACGCTGCATCCATTCACGACTCATTTGCATATAGACCTGCTCACGAGGATCAAGTCAAACACTCGAACGTCAATATTTGTTTTTCACATTTGTTCCGTGTGTTTGAGTTTTTTTTCTTTTGAGGGAAAATGAGTTATTTGAACGAGACACTCGAAGAACTAGATAGTGATTGCGTATTCTCAACCGGTTCTCTTCAATATTCAAGTTCAAACCACCACCATCATCCAAGTAATAACATCGAAGGAAACCATGCATTCAGACCGCGTTCTTCCACTGACAGTATTCCGTTCGTCGACGCCGATGTATCAAGCATTTGTAGCCGTGCTCATGCTAGTTCCGAAGAAAACTTGCAACAAATAAAACCAGTGTTGCATCACATTAATCGAATCTCGACGGTGGGTGAAATCGTTGGAAACAGTTCGTACTTTGATCACGGCGAGGATGCTACTAGTTTGAACAACTTGTTGGATGCACTGGATGGGCTAGAAGATGATTTCTTTCCAACATCTGATGGAAGTTTCGATTGTGATGACGACTCATTAGAAATGGACAATCCTCATGGTCAATTGTGGGCGCTGCCTGGCAGGCCGCGTCAAAATGTGACTCAGATTCATAATAATATTGACAAGGTAGGCCCACAGTTGGTTTCCAACCAGCCACAACAAAATAAGTCTTGTTTAGTGAACCAATCACTTCAATCAAGTGTAAAATATTTAGAGAAGAATTCAATTATCCTTCCTAATCAGATCTCGTGTGTAACTAGCCCCGAAGAACCTGTACAGTCGTGTTCAAATAATTATCATTCACAACATGCGGTACAGCCTCGTACGAATTATGTGCGACACGTGTCAACGGGGCAGTGGAATGGTAAACCCCGCGTGGGATCAAAGATGCCGTGTGTTTTGACCGGGGATATGTCGAATCATTCACATCAAACGTGTGTCAATAATAGGTCATTGCCTCAACAACTAGTTGACGAACAGGTGAAGAAAGTTGGACCTCAGACCAGGACCGGTAATGTCAGCTTCCAGCTGCCCAAACAGCAACCGCAACATCGTAATAAGGTAAGACAGTACAGCATAGTAGAATACAATACTCAAGGAGTGACAATTGAAAAATTCGTATTTTACGAACAGTCAAGATTTCACAAATATTGATAGGACAACTGACAGTCTTTCTCAACAACAAAATGGTTCAATTTTAGTTATTTTTTAGAAATATATTTAATGTACCGTATCTCTAACGATCAGAGGTATAGAAAAAAATATCGAAATTATAAATATAGCCGAATACAGTACCTGTGAATCCAGCACTACGTCCAATTATTTCTTACTTTCTTAAAGCCACAATTCATAGCCTGGCAGTGGAAAAAATATGATCTCTCGGCTATCCCTCTATATGTAGACGTTCTATCAACAAATTCAAAAGCGTTTTGGTATTCTTTCTATCGAATAGGTTTGATTCAGAATCGAAGAGATATGTCCTTGGTTGAGCTAATGAGACGATCGAAAAGTGTCCAATCACTTTAATGACCCATTATTAGACAAACGATCTCTTATGTTATCAACGTCAAATAAAAAATACAATATATCAACACTGCCATTATGTTGTATTACGAAATGTAATTTACTAACACTTTGAAAAAAGTAGGGATCACCATCGTCCAATAATTTGTTTCGCATTGAATAATTTTCTATTCTCTGTAATTTATTTGAAGGCTAGTTTTATGGGCAGATCTCTGTTCCTTTCTTAAAAATGCTTCTTCACGTAGACTTGAACTTATTACATCAGAAAGAAAAATAATATGTTGTCACTTCTAGCGATACAGCAGCAAACACATGTGATACACCAACATCACCACACCACCATCAAAATATTACTTTTCAATTGTTTACAAATTTTACATTCAATTAACGTCGCTCCGATGGAAGCCAATATGACTAACATATATAACTGTTTGTAGTGTATGGTATTATTATTTCATGCACATTTAAGCTAACTGTATTGGAATATATTTGTATCTTCTGTATAGGCCTACTTATTGAGTATAGTATAAAACCGTTATTATACCGTGATAAAATAGAATATTTAGAGTTTATAAATTTGAAAACATTCCATTGGGTGACCGTATGCGAAAAATGCAGGTGAATTTCGGCGAGGAAGTCGAGTTCGATTCCCGAATAAGGCATGCGCTTTTGTGAACGTCAATAATGTATCACTGATTTATATGTATATCTTCACATTGGAATCTAGTTGTTGGTGTAGTCTTCAAGCAAAGCATAGTCAAGATATAACATGAATAATTCTGGTTGACAAATTTGTATTATCTTTTCTCGTTCATCCCACAACGCGACAAATAGTGTTTCCTCGGTATTTGAGTTAGCCGTGTTAACACTGATTTGGAGATGCCTGTACTACACGCTATGTTCCGCACAGAGATTTGCTCTCTTAAATTAGTCCCGAGTTTCTATAGGAATACCTTGCAGTACCCAGGTTTCGATTGACCGTTTCTCGTAGTAATAAAACACTGGCGCGCGGGTGCTTCGCTCCGTCATACCGTTTGAATTGAAGTAGGATGACTCTTCTATGCATGCATCATGAGTTGATTTGTTTCTGATTATACAGAACAGAAAATGATATGCTCGAAATTCAACATAGTATTATATTTAAAATGGACTGAGCAATGATAGTTATTTACCTAGAGCCTATCATGCTGTGTATAAAGCCATAGATGTATTCAGTGATATGACACATAGTTCAAGAAAGAATGTATTCCTATACCAAATTGCCTGAGAGAGAGAGAATGTCTTCATGCGAGGCATAGATCACAGACTTATGCTCACATATTTCCTAATAATTGTATGAATTTTATTCCATTTATACGTTGATTACAATTTTCCATAACCTGTCGCGGTATTATATCTAACAATTGAATTACGTTATATGATACACTTTCAGTAAGTTATATAACTTATGATAACTTTTCCAACGTTGAAACAAATTGTAATATGGGTTGAAATTTGAAAAAATAATTTAAAATTATATACTTGTTTCCACAGAAGAAGAAGGTGTTCTCCACGACTGAATAATTGTAAAAACTCATGCATTAACAAAATTGTACTGCAATTTTGAGAATTTTACGCTTTGGAAAGATGTAGCTATAGTGTTGTTGCTTATCGTGGACTTTGTTCTGGAAAATCATAATATGTTTAACCACCTCAGCTATACGCAAATATAATAGTGATATTTGTGGTTGTTATTCTGGTATACGACCTTTATATTTCGTGGACACAAGTATATATGGTATATAATATGGTATAAGTATTTATGGTATATATATATGGTATATATGATAGAATATAATATGGACTACATGGTATGTAGTCGACTCATATATTTGAATTGCTTACAAAATAACAACAAAACACCGGAAACAATCACTAAATTCAGTAGCTATATTGAATAAATACGAGTCTATATAATATGCCTATGAAAAAGTCGTTGATAATACAATTACATTCCTTCATTTCCCTTCTTACATTCACTTTTTCAAGTATTTTTCTGAAGTTTTTCAGTGATATTCTGCCCACTGCAACACTGCTCTGATGATTGAACTTCAACTGCATTGTCCCAAGTTATACTTGTATAGTTATACGATCATATAACTTCATTAACATTTTTAAAATTTCGAATGCGAAAAAAATAAAATGTTTGGTGATACTAAGAAAAGATTCACTTGATTGAATAAATATGCTCATATTTGTATCATCGTTTATATCATTGAAATTATTCTTTAATTTTAATAACATTGTGGTTAACCTATCCGGAAAGAAATATATTTCAGAAATGTGGTGATAACTGCAGGCCATATAAAATTAAACTTCCGTGGATGAATGATAAGCGTGAGCCATTTTCAACTCGGGCCTAATTAGTAAAGTATAAACTTGCAGAAAGAGTAATGAGTTGGGAGAGAATCGATTTGTTACCTGGACTGAAAAAGATACAGATTAGTTTAATGCTCAGTGGTTTTTCGTTTACACCGAGACGAAACATTTCGTACTCGTCTAGTTAGAAAACAGAGACAAACAATAATACTCATCGCTATGAAAGTGGTATGAATGTGAGCCAGTCTTCCATAGTTCATTCCTCTTGATTTTGATTGTTTGAGGAATAAAGAGATCTGATAAAATCTTCCGATTTTTCCGTCATGGCATTGTATATCAATTCAAACTTCATATTCGTAGATCAACCATAAGAAACGTATTGGGTTAAAAACGCCACTTCTAGATCATAGTTGCCACCCTCGGTAGCTTAGTCAGCTGAGCCACCGCTTCAGAAACTGAAGTCACCGTTGGGCGTGGGTTCGAGTCCCGTATAAGGAGTGCGTTTTTGTAAACGTCCTATCACTTATCAACAAATTCATAATTTCATTTAATTTCATAATCACCTGCTCATTCGTATCCCCGTATAACCCAGCTGTTGGTGGGGTCGTTAAGCAAACAATAATCAATCATTAGATCATAGTTCATGATTATATTCTCAACTTTTTAAATTATTCAATATAGAATGAAGATGATATCAGGATAGATGGAAATAGATGCACCTGTGAATAGTGCTAGGACTGGGAGTCTATTCGAAAAAGACTTATTATTTTTCATTGGATCATATTTTCGCGTTGATATCGCGGTAGAAGATGATATCAGGTCAGTAAGAATGTGTCATTGTGTACTTGTACCATGGACCAAAAAATTCAAGATATTCAAGATATATTTGATCTATGCTGGTATTATGCGACTATTCTTCATTAAGGACGTATACATTATTCATCAGAGGATATTTTCGCTTCCATTTTATCAACACAGTATATATGATGATGAATAGGAATGATTGATTCTTCACAGCTTTTCACTGTATTATTGCTTGACGAAAAGTAAAATATACTTTGAATTATCTTCAACAATGTTCTCATCACTCACCCACCCCTTGTTTATGCCAATTTGATACGAGATCATGGCGATCCGGCCTTACACCCATTTGTGTGACGTAATTTGTATTGGACTACAAATTACATTCCTTAACGGCATGCTATATCTTGATATGCATATTATATGATCATCTATTCACACTCAACAAAACGTTGT
>OZ023326.1:59668001-59670501 GCA_964007535.1 Brachyptera risi
GAATTTTTTTCCGTGAAGTTTATAGATATCGATGTATATATTGGTACCATGTACTATTCACTATTGAGTAATATATGGTACACTAATCGTGATGCACACACATTCTCGTATTTTTCCAATCTCAAACTCCTAATGCTGAAAGCTCGGTCAACGGTTAACGGTACTTCAATGGTCAGATACATTTTGCATAGTCTTATATTTATCATATCTCATTCTTCATCCGAAATATGTTGGTTGTTTAGGTTTTTTTAAATTTTCATCGATACGCATTCTCACTCTACTGACTTGATTCCATCAGCATACCCAATCTCTTGGACTCAATTATAGTCTTCTTCTCAATGCAATCCCTTTCAAATTGAACAATTTTATGTTTATACCATTTGATTTCAATTTTTAAAAACTGTAATGTATGTGATGTGACAAAAATTCAAAAGAAATGTTAATTGTCGTCATAATATGAAGTTAGAACTAAACCTTCAAATTTGTTTTCTAGTATCCTATCATCACATGTGATTTGTAACGTTTAGTTACCCCTGTTATAAAATGGCTGTTTCACTATGTATACCAGCCCGTAAGGTGTTGGTTTGAAGCGTTATCTACGGGCTTGTAAATTACACTGTGCAATGCGTAACACGGTGGCAATTCAATGTTCTGTTGCTAGAACTATTTGATGGTTAAGAGCTAGTGCTGGAGAACCAGATATCGTGTACTTGGCTATATATCAACTGATGACGCTCGACGAAAGCTATTACATAAGTCAAGTGTGGTTTGGCCTAGTTCATCAGAATTATGCACCAGATCTGTGGTGAAGCAAATTGATTATTATTGAGGGAGGTTTCAGAAACTATTATACGAAAACCACTTTCAAATGTCGAATATTGTAATGTGTCATTCACACGTTTTCATGGTCGAACAAACTACTTTCCTCAGAAAATCGGAGTCAATTTGAGTTATCAACATGTTCCAACGTACTGATATCGAGTTTGATCAAACTAGTTTAATAAATATGCCTTTATGTAATGACTAAAATCACTATTTCTTTTTTTTTAGATACATAACAATGAGTATAGGCCTACCACTGGACAGTTCATATTGCAATCAGTTTCTAACATTATTACTTGACTTTTATATATTTGATGCATTTATCATCAGATGAGTGTAGTGAAGATTCCATTTCACATACCGAAAAAATGGGACTGTTTTTTTTTTTTATTATTTTGTACGCGGCATACAGGTCAGGAAGAAATGTCTATCTACTTGAAACTTTTCCACATATTTCTGTCATACCAAAATAGGCTGGGATTGTTTTCAAAAAAATTGGTCCGGAGTTTTTTCCGGAAAAAATTCGAAAAGTTTGAGAAATCATCGTAAGAATAACACGGATGGAAAATACTTGGAAAAGAAGAATTCTTTAAAAGCTCTCAAATTCCCACCGAATATGCACGTTACTATTATACACCTTTTCAGAGATTTTCGCAACAATCGAATGAAAAAAACTTAGAAAACGCAATAAAAATGTACATTTTATGGAATATTTGGGTCAATTGGTTTTGAAAAGTGTATATGCGACAGGTTGTAACACTAGAAATATCAACAAGTTTCAGGTAAGGTTTTTGAACGTTTGAAGTAATCCAAGATCCGTAAATGTGGATTGAGCTGAATATTTTTCATTCTAGATTTCCATACTTCTAAGCTCATCTCACAAAGCGCATCCCGCGTTTTCCTAGTTACTTAACAAAGATATCGGGAACAAAGATTGCATAAGCGTTTCAGTCAGCAGGTAGATAGGTAGGTAGGCAATTAAGGGAATCAGTGATATAATCGTTCGATTTCTACCAAATGTTCAGAAAAAATTGCTCCATAAAATGGGCACGGAGGACAGCGAGTTTTGGAACCATTTGGAGTTGGTGGGGGTGGAAATTTGGGGGTGGGTCATTATTGTATCCACTTCACAATATGCAATCCTGATATTATTTCACCGCTGTATGTCTTAATTTATTTTCATCTCAATTACATCTCATATCATCAATGGTCAAATTTTATCACTGTGTATACTATTTCAATTGCAATCATTTTGTTCAAATTGAAATCATCAAACACATGTTCCAGTTTCTGTGAAAATCGAGGAACAGAAACAATCTGAAACCAAGCAATAATTCTATTCATTCAAAAGCTAAATTACTACACATTAATTGAAGTATCTCCGTCGATATTTCTCTTACTCTAACTCCATCTCACTCATTCGCTCTCTCTCTCTCTCTCTCTCTCTCTCTCTCTCTCTCTCTCTCTCTCTCTCTCTCTCTCTCTCTCTCTCTCTCTCTCTCTCTCTCTCTCTCTCTCTCTCTCTCTCTCTCTCTCTCTCTCTCTCTCTCTCTCTCTCTCTCGGAACGAATTGTAATTTCTAGATGGTTCAAGCTAATACCGTTAAGTTACACAAACCGCCTATTAGTATTAACTATATTTTTTCACTCATAAAGAGTAATGGTAGACCTTTCAAATT
>OZ023326.1:59675501-59698001 GCA_964007535.1 Brachyptera risi
ATTCGAGTCCCCAAGCAGTCTTCGGATGGAATTCTCTTGTTCTAAAATCCGTCTCACCTATCACAAACTTACGTGCGCCTCGTCCCAGGCCTATAGGCAAGCAATATTAATTGCAGTCACACAAATGAATCATCTAGCTGGATGTTAGCATCTGTATTTGATAGACTGTCTTGAAACTTACAACTCTACTTCATGTAATTAATGTTCGATTGAATATGGCGCCTGTTCGTTACGTGAACTATTATATAACTAATGGCGATGCGTTAAATCATTGTTCACATTTAGAATAATGTACGACTCCCGTGCGCGACATTGCACACTATTCAATGCTCATATTGCACTGCCAAATACGTTTGTCAAATTTACTGATCTATATTTCTATTCAGGAAAGAAGAAGTTTGTCTATCAACATAACAAATACAAAAATCAAACTACATCGAAACTACATCTCTCAAAAGCATCAAATCCTTCGATGATGTAATTACACAGGTGCAAACAACTGTACAGTTGCATTGTGGACGACCCACCTCCTGGATCCAATTATATTTAATAGGCAATTAATCCTCTTACATTTCAGACTTGAACGATTTGAGAGAAATTGAATAGATTTAGATTGAAGATCTTCAATTTTTTTATATTGGGTTGTAACGACACACTCTAATGATGACTGAGATCTATTGGCGTCATTTTCAATTTGATCCACATGAAACGCTATGGGAAATGCTTATGACTGATGACGCATCATGACGTATATTGTGCTATTCTATGTAAAACCGAGCCACATTCATGTTAATACATCTTTGATCATTTCTTCACTGATTAGTTATCATTGAGAATTCAAAACTGAGAGAGATCAATTGATTTGCAGTTGCTGGTCATCATACGAAATGGTTCAACTATCTATACAATACTATTTATTTAATTATTTATTCATTTATTTAATAACAGCTTAGGAATCACTTAGAGTTAAGTTAGCAGTGGCAGCTAGTTTCAATTGTTAGAATGGGTGTATAGCAAGATTATGCAGCAGGTTAACAATTTTAAAATTGAGATTGAAATTTAAATTGAGATTCTAAACTGATGAGTATACCACAGATTTGATTATTTCATTGAATATTTCGATTTTGGGGGGGTAAAGCATCCATGAGGTATTTGGGCAGATCATTCCACATCCGAATTGTTTGGCCCAAGAAGGAGTAACGTCCCATGTCCAAGTTGAAGCGAGGGATGGAGATCTTCAACACATGATCGCTTCTTCCCTGGTACGTTACAGGAGTGAAAAGCGTAGACACATCACTCCAGGCTGGGAAACCAGTCATAGTCTTGAAAAGACAACGGAGGGCAGCTCAAATGACACCTCTGACATGCTTCAATGTCAGAGGTAATTGATCTATTTTGATTCTGTCACGTATAATCATATCTGTATTTAACCATGAATAAGTTCCTCGATTTGAGGAAGGAAGAAGGCCATCCACAGTTCATTTATTGATATTTCCTTTTCTTTCTTTCTCATATAGGCCCCTCCCTACATGCAATTTACTGAAGAAAACGACTCATTCACAAAATTATATCGCTCATGGGTTTCAATCACGTGGGATTTAACCCCCATATTAAATATATTATCATATACTAATAATATACCGTACATCAATACACATTAATATATATGAAATACATAATATGGACAAATATATTAGTCAGTTAATTTACACATTTTTCATTATTACCTACGATCGACTCTTGTCTGTGGTGATTTATATATATCCAGATCCAATCGTTTTTCGAGTCACCATGGTCTCGATATCATTTTTTAAATTAAAAAAAAAATATATCATTGTAATATATTTTGTATATTATTATTATACATCATTACTCATATATACGTAGTCGCTGGTATCGTAGAAGCGTCTTAATGACGCCTGTTGATCTGTGGTGTGTATTGTGTGATACATACTGGATTGAATAAGGTCGTTCTACTGATATTTAAATTTTATGGTTTATTCCCGTCGAACTCATCAGTACGCATTTATTTTAACTAAGCCGTTCAACGCTTTTGAGTTCCAACTAATTTATTCATGAACACGCTATATGAACTATGTATCTGACGTAAAACTTAGATTATAAGTTTATGCCCGGTTTTGGCATTTTTTTCTACGCGGTACGTGCACGTTGGCAACTCAGACCGCACGCCGTTCCTCCTTAGTTGTCCTATACGCGCCTACCTCTGATTTGTGGAAGACTTTCTTCTTATCTCCCTACAAATTTCATCCCACGAATAATAATGACCGCTAGACGTCTAGAATACATACCAAGTTCGAAGAGTATATCTTTGGTGTCCCCCGAAGTTGGAACGTGAGAGGTGGACGACAGAGGTGAGAACTGCGTACAGTTCACGTTCCTATATCGATTAATAATTGCAAGCGTAAGCCTACTTATACAAATAGAGAAATTTATGTTCACCATTCTTTTCTGTGACCACTAACTAGTGTAATTGATTAAGGCCCAGTATTACCAAGGCTAGTTAGTATTTATCTGAGAGTTGGTGAAAACAAATAGCATGGGTAACCATGGTGACTGATAACAAGTTTGAACTGTCAGATAAAGACTAACTGGACTTGGTAATACCGTGCCTAAGAAGTATATCAACCCCAAGATAATGTTATGCTATATTCAATCCATTTGACATTCTGTTTTTGTGAATTCAATCAGTTTCAAGATGATACGTCAATGAATGTCATCACTTGAATGTCATTCTTGATATTCATTAAAATTGATTGAATTCACAAAAATATGTCATATTGATTGAAGAGTATGAAATTACCTTGTAGTTGGTATACTTTTCATTCAGTTACACCATTTCGAGAACATGGAAAATATGAAATTCTCTACTTTCGTGCATGTACCCCTCCGCGCGGAGGGACGTCGTGTGAAACTTATGTGCCATCCCTTTTGAAGAATGTGACAGATGTGAGATGAGAGTGAAGCGAGTTTGAGTCAAACTTTCAAATTAGCATCATGATGTATTAACAAATTACGTATATTTCAACTTTGTTGTCACTTATTATCTCACAATTGATGATTTGAAAAATCCATGTTCCGCTGAACTCCAGCTTAGACCTCCAAGTCTCTATGTTAGTCGGGATTGTTGAGGAAATATTCAACATTCTCGACATTATTATCACAATATAGTTGCAGGCTACAACTATATTGTAGGCCTATATCAACTCATCATAGCACAATAAGTATCAAGTTTGAAAATATCACAAATGTTTACTTCTATTACAGATGAGTTCACATTCCGAAACTCGTCTATTTCAGTCGTGTTCTATGCCACCGGGAGTTTGAGCTCACCAAAGACCCAATTCCATCATTTCACCTCTATGGTTCCTGAATGAATGAATATTAGGGTTTGAAGGCGCATTGACAGTGAGGTAATTTAGCGCCTGGCTGGACGGTTCCTGTTCTAACAGAGGTTGATAATGACATTAACATATGTGAATAAGGGACGAAAAGTTGCTTACGTTTCTGTAAGGATCTATACCAAAATGTAATCATAAGTGACTATATATAAGAACTTATAGAATATATGACGATCTTTCTTCAAATAATTGTTTTGATTATTTTTATAGAACCGTTTTGATGAAAATCGACTGGATCAATCTGATTGACTCTCATCTATATTTTGTCGAGCTGAATCTTCATTTCCATGCATCTATATATTGTTCACTGTTTCTATACATAGAACTGAAAACAGTATTCTTCGACACATTTCGTATTCTCATCAAACATCCCGTTTCCATGGTCCTTATTCACATTATAAAACATCCATCAAATCTTGTTCAACATGGCAAGGATGATTGCTGAGACAATGTTTCATTGATGGAACATACTACGAATAATTCATTCACGTTCAAATTGAAATTACATCAGAAAAGAAAAGTCACCTCTACATGCAATTCACAATTATGTCATCAACGCATAATAACCACTTCGTTTACCGCGCATTTAAACCCCAGTATTCTCTCATTTCATTCATGAAAGTAAATAGCCCGATGATCGATATCGTATCAAAATAAGAATCGCTTTTCTCACAGGTTCTTATGAGGTTTCCGATGCCACACAAGTGCTGACATCGTAAACTCGTAAAACACCTCATATTATAACTCTAGACACACACATCAGAATATACAACTTTGGTGGATGAAATAGACTGGTATGGGATAACACTAGATTTTATTCTCTTCTGAATGGGAACTGTAGAACTATATAGGGTCATATATTTACAACATTTCCAGTTGAAGTTTACTGTTAATTACAGTCTTGAACCGTTAGTTTGATATGTCTACGAAAAACAGAGAACTCCGTTGAGTTCTTTCATTTTGATAGCGTGCTATATGAAGTGTTCTTGAACCAACGCAAAAGACAAAAAGTCATAAAACAGCTACCATACGATCATGGATTTCTACATTACCTGTAAGGGCATAACAGAAGTGCTCGCTGAAAAATGAATATGGCTATTAGAAAAGAAGAATCTTGTGATTAGAAAGTGAATATGTAATTCCTTATGTGTATTCGAAAAGTGTGTGTTACATAATCCCTGAGTGAATATAAATGGGAGTTTATGAAGCTAAAAGTATGTGATTAGAATGATGTAATGATGATGAATTGTGCATTCGCATGCGTCGAGAGTCATGAGCTTTTTGTTGATGTTCCGCACATGTCCCGTACTTTATTGATCATAATGAATACCGGTTATTTGTCTGATAAATCCACACTGCATAATATTTTCTTCGGTTCAGTTGAATGCGAAAAATATCGTTCGTTCTCTTGATGAATAATGATATTATATAGGCCTACAACAACTTGGTAATAATAGAGTGAAACATATTATAGCATGAGTGCAATCGGCTCATTAGGAATCTTCATGGGTCAAGTCATAATTAATACAATTTCGGTAATTGTAGAAGCAGCTATTGATGGCATACAAGCGCGATGTGAACTCACAAACTTGGCGAAATTTTGGAAATAAATCCAACAAATTCGTTTCACGTTGTACACTGTACATATATAGCCTATACAAAATTGTATACCGTGAGCAAGCCTATATATAGCAGATAACAATCCAATTGAAAATCATTATGCCCCATAATGAAATTGCCTCGGCCTATTGTATAATGTTTATGTCGATGCTTATGAATTTTGAGCCGTCGATAACACTTTTTTATTAGTGGCGGACAATTTGCCAGTGGACAATTTGCCAGGCTATCTTTTCCTGGGAGTCGGTACAATTTGCCAGGCTGTGTTTGATGGGTAGGACAATTTGCCAGTGTTGATCAGATTACAACAAGGGGGCCAGGACAATTTGCCAGGCTGTTTTTGATGGGTAGAACAATTTTCCAGGGTCGTTCAGGTATGGAATAAGGAGGTCAGACAATTTGCCAGGTTGTTTTTGATGAAGTGATCCTTATTGCTCCGAAAGTTATGTGCTTAGTGAAATTCAATTGAAAATTAATTGTTCATTGATGAATTTCCTTCAATTTCTTCAGTTCTTATATAGGCCTATATGTCTCTAAAAAACAGATAATATTAGTGTACCCTAACATCTAGATTCTAGCGTATGACAGAAATTTGAACTCTTGATCTCACATTTCCTTTTTCAATCATTTCCTAACGAAAGAATTATTATCGTCTTTCGATAAAATAATATGAAATCATTCATATCATAACTTTGAGAGAGGTACAGATTTTGATAATGTGTTTCCAAGTTACAGAGATTGGGTAAACCATGATTCGCCTTATAATCGGGGAGCCTTTCTTCATGTCAAGTGTTCAATGTGGATAAAAACGAACTCCAATTTTAAAATGTTTTCGAAAAACATCATTTCAACTCGAACTGAGTGTTATCGAAAAACATATTATTTCAACTGTACTCGAACTGAGCAAAGCATCACATTTATTGTCCGTATAGAGGTTGAGCGGTTTGAGGTTGAAGGTATTTCATTACTTTACAATTTAGAGGGTTTGATTAGTTATTTGGTTTCAACAAGCTAGTACGGTATCGAGAGACGAATAACTGAAATGTTTGTGAGATGAATAATGTATCTAATTCTTTCAGTCTGTGCAAGTTTTTTTCATGTGTTTGTTTGTAAATCGCAATCTTGAAACTTCCTAATTAGTTTTTGTTGACTGACGTTCGTATACGTACCATCTGGGGGTCGAATTGCCTTATGTAAGTCTATACCATGGAGACTAATAAGTCTATGGAGCTGCTTGCGAGTAAACTCAGTTTGATCGAGCAGTATTCTTTAGAAACTGCCAACTTCCGATTTAATATCGTACAAAAATATCAGCCATCATTGTTGAAATGATTGAATCCAGGGAATGACCGGCATCAATAACAGTTTTGAATATTCTATAGTCATGTGCTAATGATCCTTCAATCAATATTTGATTTTTCTTTCTTAGTTTCAGGTTCATATTTCACATACCGTATCATGTCTTTGATTTCTTGTATGAACGTAATAATATACCGGCACATGTAGCTGAGTGGTTAATGCACTCACTTCATGTGGTCCGTGAGGTGAAGGGGCATATCGGACCTGGTTCGATTCCCGCCACCGTCCATCTTCACGGTTTTTTTTTTTGGTTTCCTACTGTAGTCTAGGCTAATGCCGGGATGGTTCCTACAATCTGGGCCACGACCACTTCCTTCCCATTATCCTCCCCAATACCTAAGAAACCTTAATCTAATCATCCCATCATCTCATCACTCATTCATTCGACGCCAATAGATCTTAGTTATCATTACAATGCGTCGTTAAAAAACCATTAAAAAAAAGGAATGTAATCATGAAAATTATAGGTTCTATAGTCCACTCGGTTGGGAAGTTGGGCTCTGCGTTGGTAACTGAAATCTAGACACCATTCGTATTCGTATTCATCACTAACAAGAGTTAATTCATTCATCATCCGTTCATTGAAACCCGGATTCACACCTCCAAATAGCCCATCTGTTTGATGAGTCGTTAAGCATTCGATAATCATCGTCATGAAGAAAATATGAAAAAACCCTCCCAAGATACAGAATTATTTTTTATTCATCACGCTTTTTATATTTTTTTCCCAAGAATTCCATCATCATAAGCAAAAAGCATTGAATAATACATGAACATAAAGCAAGCGGGAGATTTTTCATAAAAGTAGAAAAATGTACTTAAATATGAGTAAGAAAATGTTAAATAATGCAGTTGATATAAGTAGAACTGGAAAGTATTCTTTCTTGATTCTTGTTATTCCGATGAAAAAGTCTGAAAAATAATAAATGAGACATTTAGATTTCGGTCGTCAACACGCTTGCGAAGGTCTCATCACCGTATGTATCACAAGTCACTGAGTTACACACAATAATAAGAACACTCGATGCACACATAGATGCACATCGGTCCACACATGATACTTAAGAGTATCTTAGGTCTATTTTGGTCAAATTTGTTCTCAGAAATTTGTTCTCAGAACTGACCTCTGACCCAACGTTCCAGCATGGAAAAGTTCAGCCACATTATTGTAGGCATACTAACTCTCAGCTCTTCTTTTCAATCAGGCATTAGCTCTTACAAAACACTCATGTAGGAACGATTTGCAGGCGCATGTTTCAGAATATTATACTCATAATACATTCACTCAATCACACGGATATCATTCAAAAATATGTTCTTCCAGATTTTATATCATAACTTATTGAAAAGAAAAATTTCAATATCACTAATTATAGATATACTTAATCAGTAGTATGGTTATAAAATTGATGGTATAGGTAACCCAGCCATTCTTTCAACTAACACTTAGTTTAGGGTTTGGTCTAATGTTAGCTCGGACGTCTCTCTCTTTGATGGACAGGTAACCGATGGAAACGTGCGCACCAAAGTGAGAGGCTTGGTTTGATCAGTCTCGTAATAATGCAGCTTTCTTGTGCATGATATGTGGCTAGCTTCATTCTGTTGACCACTCAACTTTGCAACTTTTTACTATACCGCAGCAATGGAGGCGTTGCATCGCCGATTATCGACTAAAAGTTCGAAGTATTTGTATGACTTTTTATAGTAGGGCCTACTGAAATTTTGAAAAGTATTTTGTTGAAAAATAATGTTGCATATTGTAGTGTCACGTCTATAATCATGCACAAATAGCTTCCTTAGCAAGTCCAAGTCCAATTGAAAAGCAAAAACATAATGTAAAAAAAGATCTACATCGGTAATGGGTCCTGTACCACTTAACTACTTACTACTATAGGAAACTTATAGTTATAGTATATGACTTGACTGTTTGATACGCAAAAAGAAAAATATCAGCGTATTAGTGACATCTCACTTGAGAATAAATGAGCCTAAATTGTGAGTGTTTTTTTTTCTCGCAAGTAATGGTGTAACAAAACATCAGTAAAAATAATTTTGATGAACAATATGATAACTGCACTTGCGCTCGTAAAAATGGTACCTCAACAACTATTTTTTTTTTAAATAAACGTCTACCTGCTCAATCGATCCAAATATGTCTGAAACTGTAGTTGTAAATACTTTCCTCTTTCCTGTGTCTCTATTTCGAGTCAATTCGCTTAATAAATTCTATCCAGCATCAATTTAAATTCTGTTCTACGGTCCAGTTTATGTGATCACCAATGTATATACGTGAAACTAGAAGCTATTTTCACTTCTACCTTTTATAACTGCATATTCACAACAGTTTCATGAGTGTTATATCTCACGTGGTTATGAATCTTTTTTTCTGTCTTCATCAGTGATGGTTACTATCATAGATAAAAAGGATTTAAAATAGATGTTCCACTCGTATGGTCGAAATACAAGATTGAACAAATTACATTTTTTGACCATCGGCCGTCGGAAGATAGTTTTATCGAAAGGTCAAATGGTCGAATAATTGAATTTTAGAACAATCTTTTCATAGTGAGATCCCTCTGTCAAATTATCTTTTTGTCGACATTATGATAACTTTAACTATCGAAAACAAATCGGTCTTCCGATTAGATGACACTTTGACGAAATGATGTGTATAGCCAAATAGATGCAGACAACAAAAATAATCCGAAGATGTATTTTTGTGGTTACAACTGTTCCTCAGTCTTCATACAATGTTGTGTGAATGAATAATTAGCTTCACACGATACTGCATTCATGATCGAATGAATTTACATCTAAATAACCACAGTATTGCGAGATAAATAATGAATTAATAGAAGTGAACAGATAAATGTATGAACGTTAGATTTATTATTATGTCCTTTATGCTCATAATTTCGTAACAGCTGATACAACCAAATAGAATAACAGAATGTAAAACCATTGCCTGACGCGCCCAGTTGTTATACTGGATACAACAACAACAAAAACAGTAACATCAACAACAGGGCAGCTAGCAACATATTGTAGAGGCGGCATACCAAAACGGAACAATTCCTACATTACATTGTGGTTTTCTGTGTTATACTGAATAGGATTTTCGAGTTGTAAAATAAGCTAGCTTGGTTCATTATCATATACGTTTCCCATTGTTTTATGCAGCTTCGCTGTGGGGGGGGGGGGGAGGAGGAGGGAGAGGTGGAGTTGTAATAGTTGAGGGAGACTCGAGCCTTCAGTGGGGTTTTTACAGGAATAAATCCTCCCGTTGTCCTGTTTATAACTGAATGCCATGTACCTTGTAGACCGTATGATCGAGATCTACATCTCGAATGAAATTCCATGCCGTCTATTACATATGATACGCTAGTAGTAGGGCTACGAGATATATGAAGTGTATAATTACTTCACAAGTTACATGTATGCACGTACTTCTTGTATGTATAGGCCTAGGCTAGGTAAGTGTTATTCTGTGAATGAGTGAAGTTTTTTGTCGATCCACAACTCTACATTGTACAAGTAGTGGCTTATTCAATCCTAATGAAATGTTCATGTTTGCAAATGCCCCCATTTATATACAATGAAAAATATTTTTGAGATGAAAATGAGCGAACTGCTCTTCATTATAATCAATAATGCTGAATTGAGAACACAAAACCTCACCAAAGAGGTACAATTTGTTTCGTTTTGATAAAAGTGATAATACAAAATGTGTCGTGCACGAGTGACTCAGTTTAACAACAAAAGTGGATGTAAATGTTTTTCATTTCCTCACTCATCCAGCGATGACACTCACAGCGTTTTCATTATATCCTAACGTCAGGCAGAAGTACCCTTTATATGGAAAGTATTTTCTCGAATTACTGCAAACCATTAT
Source organism: Brachyptera risi (assembly GCA_964007535.1). NCBI lineage: Eukaryota > Metazoa > Arthropoda > Insecta > Plecoptera > Taeniopterygidae > Brachyptera > Brachyptera risi. The sequence goes on from OZ023326.1 coordinate 59,685,789, forward strand.
ATATAAAATAATGGCACCATGATTATATAGAGGTTCAGCTATACGCGCTGCTCTGAAATAGTATATAATGACATCGCTAAACCTGTATAATTACGGTGGTCATTACCACTAATACAGCCAACACAAATAGTAGAACTGTAATTACATACGAAATGAAAAGTAAATTTATGATGGAAAAAGAGTGTGAGTGTATGAAAAATGAAATGTGAAAGTAGATTAAGAACTTAAAATTCAAGCCGCTCCAAAAGCATACTTACATTTTGGTGACTCAGCTGCCTAGCTAGGGCAAACTGTTTAATATAGGGTATATGTCATAATATACTATGAGCAAGTTGTGAAATTCTCGCGAGGTGACTTGTACAGCTCGAAACAAAAGTGAGAGTATCTTTTCTACCTGACCATAAACCAATCAATTTGGAAGGATTTGGAAGGTGGATTTTGGATTTGGAACGAACAGGAACACACTTCTACTTCTCGTTCAAGCCTCATACAGTCATACTCCACATATATATAAAAAAAAAAAAAATTACAATACAAATATTAATTATATGACAGAAATTGAATAGGGAGAATGAAATAATTGAAATTAACGAATGCTGAATCAATTACCACCGAGACGGGGGAGCCGGTAGCTGGGACGATCATTGTGATTATATATACTACAAACTCAATGGCACAAGGCACCGTAATTCAGGATCTCGGGGTACGGTTCCCGACATGGTCGACCATTCCGACGAAATTCTTCCTTGGTTTCCCTTTGATGTTATTGTGGGCAATACGGGGATGGCTTTTGATACATCAGACATGACCGTTTCTTCGCACTATCCAAAGCACCAAACAAAAATAAGACCTTCCATTTCACCTACCCGTCATCTCATCCATCATCCACCGACGACTTTCAATCTTAGTCATCATTATACAGTGAAAAACCCTAATATAAATACAAATGTATAAATTAATATATGTAAAGCAAGACTGGGGCTCATCTTATACCAAATCTGCTTTTTATTAGCAATCTTCACACTGTTTGCTGCGAGTTCCCATCTCTGTTGTACTGTATGGAAAATTTATATTTTAGTATCGAAACCGTACCTAACCAACTTACGCCTTGACGTTTTAATTTTTTCCATCATGTGTGGATCATAATATTACGTCATAACAATAGGATTGCTGTCATATAGAGTGGTTTATCAAGCTACATGAAGATGCATCCTGAAGAAAATATACTGATATACGCTCTACAACTAGAAGACTGTTCTGGTTACATAATTCTGTTACATATATTTGATATTCATAATAATTTCATCTCATTTTCATACTATAGTCAAAATCGGCCTTCGTAGAGAAAAAGTGTTGAAATTAGGTAAGATTTTTTGAAAAGTTACAATAAACTATTGTAAATCAGCTGCTGATTTTTTATCATGTTGATGTATTATGAACTGAACATAATGGGAATGTCATCATTTTTCATTCCTCTTTCTGGAACATGGTTTGTATATACCTGTACCGATGAGCGTTCTTCAATATTAACGTTTGCTAGCGTCCGGCAGTTCCGGTCCTTATCCCGCGTCATTCCATACCTTGTTTCACTTAGTGGTGGTCCCTTGACACCATTAATCAGGAGACCAGTGTGTTGTGTGTAATTGCAGTATTAAGGAAACCAAAATAAAACACTGAATATTATCACGAAATGGATCTGACAATGAGGGAATTGAATAGGTACAACATTAGTCTATTCATAGAAGATTCGTCTTCGAGCTCCGTGGAAGTGTGTTTTAATGTTTTTGGGCGTAGCTGATAACCTGAATGTACAGGTTCATTATTCTCTTTGTCAGTTATATACTATTTAACTAAGATTAATTTGATAGTTCATTATTGAGACAAGTGGTCGAGTGGTTATAACACTGAACTGTCATTCAGGACACCGGGGTTCGATTCTCATCATGGTCGACCATCCTGACAGGGGTTTTTCGTGGTTTTCCTCTGTCGTTCAGGTCCCTTAACAACAGGCCATGACCAACTCCTTCCCACTATCCAAAAACATCAGATAAAATAATCTTTTATCTCATCGTCCCATTAACTCATGTATCATTCACCGACGCCAATAGATCTCAGTCATCAGTACAGTGCGTCGTTAAACCCAAAATAACAATAATAATGATAGTTCCTTTTGGAGAACATAATAATAAGATACGTTTTATGACAAGCGAGCGCAATGAACATTCAAATCTGGTATTTAAAAAAAAAATTCCAAGCACTCAAATTGCCAATAAAGTGACTGAACCAGAGATTCTATTTCCGACACTTTCCTAGTTTATCTCCTCTAGAATGAGTTCAAACTAGTAAAACATCGTTTGAAACTATTTGTGTAACTTAATAATGTCCTTACATGCAATCTTGTTGAAGGCAATAAACTCTGTACTGGATCAGCGCACTGCGCCACACCTACACGGCTTTAACTCGACAAATTTTTCGATTAAACTTTTCTTACAGAAATGTGCGCTTTGAAGACTTGAACTGGAATACAGCACGCTTTTGATGCATGATGAAAAACGTGTCTTTACTAATCATTTCACAACGGTTCGTTGAATCAACACTGAATCGTTCAAGATTTGTTATTTTTTCAGATTTTCATTTCGTTTTCCCGTTTTAGTGAAATAATCGACTGGTTTCCAACATATTCTTTTTCAATGATACCGTGCAATGAATACCAGTGTTCTCATTTGTCCCAGTAAATTACTGCAATGACGGCTCGAGAAACCTCATTTATGAAGTTCAAATATCGATGATCTACTATACCAATATCTAGTTTATGTGGTTTGCAATTGATATGATAAGCTTAGTTTCAAAACATTTATTATATGTATAAGTTACATATATATACATATATATATATATATATATATATATATATATATATATATATATATATATATATATATATATATATATATATATATATATATATATATATATGGATATATATATATGAATATATATATATATATATATATATATATATATATATATATATACATATATATATATATATATATATATATATATATATATATGAATATATGAATATATATATATGATATATATATATATATATATATATATATATATATATATATATATATATATGTATATATATATATATATATATATATATATATATATATATATATATATATATATATTTATATATATATATATATGTATATATATATATATATATATATATATATATATATATATATATATATATATATATGAATATATATATATATATATATATGTATATATATATATATATATATATATATATATATATATATATGAATATATATATGAATATATATATATATATATATATATATATATATATATATATGTATATATATATATATATATATATATATATATATATATATATATATATGACCTTCACTTTTCTATTATAATATACCAAGAGAATACAAAGACCGTACCCTTAGCACATCCTTTCATTATTTCCCACCTCTTGATGACGTCAGTCGTTTGTGCTACGTTTGTGCTGTTTCGAGCACGTGGCTGGTTGGCCGTTGATATTTTTGTTTGTGCTGCCCTCCTGTCCCAGAATTGAATTTTGAAAAAGAGGGTGCCGAGGGTACACCAGCATCCCTTTCAACGAATTTAAAAAAGCAGCCATGCAAATCGTTTGTGCCTGTTGGTGCTGTTGAAATTTTCGTTTGTACTGCCCTCCTTTTACCCAGGGATCGTATCTCAAAAAAGGGGTGCCTAATTTGTTCTCACATTGGTTGAAAGAGGGTGCGGGCGTACCCTCAACCCTCAGCACCCCCTTTTCTAGAATTCAATTCCGGGGCAAAAGGAGAGCACCACAAACGTAAATTCACACACACACACATATATATATATATATATATATATATATATATATATATATATATATATATATATATATATATATATATATATATACATATATATATATATATATATATATATATATATATATATATATATATATATATTACCCATTACAATGATAATCATCGGAATTATTCGTTAGTATTCATTGTATTGCATGCATAAATGAAATTATAAGTGTAGGAATTGTTCACATGTATACTCCGTTATAGGCCTAATTGTCAGCAGCGATGGTATATCATGAATATTGAAAAACTAATTCAAGGAATTGTGCACTACCTATGTATCCATATGCATTATGCATGATGCCGCTACCTATAGTGCGCTAGATAATAACTCACCTCAGAGGAATTATCTGAGTTTGATGTATTCACACTTCATATGACATGCAATCAATTAGACGTACGTACAAGTTGATCAACTTTGATACAACTCGATATACGACTGAACTCGATGATTTTTCCAAACCCGATCTGCATTACGAAAACCATATCGGTTCGTTATAGATTCCGTATATATATATATATATATATATATATATATATATATATATATATATATATATATATATATATATATATATATATATATATATATATATATATATATATATATATATATATATATATATATATACATTTACATATATATATATATATATATATATATATATATATATATATATATATATATATATATATATATAAATATATATATATATATATATATATATATATATATGAATATATATATATATATATATATAAATATGTATATATATATATATATATATATATATAGATATATATATATATATATATATATATATATATATATGAATATATATATATTTATATATATATATATTTATATATATATATATATATATATATATATATATATATATATATATATATATATATATATATATATATATATATATATATATATATATATATATATATATATATATATATATATATAGTGATAGTATAGATACCTGACCATCCTAATACCATAGTTGCATAGAGCTACAATGGTGTTTTTAGTATGGCATAGGTATATTCAGAAAAAACGGGTACAAATATATGAATTCCACATCATAGTTTGTAGTTCTGGGAAATCCAGATTAATTGTTGGGAATAGTAAATGAACAACGCATATTATTTCAACAATCTTTGTATTCAACATCTCTGCGTACGCACGTTGTATTCCTATAGCTAACCCGCTTCACGGAGGTGCATTAACTTGGCCCCCACATTTCAAATTCAAATTTACTCTGAATGCATTGAAATGTGCTCGTTTTGTGCTGTAATGTACTACAAAAAAATCGTTTTATGCTGCGATCGTTATTTAGTTATTCTGATTTCAATGTTGAGGGGCCAAGTTAATGCCAAGTGAATAGTCAGCCCCTCACATTTGACATGTACACTTCTCCTAACGTTGCCGAAATGTGCTCATTTTATGCTGAAATGTACTGTCGATAAATCGTCTTGTGCATGCTACCGTTTCCAGGTTATTCCACATTTATTGTGCGATGGGGGGAGGCAAAATTGGAACATTTTTGGGCATTGGATCAAATCATTTGCATTGTATTTTCGAGATGTGCTAGTTATGTGCTAAATTTTGTGCTGACATGTGACCATTTTTACCTCCTTTCCCCACACACTGAATGTGCAATAACTTGGAATCGGAAGCAGCACAAAACGATTTCTCTACAGCACATTTCAACACAAAAAAGCACGTCTAGGCAACGTCATTATGAGTATACATCTTGAATGTGGGGGCCTGGTCATTATAACTTGGCATCAACTTGCAATCCCCCCCCCCCCCCCACACACACACACATTCAAATCGGATTAATTAAAACGAAAGCAGTACAAAACGATTCTTTTGCAGCACATTTCAGCACGAAATCATCGATATGTTGCACATTTCAATGCCTTTGGAGAATATTTGAATTTCAAATGTTGTGAGGTCGAGGGCGAAGATGATGCACCTGCTTTACGGTACAACATCGGTCGTTCAATACTCCCAATGGCGTCATGGGCTCAGATTTCAGCTGCAATTATGAAAAACTTCATTACGACAAGTGTAGAAATAGGAAAATGATAATTATAAATAAAATCTCACCCTATATTGAACAGAAGTCGTTTCAGGTGTTTTAACAATTGAACCAAAATCGCGGGCAAATTACACGCACTGTGTTGTGCTCGCCAGGCACAACACCCCCTCGCCATCTTCAATTTCCTCCACTTTCATTCTCTCCACAAGTCTCCTCCATACTTCCATATCATCCCACCACTCTTCGCCCTCCACTCTTTACCACGATTCTTTTCTTTCTTCCACATCCTACCTTATTCATTCTTCTCATCTTATTCTCGAACTTCCTCGCTTCCTCTTTCTTCCGGCTGTTCCTTTTTCGAACTCGCGCATCGGTATTCGCTCCCTACCCATCCTTCCCATGTGCCAGTACCACCGTAGTCTCTCCCTTACCATCCTGCAACTCAATCCATTCCCTCAGCACTTTTGTACTCCTTACTTTCACTCTTAAAATGATGAGTATAAAGGTGAAAATTACTCTCAAATGAAAATGAGAAATACATGTTTTAAAGTCGGGCAGGGACGTCAACATTGCCATTCCCATCAAATAATGTGTGTATGTACAATTGATGAACTGAACTGAATTTTTCACGAAGCCGATTTAGCAAGAATAATTTCGGTCGAGATATGAGTGATGCTATTATAGTGGAATGTATATTACGTACAAGAGAAGAGTTCAATTATATTTGTATATAATATCTATATTGCTCTTTTATTCAAATGGTTTGGTGGAGTTTCATGTATGCGTGTGCACGTCAAGATTGGAATGTGATCGCATGCTAAGATCGTGAAATAAAAAATTAGGTAAGAGGGGCAAGATTTGATTGACTTTAAGATCCGTTGTAGACCCACTCTCACATTTTACATGTCATGTCAAACATGTTTAGAAGCCAAAGTTCTGGAATATTTTTGTCTCAACAATTTGTTATTATTCAATTATTATTCATTGCTTTAATAAGATCACTATTGTCAATGTGACAAATTGTCATTGCATATTTTTCTTTTTCTTTTTGAAGCAAATGGCTGTCATACTATTATCTGACAGCCCGCACACAATTCATTGTCTTGAAGGGATTCCTGCATCTTCCCCTATGATACTAAATTCTCATTTGTAATGTAATTCGAAATTTATATCAGTAACGAATGAAAGATATTGCTCTTCCCTCACATTCCATTGTATCTTTGTTATTAATCCCGAAACTACAGAGATTGACTAATTCCTATGTTGATATATCAATAAAAATTGTTCAAAGAAGAAATTATCATTATCATAGGGCCTACATTAGTATTATTATTATTGAATGAGCGAAGCGAAAACTCAAATTAACCGTACTCAAGAGAAAAGTACATGTCTTTTGTTGTCTTTTTTGTCTTCCTTTGTTTTTTTCACGCTCCACAGGTCAGACAAAAATCCAAATTCAGTGGAAACTTGGCATAGTCAAGTGTCCTCATCTAATTAGATACAGTACTACTACTGTATAGTTTTGAGCCGCAATCGGTTGCACCACTTCTGAGAAACATTATTCCGATGTTTAAAAAAAAAAAAGAATAACTCGGAGGAGAAAAATCGTTGAGAATATTTCGTTCAAAAGGATTCTAATTTTCACGGAATTTCAATATAACAATGTTATACATTATTCCGAACTCATACTCAAATCGAATCAGCTGTTTTGATGTAACAAAATATAAAATATATTGTTTTCACATCACTCAAAGCTAATTCAAGCAACAAGTGTCACGTCAATTAATTAATAACGATTAAAACAAGGTATTATTTATTATTGAAGAAATTAATTGGAATGAGTGATGAATCAAATAGCAGGGCAGTGACGTGATTGTTTGGATCTCAAGGTTGATATATACATAACCAACCAGAGATATGTTGACATGTTCTAGCTCATCCATCAACGTGGAACCACATGACGCGTTTTCTCAGTTATATTGATCAGTATTTGCATCACTATTGTATTGCAATCGGAAAGCAAAACTGGAATGATTGAAAATTCATTAATTGATTGAAATATATCAAAACAAATCCCACTGTGTATTTGATCATCTTTATCGAGAGTGAAAATGAATTAATCAAATTGATAATCATAACATTTCAAATTTTAAATATTTTCCTCTGGTTTGACGTAATTTGATATATTTACCAAGATATAGCAATATCAACATCATAATATAAAGAAGGTGTACCGACTCGCGTCTTCAAAGTGAAATATTTCCGGAGTCAGAGTCTGGGACCAGGGTCCCGATTACCTGTAGCGCAACTATCGCTTTTAAATGGAACTACAGAACCATTCAATGCCACCTGTACCGTATTTATTGTATTAATATCGGGTTTAACAACGCACTGTACTATGACTACAATCTATTGGCGTCGGACCGGTACCGTAGCCACTCTTATCTATATCGAATTCATGAGAAAATCCGCTAAATCGCGACAGGCAATCCGGACCTTTGGCTCTCAACTGACTGCAAGAAACCACAAATATCTTCCATGTTATCAGTATGGGAGTCGGACAAAATATGTCGTATCACTATATAGTGCATTTACTCTTGTCCCTGTGGAAAAATGTAGCCTCGATTCAACTGCCGTATTTTTTTAAAAATTCTAGCCAAACTTCATCTCGTATCAACTGAATATTCCCCACGTGTGTGTCTCATCCTCTATCCTAAAACAACTCTGGTGTTTCCTCAGTCTAACTTATTGTTTACTTACTCTTATTGATCGAGTGTGTGTATATACGTTATTGTAAAGTTTGGCCGCTTTAGTCTTGGACGCGCCTCCCCAAACGGCACACCACATAATATACAAGCGAGCGAACATCCAACGCACAGTGAAAATGGATGTACTAAATATACGTTTCAATGCCCCTCCGAGCATTGTGTAGTGACAACAACACTGCGGTAACGAATACAGCGTCGCGGCGGATGTTCCATACGACGCCCGTTGAGGACGCGTACAATTGTACTAGTAGATTAAGTAGAGAGGCTATAAATTTCGTTGCTCGCTTTTTTCTACGTAAGAAAGAAATTAGTGACTATACGCCTATATTATAATGGTTGAATATTTATTTGGAAAATCTTCGTCTTCAGGTTTATTTGTTTATATGTTTGCATTTTCCGTATCTATTTATGTTTCGACTGTACGATCATTATTTGGTTATTGCTATAATTGGTTTGCTTGTTGATAGGAATGAATATGCCAGCTACTACAGATACTCTCAACATTAATTGGATGAGCGTAGCGAAGACTCAATTTCACTGTACTTGAAAAATCGATTTTTTTTTTTTTTCGCGCTCTACAGGTCAAACAGAAATTCAGATCATGATGAAACTTGGCACACACATGGACCCCTATCTGAATTGATGCTGTATAGTTTTGAGGCAAAATCGGTTCAACAATTCTTGAGATAAATCATTTTGAAGTTTTCAAAAAACCCATATGAATAAGCCAGGCGGAAAAGAATGACAAAGTGAATTTTCTCTGAAATTTTTCAAATTTCCACAGAACTCGAACAACATAATAAAACACATTATTACTGACTTTTACAATAATCGGATGTGACGTTTCGGAGTAAAAAATTAAAAAATGCGATTTTTATTATGTTCAATTTCATTAATTAGAAAAGCCTACGAATACTATCAATTAAATCAAAGCAACAAGTGTCACCACTTGATTGTTAACGATTAAAACAAAGCCTTCTTTATTATCATATGAATTAATAATGGAAAATAAGATGGCAGTGATGTAATGGTTTGGATCTCAAGGTGTATATATATAATAACCAATCCAAAGATAAGTTGATATGTTCCAGCTCATCCATCAACGCGGTAACACATAACGCGTTTGCCTTCGTTACGTGAAGCTGGATTTGTATCTGGACCCCATCGTGCAAATGGGGAATCAGAATCACGGGGCTACAGACTCCATATAGTTACATTGTGAACGTATTACACAAGTGATTCTGATGAATTGAAATAAATTAGATTTTGTGCAAGTTTATCTCTCTGAAAGTGCTGAAGTGTGCGATGGCATCAGAGTTATTTACCATTTTTTGTGATAGTTATTGAAATACAAAGTTGTCATTCTGAGAGATTTTTCGTAATTTTCTTCACTTCGAGATTAATTTTGTAAGGAATGTATCAATATTAGGGTTTTACGGCGCGTCAACGACGAGAATTATTTTGCTCTTTTGTAAGGAAAGCGCCAACTTGATGGCGCATAATGGTCGTTTAAATGGTCATGCTAACATTTTCAAATTGGTTCATGAAACCTTAGAGTCGTTTCTAGGTCGTATACTAGTATGCAAGACTCGCTAGTTTATAGTTTCCTCAGCTTCAGCAACTGTCTATAAGTATACGTCTTGTATCGAAGCCATCTCGTCTGATACCAACAGTGCTGCTAGTTCCACCAAAATCTGTGCGAAACGCTAGGTGAAAAGAGGCCAGGGGCCCTATTCTCGAGTTTTCGTTTAGCAAAACGTATGCGTTTTAGCGATCACGTGACCGACAAAACGCAAGATTTCCTTAAGACCCTATTCTCGAACTTCAACACGTACGATATATCGTCTCGCACTGCGTCACGTATGGCCTATTTCTACTCGCCTCAAAAAAGCGGGCGAGTACTGTCAAACGCATACGTGTTATGGACACTTTTTTGTCGTTTCAAGATTAAAAAAAAGAAAAACAATTTCGCGTGGTGATGAAATAATGAAACAATTGTATATAAGTGGTACCACATGTGTATAGAAGTACGTTTTAAGCTTCTGATTTCTGATTTTCTGATTAGCTCTATGAAAAAATATATATTTTAATATCACTATCTTCACTTCCTATTGACCTCCACTTATAGATTACTACTGTACTAGGCCTAAATTAGACACTAACCTAAAAATAAATGAAACTACGATTCTCCTTTCATATTTAAAATTAACTAAATTAAAAGAGATAGGTATATGAATAAGAGTAGGTCTAGTTTTTAGTAATATCCTATGAGCATGTACAAAAAGAAATTCACATTCCATTTTGAATTTTTATATAGTATTATAGTGTAGGCCTGGACCTAAACTTGTAACTTGGGGCTAATTAGAATTGCGATAAAGATAATAATTATTAATTTTGCTTACCTCGTTGTTTTCAAATACTTTTGACATTCCATAACCTAGAAATGTTTTGTTATGGAGCGACGGACAGCTCACAGCTGTTTTTCTGTGATTTGATTGGCCCAAAATAAGGGAATAGTGACGTCTACATGACGTCAGCAAGACGCATACGTTTTAGCTCTTTCTGAAAACTCACTTCGAGTAGAAAAAGTGGAGAATAGGGTTTTTGGTTTCTCGAAACACGTATGCGTTTCCGAGCCATACGTGTGAGTCGCATGCGAGTTACTCGCACTGGAAAACGTACGAGCTCGAGAATAGGGCCCCAGTGGGTCACGCTCAACGCATGCGCGCACCGGATGTACGTCATTGTTGGCGGCAAGACGTCGATTGTTAACATCAACTGGACCACGTGACTGGCCTCTTTTCACCTAGCGTTCCGCACGGATTTTGGTGGAACTAGCGGCACTGTTGGTATCAAACTTCCAGCGCTCGGAGATAGCATGATACAAAATCTATACCTATAGACCGTACGGCGTCAGCTTACGTTCATTATTATAATTCCTTGATTTGTTGCAAACTTTGAACAAACTAAATTTGTTTCAAGCCTTTCTTGTCTTTATTCTTCCACTTTGAAGCACGTGTGAGTGGATTCAGAGGTATATCAGTTTTGTCAATCACTATTGAGTGGTACTAGATATACAAATACATCAATACGAGAGAATCACAGATATTTTAAATACCTTCAAGATGGTATGAGTAGAAACTATTCATCTTAGATCGCATATTTTCTACAGGTATACAGCTGATGAGAAAACATATTTCAGATGTATACATGTGAACGTGTTAGAATACAAGGCTAATATAGTCAGGTGTTTATGCCTTGAATAGTTTTCGGGTATACTCCAACGTTTTATCTGAAATGACTACGAAACATGAATGAAATTACATTTTAATGAGGGTATAAATTATTCACCTTGATATTTATACTTCTCAAAATTGAATATATATGGCTGTATAGGCCTATATTCAAAATTTTAGCCACTCTCGATAGCTCGGTCAGCTGAGACAC
>OZ023326.1:59700501-59720501 GCA_964007535.1 Brachyptera risi
ACATATATATATATATATATATATATATATATATATATATATGTATATATACATATATATATATATATATATATATATATATACATATATTTATATATATATATATATGTATATATATATATATATATATATATATATATATATATATATATATATATATATATTATATATATATAAATATATATATATATATATATATATATATATATATATATATATATATATTAATATCATTTCGAAAAAATGTTACACTGTGGGTATAACGCACGACAGGATCCCAGGTGCGATCAAACCTGGTGTTTATCTGTCGCCTCTACCTCTCGCCCACTTCTCACCCACCTCTATGAGTAGGTGTATACTTTACGAGTAGAACCGCTATGTCAATTTCTACTAATTTGATGATGAAGCCAAACAGCATGACCGAACAGCATGGTAGAAAGGAATATTATAAATCAGACGAATATATATAGGCCTACCACAGTTTTTTAGTGTTCACTGATTCTAAACATTACTTGATTTAGTGGCAATTAATTGCATGTACTTTGTTCATAATAAGTTATGGGTGACAGTCAGCGCATGCCTCTCAACCCGAAATGGAGGTGTGACTTTTATTACTGAATACGGACGATTTTGATTGATATTCACCCCAAGTTCAAAGTAAAACATCATTGCGTAATTTTCTTGTAATATAAGTTTTTGCTTGATATTTTGGAAATACAGAAGAGTTACATTTGGATATATATTTTTTTTATAGCTTCTGAAGTATTTATAGCGTCATATGAGTGAAATGTCAATGTTTTAGAGGACTCATAATCAGATACGGGACGTGAATAAATAAACGAAAATAATCCTCTCCTAGATCTATGATTGTCAAGAAAGTTTCAGTGGCTGTAAAACCTATCGATATTTCACTAACGAAACACAAGGCAACCATCTGGATGTATTTGGATCACTGAACACTGAATATCAACTAAGTTCTAATCATAAAATATCTTTTGAAAATATCTTGACCAGTGATCATAAACGCTCTGTTATCCGATGTGATATACCCCATTATCGTATTCACATATAATTTTTAAACCTCATTGTTTATTAAAATTGTCACAGCTGGCTTTATACGGCAACCGTGCTTCAAGCACTTGTTTTATACACTACACTAAAGGTGACGACATGAATTATATCATATTCAGCGCAGTTCATTTCGAGAAATAAAGTATTCATATTTGATATTCGATCAATTCTTCTCTCGTTTCCCTCACTTATCATATGAAACCTATCTTTCTTCTTTTGTTTGTATTATTATTGCCTATATATTATGTTGCATGCATGATTTACTTTTGTATATGGAAGATGAAACATGGCATTGTGTATGACTGCGATATTATTTACTATCGATATAATATATCGAATCGAGAGTCGAGATGAAATATCGCGGATTTCGACTGTCATGTTTTCTCTGCGATTACCATTGTCGTCTGCTGCCTGCGAGCAATGCGAGACAATAATGACCTCTGTAAGGTCAACATTTGACCTGATGATCGTTGAAGACACCAAATCTACTGAACTGAATATACTATGGGAGCTGAAATGTGCTCGGAGGAATTTGGAAGCTTAATCCAACATATTTCCAAACCGTCCAAACATCCACACATAGCCGAGGTATGTGTGATATCAAATCATAGGAATAATCCGTGCTACGGAATGGTTCCATTCCATCCAATCCTATACTAACTGACCTACATCAACCTGGTTCATATTAAGGTTCATAAATTTGAGGACGTAGATTCAGATCAGATTGGCCATGTTGGTTGGCCATGTTTCGATTATACATTTTCAAAAATGAGTTTAGGCTAGATTTCAGTAGGCCTCCAGTATGAGATTTATTATCAATTGGATGAGATCCTTGAACTCGGACGTTTTCAGCCCATGAGAGCACTTTTCCGATACGTGTGTATATATATATATATATATATATATATATATATATATATATATATATATATATATATATATATATATATATTAATATATATATATATAAATATATATATATATATATATATATATATATATATATAATATATATATATATATATATATATATATATATATATATATATATATATATATATATATATATATATTCCACTAATTTTCACTTTTTTAGCGTTGAATTTGTAACTATCGTACGAGACAGAGTTCAAAAAATCACGACTGTTTTTTTTTTCAATTTTTGCCAATAATAAACTCATAGTAAGACAGGTCATAACAAAGATCAATCGGAATGGTACCATCTGATACAGATACATGATGCAGCACAACCACATGAACATTGCACTTCTGAATTGTATGAAAGATCTCACATATTATTATTCATAAACGCCGAGCAAACTGCAAGTCAAATTCCTTTTCACAGTTTTTTTTTGTCATTCACTTGAATAAATGAATACAATTTTCGAAGAACAATCTATATGATGAACAGCTGAGTTCTCAACTGAGAAAGAATCTTATACTCAAGCTCCACTTCTGAAAGTATATTAGATACACATTATTAATCGATATTACGCTCATTGAGACACATGCATGACGTTCAAGCGAGCGTATGATGCATGCACGGGCAATCAGGTGAATATGGGGGAAATCTGCTTGTTCAAAGAAGAAAAAATATGAAAATATGGCCTAATATAATTGAATAATGTGATTCATTTATATTTCACTCCAATATAATATGTGTTTCGGTCGTTTAGTTTGTACTTTTTGTATGTGAGTTGAGATCTAACATCTTAATTAACCTGAAGATGATATAAGTACATTTGAATTAGTCAGATTTCACCTGACGTGTCTCGATTAAGATTGAATTATGAATGAAAGCACTAAAAAATCGAATATTTTATTCACTGTTGTTACAAAAAGTTGGAGTACACATTTCATAGATTGTGTACAGCTGTTATAAAGAGATGTATTATGAACTATTCGGAGTTCTTATCACATTTGGTTTGTATATATATATATATATATATATATATATATATATATATATATATATATATATATATATATATATATATATATATATATATATATATATATATATATATATATGTATCTTTATTCAAGACTCCGTCTTACATTATAAGATTGCAAAAACACAGAATAAAAATCAATTAGTCAGAATATAAAAAAATTATCGATAACAACATTTTAGAGAATAACAAGATGAATATAATTTGACTAGGTTTGAATGAGAAAATGTAGGAAAAAATAAATAATTAAAATGATGATAACGAAATCATACAAAAATTAAGAAGTGGAAAAAATGAAAAATAGTATGCAATGAAAACAAAATTGGAAATCATTTATATTGCATTAGTATTGCTCGAGCAAAGAACTGCTATATGATACTATCAATGAGTAATGTCCTTGGTCATCGGACGATTCTCACAATTATGCTGATTAAAATGAGGAGAATGTATAGGTAAGGTATAACTGACAGTTTTTAGATCTGGTTATCAAGTATACTGGACGTTGGACGTAAGTTCAGAGAGACCTAAGTAAGGCCTACCCAGAGTAAGAAATATCACCTCACATGTACACTCCTCACAGTACAAGTGTGATGATACGCAAGTTTGAGGGAGCATAAAATGTGATTAAATGTGATTCCTATCGAAAACCGTTGCAAAAATGAAACGTTTATAGAACTAAACAATTACAAATTAATACCAACTCTATTATTGGCACATTTAAGAGTACATATATCCAGCGAAATATCAGTTTGTTGCTGAAAACTTTCGAACGGTCTATGAGATATGAGATATCAAAATTATAATACGGAGTGAAACACGTCTTTTTTATACCTTCAAGTTGGTATAGAGTATATAACCATAGACTAAAGATCTCTATGATATGACTATATAACTCATGCCACATGGTTGTCAATCAAGCGCATACGGCTGAAAATGTGATTTTTTCAGCTGTATATACGCTTGACAATTATGACACATGAGTTAGATATCAATTACTTATGATAATAATGATAATGATAATGATATATTCACTGTCTCTACTCGATCCACATACAATGACCATATAAAATACATTAAATACATTTATTGAAGGAAGTTGAGACATTTAATTAATATTTTGAACAATGAATAATTATAATAAGTTGCTTCTTGATGAATGTCAAGTCAGTGGGCCTAGCCTACATTTGAAACACATGATTTCTTCAGTTTAAATCAAAAGACATACTAGACTCACGTCATCATGTTCGAAGAATAATAAGCTTTAACCATTAGAAGTTTTTCAGTTCATTTTTAAATTTTGACAGTGATTCGAAATTTTGTATTGCTTCCGATAATTTATTATAGAGTTTGAATTTCAAAGAACCAGAATTCACCTTAGTCAGTGTCATCGAAATCTTTTGTAAATATAAGTCTCCGTTTTTTTAGTGTCGTGAGTGTGAATTTGTTTGGATGTTTTGATATTATGAATGTTTCTCACCAGAATAATGATGACTTCGAAATTATATAAGCTGAATAATGTTAGAATTCCCAAATGGATGGATAATTGTGTAATTTGATTTTAATTTGTATTTTATAATTGTGTACAGTGAGCTTTTGACGTGGCTCTCATTATAGACCGTACCGCCCGTTTCTTGCTTCTTGTTTCTTGTTTCTGCGCCCGTTTCTGAATCGTGAAAAGTTTCTTGCAGTAGTTTGAAGCTCTACAAAACTCAATTCTATAGCTGAGGTATGATTCAATTATAATTACGTCAATTCTATACCTGAGGTCGATTCAAATTGTGCATAATATTAAAATATACCATTTTGGCTTTAGATTCATCTGTGATTGTTCTGATTGATTTGATAGCAAAACATCATGTATTTAGATTTTTTGAAAGAATTTGGATATTTTGATGCCAATTTGAATAAATTCATGCCAGTTCATGTTTTGCCAGCATCCTGCATTCAGTTTTTCTGAAAGAATTTGGATATTTTGATGCCAATTAAGTTTATTAAGTTTATTCCCAGAAAAATTGTTTCATCTACTTTATTTATTCATTCCAGGTTCATATTGTTGTTTAATGAATTAATTACTAATTTATTTTGGAGCTTACCCGTTTTGAACTATATGAATTTGGTTTTTTTCTCATTTGATACCAGATAATTATCGTTAAATCAAAGTTATTCCATCATGGGGTTAGAAAGATAGTGGGACAGGGATAGTTAGGGAACTTTTCCCCGCCATTTATGTTCAATTGTGAGACTTTTAAATAAATTAATAAAAATAACCATGACGTTGATTTAATCAACTTATTTTCGGACAAAACTTGTAATGATTCAGTCTGAGAGGCACTAGCTAGAATACTGGTATCGTAATCGGCATATAATTCCACATTCGAAATATTTTATGGAAGATTGTTGATCAAAATTATACTATCTGATTATACCATTGATGATTATACCATCTTGGAGATATTAGAAGTATATGCGTTTCCTCCGTGCTAGAATTTTGATATAGCATACCGTTCAAAAGTTATCACCAAAAATATGATATCCCCATAAACTCTTCAACTTCTTTCGGTATTCAGACTTCCTCCGTATAAAGACCATAAATGACTATACTCGAATGTATCGAAAGTAATATCATTAATTAATGCATGTTCGCTTTTATGTAAAACTATAATGGAGGAAGGTGTCTATGCTGTCGCATTACAGCAGCGGTGAAATTGACGTTCAACTTTTTGTCATGATAAAATAAAGCAATCTGAGACGATGAAGATTCCCGCTCACTGCCATGAAATCTCATTAAAGATAATAGAAACCCCATTTAACTTCCTTTTTCTGGAGATTAAAAATAAATTGATACTGTTTCTAAACTGGGTCACGAATGGCCTCTCGGTAAACCCTATAGGCAATGCTTGTGTATATCCTTCAGTCTTCCATGAATGTTGGTGGGTCGTCACCATCGATCATTGAAGTGCCGTACTGACGGGCAATCGGATAGTTTACACAACTGATTTCACACTGTGGTACCCCTGAGCTATATATTTCTTGGGAGGATTTAAAACACCAAGGAAGCGTCATTAGAGAATCATTGTATTCCATGGCTTAATTAGGAGCGCAAATCAGATAATCTTTTTCTCTAGATACTCTTGCATGTTCATATCTCCACATTTTATGCAATTGATATAACCAAAATGTGGCTTCAGAATTTGCTCAGAATTTAGATAGTGAAATGAGTTGCGATCTTCTGTGTAGTGCCCTCGAGAAAAGATAAAATTTCGTGTTTTAATCATCGACAAAAAAAAAACCTACCGATATATTTGTATTGAACTATAATGGTGGTCAACAACCCCATTAACAGCTAGGTTATATAGATATACGAATGAGTAAGTGCCTATGAAACCATAAAGTGGTCAGTGGAAGGACGAAGTGGAAGGTTTTCCACAGAAAACGTATTCCCCATGTGAGACTCGAACTCACGCCCAACGTGACTTCAGTTTATGAATCGCTGCAGTGGGCAGCTATGTTGATATGCCATACATATTCCAGTTCGAAATATTGTTATAATACTTGAACGCATTCACACTCACTCATACTCATACAAATACTGTCGCGTTGACATGAGTCAACCACCTTTTAAACATGTAATATACCACTATAACTATACATCAATTTAATTAATTGAACTCTCAGTCCCTCTCCTCTCTCACTCAGCTCTCTCTGCCTCTTATGAAGTAGACTCTGCTTCTCTCTGTTCAGAATGTAGAAGCTTTGTATAGCATATTAGCCAACTGCATTGCACTTAAACTATATGAGTAGTTATGCTATTAGTATTCACGGCCAGCAGTTGGTAAACTCTGTGAAACGATTATTGGCTAGAAATTAGGTCCGGATGGCCGAGTAAATCATCAATGTTTAGCCGATATAATATAGAAATTAGCACCGTAGATTGATAAGTCGTTTGAGATAATGTTTGAGAGAATTATACTATGAGAAATAACTTCTCGGTAACGTATTCCATAATGTGGCAATGACCAATATATGTCATATCTTGTATGACGATGTTGCTGTTCTCATGGAACTGCTTGAAATTCACTGATTCTGACATAACTTTTGACCAATGTCTTGCAATATGAGACGCATTTAAAGTGAATTGTCACTTTGTTTCCGAAAAGCTATATGGCATTACGAATAGTTTGCGAGTTGTTAAGATTCGTATGAGAATTTTGAATGACAAAATTTGTATCACCATGTTTTGTTGATGATATTTCAACAAATTAGATTATTTTATGCAAGAAAATGATCGACCCGAAAGCTGTCGAGGTACTTTCGAAAAATACGTTGCAGAAATTAGTTTTCAACATATCTCTAGGCATATGTTATTCTATGGGATACTATCATTTATTATCTATATGTATTCATTTATTCATTCGATAATTAAAACAGATGGTTCCCTTGCTATGTTCTCGGATGTTTATGTGTAGGATCTATATTGATTCATTCATTTCATTGTGATCAGTCATTCTATATTCATGAGTATTGAGTTTATGGAACTCTTTTTTATGGTGCATCTCTTCAATCTGTGTCCGTCTCGAATTTACTTTCATGAAATGCAAATTTCATTTCAATACTGTTCCTCGAGTGTTACCGCTCGACCGTATAATTGAGAGCTTCAAACCGTCAATACTGTGAGAGTGAGAAGGAGTCAATTTCAGTCACTAAACTTATATTGGACGTAGATTCGAGCCCCGCATACGACGTGAACGTTTGTGAACATCAGTAATCATTTATCTATCACCCGCGCATTCATAGAAAAAATAACCTTGACGATTAGCCGTGAATAGTGGGGTATCGAAATTAATTTTAGCATATTTGAAAGTAAAACTACTCATGCATACAGCACCTGCAATAAAAACAATCTTGTAACTTTGAGTCATCACACTGCCCTTTATGAGTCGGGACTTGACCATATGCTGTACAACTTTTTAATGCTCTTCCTAAAGAACTAACTTGTATAGAATCTTTTGATATATTTAAAATTGATGTGAAGCGGTATCTGTTGGACAAGGAGTTCTATAATATTGACGAACTATCAGGCCTGCATAACTTTTAAACATTTACTATTCTGACGAAACATAACTGGTTAATAAGTATGCTGTGGATAAATTATTATTATCATTATTATATTTTATATCATCATTATCAATTTATTATATGAATTATTGTATAAATAGGTAAGTGTGCATCCAATTAATAATTCCAATCTCAAACTACTTCATTCTAGTCGGTAAACAATTGGCTGAATATTGTGAAATGTATTATAAATGCATTATGAATTAAATGTGTTGTATTGAACCATCGTTCAATTACTAATGAGTTGAATGTGCATTCAGTTATTAATTTCAATCTCAAACTACTTCATTCTAGTCGGTGAACAATTGGCTGAATATTGTGAACTGTCGGTCCCGACTATCCGTGGCGAATGGACATCAAGATACAGTTGAATATAGGTTATGTCAGGCGTTGTTTATGCCAATCATTCAGTCATATTGTGACATCACGTATGTACATGGAATGGATATTACTTGAGAGGATCGAGACCAAGTGGAATATCACAAATTGAACCAATCTCATTCGCGAACAAAATTTTCGAATTCGAAAGTATTTCAAATATTAGCAATCTCATTACATTAGATAATTATTCGATATTCATAAAATTCTGAATATGGTCTATCATTAGGTATTTACGATGTTTTACAATGCAGTGAAATTTCCATGGATTTTGAATACTGTTCTAAAACATGTTGTCACGAAGTAAAGTATTTGAATTGGTTGTTTTCAAGAGAATATATTATTATATCGTGATTATTTTTTATAAAATATTGGTTCTGAAATTTTTAACTGAGAATCAAGAGATGCATGGATTGGAGATGGCTATAAGTTATAAGAATGAAAACATGAATTGAATTAATTAGGCAGAAAAGAGTCCCAATTACGCTGCTAGCGATAAACTGAAGAATTTGAAATAAGTAGTAGAAAAAAGCGCACGAAGCCTACAACAATAACATTTGTTACAAAGTTGCCGTTGTTATCATATCAAAACATAACGCAGTATACTTTATTCAGGAACGTATTCTGTTGTTACTTTTACTGGCGAATAGGGCACGCTTGATGAATTTCACTGACAATGTGTGCGTATAACTTTGCGATGTCTCGCTCATCTTACAACGCAAATGCTGCGTTTTCCTAGTTTCTTTAAACTTTGTTCAAGATCAAATGTTGCCCAATTTGTTGGTTTCAAAATGAGCGTAGCGAAGATTTCAATTCCAATCATCTAGAAAAATCGGTCTCCGTTTTTCAATTGGTTCTTTTTTTTAATGCGGCATAAAGGTTGAAACTTTTCTGAACGTTGGTGTTTATCAGTATAAATTGGGATTGTTTTCGAGCAAAATCCGTTGAACGGTTAGCCCAAAAAAAAATCGGAGAAGTTGGAATGGAAAGTGTTTAGTTTCATCCGATTAAAATCAAATTTTCACAGACCATCGATATTATTTCAATACATGTTCATATCAAATTTGAAGAAGTTTAGTAAGATGATTCGTTTTGACAGGCCACATCGGAAAAATTTCAGATATCAAGCTCAAATCTTCTGTAAGAGTATCGATTGAAATACAATTCTCACAAAATATAGGACCTAACAATAACATAGATAACTCATTAACTTGAATAACTTATGGTAATATTATTATTTTGTCTGAGACATGTTTCTATTAGGTTTTAAGAAATTTCAACAGGCCTTTTTCGAGACAATAAGTTACCATTAGACAATTTTCTAATATTGAGTCTGAAATTTGTGAATGAAAATCAACAGGTTCCATGGGAATAACAAAGGCTGTGAGTTATATGAATGGAATTATATGAATGGAATTACTTGAGAAATTTCAGAATCGAGGTGTATATACAACTTTCGAGTAAATTTTCCATAAATGTCTCGCTCATCTCACAATTCCCATATGCTGCTTTTTTTCAGAGCATTTCAATATTTATACAGACTTGTGAAAATGTGTCACGTTTGCAGTTTGGTGACTCGACAAATTCCAAGTTGTGTAATTTCATGCCGTATGCTTCGCGGGCTCGACCCAGTGACTTGATCACGTAATGAATTGTTTGCCCTCCTAGTGTTCAATTAAGAATATTCTCGAGCGGTAGTACGGATATGGAGATAATATAAATACTTATTTGTTCTTGACGCAGTCAACTCAGACAATCAGTTGTACGAAGTACCGTAGAGAGGAGGGTGCTACATACCATTTAGATTTTAGAGAGCAGTAAAACACGGACTGTTTTGTTGATATTATGTTGCTATAGTTATTATATGAATATATAGTGATATAATGATCTATATATATGGTGATATATATATACATATATATATATATATATATATATATATATATATATATATATATATATATATATATATATATAAATATATATATATATATATATATATATATATATATATATATATATATATATACATATATATATATATATATATATATATATATATATACATATATATATATATATATACATATATATATATATATACATATATATATATATATATATATATATATATATATATATATATATATATATATATATATATATATATATATATATATATATATATATATATATATAGTGATACTATATGATATAGTATGAAATAGCGTGGCGAACACTCCCATTCCACTTACCGAAAAGATCGGCTTCGTTTTCATGTGTTTTTTGTTGTAATACCGAAAGCGGCATACAGGTCATGCGAGGTACTCAGAATCAGTATATTATTCATTGGTATATGGTAATATACTATTGGTCCAGATATCAATATCAGAATTGGTTCGGATTATTTTCGAGCAAAATCGGTTAGACTGCATTTTAGAATGAAATTCTGAAAAATTGGAAAATCCACTTGAGAAGAGCATGAGTAGGATTGTCATTGTTCAATTTTGTCCGCTTGAAACAAAATTTGCACAGAGGTTTATTGATATTTCAAAATCTGTTTTAAATGAGTTGGAAGAAAATGTTGATGAGTCGTTTTCAAGATGATGGAATATTAGATTGGAGAAAAGGTAACATAGGCCTATTGAGTTTGGAGTTTGTGAATGAAACCCGTTCAAGGCCCAGTATTACCAAGGCTAGTTAGTATTTATCTGAGAGTTGGTGAAAACAAATAGCATAGGTAACCATGGTGATAACAAGTTTGAACTGTCAGATAAAGACTAACTGGACTTGGTAATACCGTGCCTAAATGAAATGTCCACAGAATATGAATGGGCCTATTGTCTGTATACATTTTTCGACCGTGTTAGAGAAATTGTTATCACTTATTTTCAAGTGAATATTATAAATGTGAATTTCAAGTGAGAAATTTCCACATTGTATAATTTTCAGAGTTGATTTTGAAATTTGTGAATGGAAATCAATAGGTTTTGAATAATAACGATGACCAAGAGATATTATGATGAACTCATATGAATCAATTGATGATACAATGAATGAGTTAATGGATTTATGTATTATTGGATTATATCATTAATAAATAGGAAAGCCTTGATAAACTCGAAGCTCGAGGTGTACATATAACTTTTCAGTACATTCCATTAGAATATCTCGCTCACCTCACAACTAATATGCTGCGTTTTCTGAGTTGTATACAACTTATCGGAGAATCATTTCTTTTAGTATTAATTTCAACGTGGGCTGAATCTTTCTTGCTATGTTCTGCTCACTGATATCAATTGGGAGATTGGTCACTAGTTTATGTTGATAAATGTGATGCATTCTGTGAAAAGGGACCTCTTGATACAATAGTTCATTTTGCGCTACTCAATGATTTGTGTTGAAATGAGTGAAGATGCGTTTTTCAGGTTATGTGCTAATCTGCCATCTAGTGATGTTATCTGGTACTTGTTCTGGTACCTTTCTTTGTTTTTGTGGTGGTTTCTTTGTTTGTTTTGTTCTGTTGTGGTACTTGCTATCTGGTACTTGTTTGTTTTGTTCTTGTTTGTTCATTAAAGATCCTAGATGTCGAAAAATCATAGATACTGAACCTCTGCACTGTTTTGAAAAGGGACCTCTTGGTACAAGTTAGGCCTAGAAGTGCACTGCACTTTAGCTGTTTTCATGTATTTTCTGAATTAATACTTTGTAATGTCTGGATCAAATTCCACAAACTTCATAGCTAATATTGCGAATCGTTTGGTGACACCATTCAATCTTGAAGAAGATCCAACAGAGGTATTGAATTACTATTTTTGAAGTTGTTGAGGTCTGAATGTGTACCTTGTTTTTCAAACTGATTATCTCATAACGTTGTATTGTCATGATAATAAGATCAATATTATGTGATATATGTAATTGATGTTCGATTTTTCAATGATTTTATTATCATTTTTTTTCCTTGTTCTCTCCCCTTCAACATGAACCTAAAATGTCGATATGGCCAGTATTTATCAAGAGGTCCCTTTTCACAGAATGCATCACAAATAATGAATATTCGTAACAAAAAAATCCCGATTTTCTAATATATCATTAATATCATTTGATACTCGCCTATTGTACCTATGCTGGACCTATTTCGCAGCTTATTTTGATACAAATAAGATGAAAAATTATACGGGCCACCTCTGCATGCGTAAACTTTGATCATCATCACATCATGATAACATATCTTGTAGTTTATACAATAATTTGTTCTTTATTAATATATGACCGCATTTTCTTTGATTCCAGGTAAGTTCTTTGACAACGTTGGAAGAAATAATCGCACCTCGGGAATGAAGCTACATTACAAGCGTCTATACTGCGTCCAATCCCTTCACCAACTGTAGGTGCACGTTCATTCTCACCACGTATACATACTTGTGAGTTGAATAATTTCCTTTTGTGATAATTTGATACGAAGTATGATCGCGGTCGTCGATCACAAAGTCAGACTGGCACCAAATTAGGTGGTTGCTTGGGTTACTGGTTTCAGAGAGGAGAGATACTGGTCTCGGATCGATATCGACTTTTAACGGTGAAAGCGTCTGTCGATACGGATATCTAACCATGTAGCAGAGAAATGAGAAATTATGTGAATTCATTAGAATGATATTATATGAAATTCTTCAATATTTGAAAATAATCTATATTTAATTTTCACACTTCATTTTGTAGTTATTATTATTTGATATTCTGAATAAGTTGAATATATAGCTTGATTTATCTCGAACGTGAAATCTGTTGAAATACAATTAAATGAATCACATTAAAAACTAGTATTGCAATCATTTTCTGTGAATGGATTGTACCGAATTCCATTATCATATTGAATGAGATGAAGTCATTTATATTTTATCAGCTTTCAAATTGGTTTATAGCTTCTATAAAATACAAACACAATTAGTTTGTTTCACGTGCAGACCTGCATAAATGAGTTATTTAATATCTTATTTCTAAATCCGGACAATATGTTCATAATCTTTCGAAACTCGTGTATAAATTTCGAGCTAAAATACTAGTGGAATTTGATATATAAGTACCTCTATTTGCAGCCCATTATTTTGCATTACCTTTTATCATACTGTTTTTCCAAGTATATCTACCTAATGTTTTGTTGATATATACGACGGTTACCTATGTGGATATACTGCTGTTCGAAACATATCCACGGCACAGTTTGTTAATGCCTATGACAATTAATTCAAACTGCTACATCGTTCAGCTCATCAAACGTGAACGTGTTTGATATAAATATACAATGGGATTTTTCCAATGGACATATAGTGCAGTTTTCATCGCATCATAAATATCAGTTTACGAGGCAATTGCGAGCAATTCAGATCGTCGTTAGCGAAGATTTGCAACACGCAAACGACTACAACTCGCGACTCGCGAACATTACACTCCACACTCCATGGCGCACTTAGGTTTAATGCTATTCGGTTCCCAGCGGTATTGTTTACACACCTATCATTACACATGCTGTTCTACAAGTGTGGTTGAGTAATTACAACCATGCACTCTCTTCATCTCTCTTTTACTCATCTCTCTCTCTCTCTCACTCTCTCTCTCTCTCTCTCTCTCTCTTTCTCTCTTTTCTCTCATCTCTCTATCTCACTCTCTCTCTCTCTCTCTCTCTCTCTCTCTCTCTCTCTCTCTCTCTCTCTCTCTCTCTCTCTCTCTCTCTCTCTCTTCTCTGAACTTGATCTTTATCACTCAACTTGGCATGTGGTAACTGAGTACATCATTGTGGTTTGCTTGTGTATTATCTTCATGAGCAATATTAGATATCCTGTCAAATTAACCATGCTAGAATGGATTGCTGGACGCCATAGAAATTATCGTCTCTGTTTCCCTTAAAACCAGACTTGAACGTAGGATGATGTCATGATTTCAAAATCAACATGAAAATAGACTCAAGTTGATATTGAATCCTATACCCGTATTTATTCAGCTCACTAAATATGGAATCACTCGTTATCTCTATTTTCAGTAGTGCTTGAAATAGAAGATTTATTTGAATAAATGGATATTTGGGTTTAACCCGTCAACGACGGGGTTATATTGCGCCGGTCAGGTTTACTTGAACGAAAGTGTCAGCTCTAGTAATCAGTGGCGTAATGAAAATGTGTCGGGATGAGAATAATATTAATGAATCACTTCTGCTGAGACAGTTAGCGCTCTCAACTCAGACGCAATATAACAATAAGAACCGAAATTTTAATTCTATTACAGTAATCCAATGAAAATGAATGATATATTTACAAAGTGCGCATGATAAAACAAGGTTGAGAAGAATGAAAACTTCTTTGACAAAGTAATAGTCACTAAAATCATGCTGAAAGTAATGCTAGCTGGAATCGACAAATTTAGAAGTTGATGTTTCTAAACAATTGGGATCAAACATCTTGGAGCTATTAACACTGTGATGAATTGACTTCAATTTCCTCATCATACATATTCTTCACAAAATCTGAATAACTTTTATATTAAATAACTGAAAGACTTGATACTAAACTATTGTTTCTCACTTACGGTTATGGAAGAGAGGTGTGATCGTTTGGACGGCGCACTACAAGGGCGATCTCACCAACTCATTTTAATTACTTGAAACCAATGAACTTGAACACCAGGACTGCACTGTATGCTGCCATGATTTTCCGCCACAGATTGGATTCTTTCAGTTTTCGAAAGACCGAAACACATTATAAGTGGGTACGTTTTTGTGATATATCCGGACATTACCAGCATTGGTATTAGATTGACCAAAACACATGCACGAATGTTGATATGTACAACTTTGAACCAAGTCTCTTAGGCAATGTTCTCTTCTTTCCATCAACAGCAGATTCAAAGTGTAGAAATAAGGGCAAAGAAATCAGTGATAGGCCTAAATTGATATAATTGGACCTATCACTCTACTAATGAAAGGTCGTGGCCAATTAGAACTTAATGCAAGCATTTGCTTCAAAGACGGTGGGGAACCACGAAAAGCAAGGACAGGATGAATTAAAAGGGTGTTTGTTGCTATTCTTTTACTTTTCTATTTTTTTTTTTTCAATGTTTCATTTTCTTGTAATATACTCATTCATTCATTCATTTATACATATGAGTGAAAACATATCAATTAATCGGCACTGTTTGAAAAATAGGAATGAAATTGATGCAAAGTGATAACACTCGTAAAATATATGTATACATACATGATAACCATGTACATTTTTGTAATTTATTTCTCAATGGTTCAATAATATATTTTGATCGTGAAAAAATAATCATTCAGTCACATAATTTAGAGTTGAGTTGTATCCATTGTAACACTTCATATAAATATTTGAAATAGTAAATCTCACACTTTTTCCATTTTTTTGCAACACAGTACCATCATATATCCTTTAGTTTGTGGTAACATGGATATAACAACGAATCCTTTTGTATATCATTTGTATAGCCTTACTTCATTACCTGTTCATGTGATTGATACGCACTGCATATAATCAATCTGTGATTATTGTCATTTCTTTCTTCACTACTTTCTCCGAAAAATGTTATAAAATGATAGTATTACATCGTATACGGCATCCAAACTGACTCCACCAAACAAAACCCGGACAGAAACACAGACACACATATAAGAGACACAAACATGTGCGATTGAGAGAGGGAGAGAGAGAGAGAGAGAGAGAGAGAGAGAGGGGGAGAGGGAGAGAGAGAGAGAGAGAGGGAGAGAGAGAGAGAGAGAGAGAGAGAGAGAGAAAGTGAGTAAAGGAGAGAGAGAGAGACTGTTAAGGTGGGGAGTGGGGGGGGGGGTGTAGCAACCTGGGATAGCAACAGTTTAGTTCTCAAAACACGACGAACTTCTGACATTAATCCAGCATGACGGTGACGTTATTGCGACGAAAACTCGCTTAGAACATTTCACACTGTCGCCTTTTTTTTTCTTTGAAGACAGAAAATGTTCACTTGGTGTATACACTGGAACACCTGTTTGGTACGATTAGATACACCATTAGCGAACATAGCAAATGGCATTACTGTCTTCGCGCTCTATACATTGCTGATTGTGTCAAATGGATTATTTGAAAAATGAACAATCTTCTTCTAATTTCACTCGAAGACATTCAAATTGTAGATAAACCAACAATGGAAATTGATTTTTTCAGACGTGTGAGCAACATTAATTTCACATAATTCGAATCCAAAATAATTTTATTTCGTTGAACTGTCGTTATATCTGGATGGTTACTTGACTAGTAGAATTCACGACAGTAAAATATATGCCTAAATAGTGAATAGTAAATATTCCCATATATAATTGGCCTATATATATATATATATATATATATATATATATATATATATATATATATATATATATAATTAATTGGCTCTTATCTGAGTAAGATCAAGCGCTAACGGTGGTCTTGGCGAAATAGTTCTTGATAGCCTTTGTATTTCAATCCTAATATTAGAAAAATTCAAGCTTTCACAAGCAATGATTATATAGTATATTGTATTACTTATTATTCGTATTCACTTATTACTTATTGTATTTGAATATCTGAAACATTAGCCGGAAACACCTCTTATAATATTTGATTCAGACCTACTTTTAATTATTTACATTTATTTATTCATCTTCACTAAAATTCAATGCGGTTATGGACATGTTATCAGACTACTCATGTCCGGTTAAATTTTTACAATATTACTTAGAGGAACCCGGCACCTCCACCCATGCTACAATATCACTGTGAATAAAATTTGATAAAATTGAGACCATTTTTCAACATAATGATTCTGGTAGTTATAGAAAAGTTGTAAATGCATTCCTTATTTGAAACTTGAATACGCAAAATATTAGCGATTACGCGCCATTTTCAAATATGATTCATAATTACGCCCACAGTATTCACATTACATTATAGAATCAAATGAGGGATTTCAATTTCCAAAAGAGGTTTCTCACAATTGCATGAATATTTCAGATCACAAAAAGTAATTCTGTAGTTCTAAACGTTGAGTATAGACCCATATAGTAAATAATTCTTATTTATCTTTTGATACTCATTGGATTTGTCGAATAGGATCCATTTAATTCTCTAGAAAGAAAAGGTATATTGACATTTGAGCAAAGAAAGTGCTGAGATGAGAGTATGTCTGTTGATTCCATTTAGAAACTAAAGCTGGAAACTATTTCTATAGTACCAACGCTTTACGATAGTATAGACTTACAGCTGTTCAGGACAGATCTAATATAATGTTAGCTTAGAGGATCAAGTTTTTTTACTGATGAACAGCTACAAATGTGTAACATATTTATACTCTCAGCTTTTGATGTTCAATCACTTACATTTTCTTTAGAAAGAAGCAATACAATCAAAACTGAATCCGTTGTTCAGAAATAATCAATTGGGTTATGAAATCAAGAGTTGATTGATTTTGTTCAACAATATACATTTCTCTTCCGTGAATCTGTCTGGTTCCATTCATGATTGGGGTCGCCGAATTCACCGATTTGAAAGCAAATAAAAAATCAACGTTTTTAATTGTATTGTCACACCTCAACTATAATTTCAAGAAATCTCATATGCAAAGAATGTGATTCATTTCATCAAAGTACAATATAGATGTCAATCTCTTCATTTCATTTATTTATCTCATCCTCAGCCATGATTGGGGAACAATGATTTTGTATCAAGTTCCGATGTTATTAAAAAAAAATGTTCATTGAGAGCATCAATGATCATGATAAGTTCATCCACGACCGCCACCATATTGGAGGATATGAGCTACTATCAGTCACATAACATTCATATTTCATTCTCGTGAAATACATCGTCAAACAACATACTAATGATTCCGTGATAGAATTATTATTATTGCATAATATTATTGTAGCACACGTACAGTAACATGTGTTACAGATTGAACAAATGTTGATAAATAGAAATGACTCTATTATTCCATTGACTGAAGTTACAAGAGAATTTGCGAGTTCAATAACATTGTAATTTATGTTTCTGTTGATCATTTTTTGTTTAGAAAAATATGATGCAATGAATAATTGTATATCTACATAAATAGTCATCATGATACACTAATGCCAATGAATATACCAGGGTTCAAATTCACAAAAGGTCATCTTTGATCGGGAACAAATCTGATCTTGATCGAAGTTGCTACAAAGATATATTACCGTTCAACTTTGATATACTGTCTGAAAGATAATAATAATAGATTGATAATAGATTTGATTGAAAATCAAAATTAAAAAATTGAGAATAATGGTTGAAAATATGGTATCATCTCGAGAAATTGTCGTAACTTTGAGCCGAATCAAAAGTTATGACCCTTTGTGAATTCGGCCCCAGTAATGGGCCTTAATACCTGTCAACTGACGTTACATCGCTTAGCAAGTGGATGTGTAAACATTCCAAATGAGCGAGGGATGAGAAAGCATTTGAACCTTTGCTTTTTTGAACCTTTTTGAGCCTTTGCTATGATTATTGGTTGCATCACTGAGACGAGAGGTCGAGTGGTTATCACACTGAACTGTCATCCAGAAGACCGGGGTTCGATTCCCGCAATGGTCGACCATCCTGACAGGGGACTTTCGTGGTTTTCTTCTGTCGTTCAAGTCAATACTGGGATGGTTCCTTAACAACAGGCACGACCGACTCCTTCTCATTATCCAGAAGCACCTAATAATATAACCTTCCATCCCACCATCCCACCGTCTCAAATATCATTCACCGACGCCAATAGATCGTAGTCGTCAGTACAGTGCGTCGTTAAACCTAATATAAATGAATGCATATTGGTTGCAATCATTTGTTTTTTAGTGTCTTTGACGATAGCTGTACCTTATTGTATATCATTGTTGAAACAACAACGAAATCTATTCATTCGATTCATTTGACTCATTCATTTGGTTCGGACTATGATATTCAACTTTAAGCCTGATTAAATAATAGCTATCGTATCACCAATTGAAATATAATTCGAACCATGCTCGTTATGAGCTATAATATGATGGATACAATATATCTATTAATAATGTAATATGATAGGTTTTTGATCACAATAATAGCCATAATAGATGTAATCGCTTACATTTTGTTCTGAATTGTTTCAGTTCGGTTACAATTCAGTTGATTATATATGAGTATATACGAGTACAGGCAGATATTTGGAAACTGGAAGTAACTTGTGTGTTTCGATCCACGATAAGTTTCATCTCACATGCAGCATTGAGTGCATTTGAAATAATTATAGCCCAACTGTTATTTGTGAATAATGTCTGTTGGTAGTTTATATCGCTCCTTCGGGATATGCCAAATATTTCGTGGACTTGCAATCGATAATGTTCTGAATAAATTACTGTGATGTGCAAATGGGTGTTAGCTATAGTAATACCATTACCGTGTCGTTTCATTA
>OZ023326.1:59725501-59728001 GCA_964007535.1 Brachyptera risi
CTCATACAATTCTTGCTCATGAACGGTATAGATGTAAACGTCTCTACACTCTCTATCACAAAACACATACAACTGATAAGTAACACAATTACTTGATCATGGTGGTAAAATGCGCATTGGAAAAGTATATGATTTGTTTCATATTGTTAGTCTTCAATTTTTCATATAAAATCATCATATGTATCTTCAAAAGTCAAAACCTCAATTGAATGCTGAAGTCTCTATTATCCGTTGTTATAGCATGGATAATCGAGTAGTATGCCTATATCTGTGCTTATTAGTTAAACATCTTATCAATTCACTTTGTTGTGTTAGTAGGTAATTAATACAGGTACTCAGTCAAGAAGACGAGATGTAACGAACATATCAACTTAAGATTGAACGAACTGTAGCCTATCCGTTGATTCTTGACTGATATCAAATATCAATTCACCGAATAAAGTGAAACCTATAACCTCTCTGATAAACCATTTCGCTCGCAGCTCTTATCCAAAGTACATCTACTGTAAGTGTAACGTAACCTAATTGAGTCATGCTATAAAGTATAAACTACTATTTTCAAAGTTAGTCAAAACCTTCCCGTATCACACAAGGAGTAAACTACTGTTATGTACGGTTGAGTTCGCATAAAGTGGTCTATCAAGCTGTACATTAAAATACATCCTGAAAAAACATACTGATATTGAACGCACCAAAACTAGTACAAAATGTGCATACGCACTCTACGCAAAGTCTGTGAAAAATGTTTCTGTTTAGTGTGCGTGGTTTTCATTTCAATTTCAATAGTAATTTCAGATCAAACCATTTTATATGACCGCAAGTGTACTGCAAGCTATGGTCGCAAAACGAAACGATCGACCAACTTGCTTATCGTGATGATGGCACAAAATAAAAGTTGAATGATCAACTTGAATATTGAAATCATCTGCTTCTTGGATATTATTATTATCAATTCACATTAGAATGCGAGGGTCCAGAGTCAATTTCCTTTCCGCCCACCATCACACCCAATTCCCACCTTCCCGTATACATAAGCAGGAACGCTCGGGTGTGTTAACGCACCAGTTATATTGGATGACAGAAAGTTCGAGCCAAGCAGGGCCTACGAGCTTCAAGTTATAGGTGATACTGATACCATAGATTATCTGTAGTAATAGCACAAACAAAAGAGTGTCTATGGTATAATACACAGCTTTCCTGTTTACTTTGATACTAGTCACATCATATGCAATATGACTAGGTCAACCTGGTAAGACAAGTAAATTTATTTTATTTTGTACTTATACAATTGAAGCTTGGAGTTTGAACCAAAGGCGGAAGACCGTTTACAGTTCACCAGATACCAACAAATCCTATGAAATATCACGAGGTCACTTGTTTAATTTACAAAATTCAAGTTTGAATTGAACTGTTCGCATATTTTTCACCAGTGATTGTTACATAGATCGTACGTGCTGCCACCCTCGGTAGCTCGGTCAGCTGAGGCACCGCGCTCAGAAACTGAAGTCACCGCTGGGCGTGGGTCCGAGTCCCGCATAAGGCATGGGTTTTTGTGAACGTCACTTACCATCACGTCATAATTTAATAATCACCTTCTTATTCGTACCCCCGTATAACCTAGCTGTTGGTGGGGTCGTTGAGCAAACAATAATCAGCATCGTACGTGCATAAATGGAGTGCATGGATACAGCTGAACCTAAAATGAAAGTTTTCTTTATGCTGACAAAATATCATCTTTTGTAACGCAATGTTTTTAAAGTAATGATCAAAATATGACCCTATGTACTGAACGTGATCTGTCTTCATTTGGTACATAGGCATAGGCCCACGCCAAAGCTTACTTATATATATATTTTTCTTTGGCCTATCTAGACTTTTGAGTTATATCTTTGGTCTATGGTATAGGTGAATGTCTATATGTTATACAAAGAAAAATAGCAAATTGACT
This sequence comes from Brachyptera risi, assembly GCA_964007535.1. Lineage (NCBI taxonomy): Eukaryota > Metazoa > Arthropoda > Insecta > Plecoptera > Taeniopterygidae > Brachyptera > Brachyptera risi. The sequence goes on from OZ023326.1 coordinate 59,727,450, forward strand.
GTTAATAGTTGATTTATCATGGAATGAAAGTTGACGCAATGTATCGCTTCATTCATTATACCGTTTCCTAGAACTTCATGAAAAAGTATATAGGCATATACGAATATTCCTATAGGTATATAGGAATACGTTGTATTCTTACATTATCAACTTACAATAACCAGTGAGAAACAGCAATCTTATTTATAGAGCTCTTTTATCGAGAAAATTCAAGTATAATTCACCACCAAACTTTACTGGGGTATGTGGTGTTATATTAAGAAACGAAGATGAGACTTTGAGTTATTTACCGTCATTTCTTCTCAAGCAATAGTTTGTACATTTGGATGTGTGATTAACCTAGTTCGTTCTTGTATCATACGAAACAAATAAATATCGTGAAGCAAAACGAATGTAACGAAGCTTAAAGTTACACTACCATTATATTCATGATGATGATTATTGTTTGCTTAACGACCCCACCAACAGCTAGGTTAAACCGAGGTATGAATGAGTAGGTGATAATGAAACTATGAAGTGATGATAAGTGAAATGATCTTCAGTGAAAAAAAA
>OZ023326.1:59733001-59740501 GCA_964007535.1 Brachyptera risi
ACATTGTATATAAATACTGTATACAAATATTTTGAAATAAATTCCCTTTCCCATAAATGTTCGAATATTTACATTTAAGGAATACCGCAAGAGCTTTTACTATATATTTTTCAGAAATTTGGATTTTGGGGAATTTTCAAACCTGTACCTTACTCGTTTAAATTTAGATGAATACTTTTTGAGCATATTACACTGATGGTGACTGAACTAAATTAGAGCTGTGCAATAATAGGTGATAACTGATGAAGTATAAGAGCTTGAACGTTATTCATGAAGATACAGATGAAAAACAATTGATTGTGGTTTCCTCTTGTATTATTGGTTCTTGGAAGACCTATAGCAGTTTTGTTGATAAAAGTGGGCGTCATTTCCACATAATTTCGGTGTTTGATTTATTCATCATCAGCTGTCAATATCTTAATTGATACAGGCGTGAATAGTCAACGTCAATTTATAAAAAAAGATCATTATTTTGGTGTCAACGATACGTTTCATTAATGTTCATCAAACTTTGACAGTGCAAGATACAGAGTTAACAGTTACATCGTGAGTTGCAAACAATATTTGTCGAGAATGCTAATGACTCGAATGTTGTAATAGTGGAAGTGGAAAGATACAATTCGCGATAGTAACATATAGATTTATTCTTGATTTATTTTAGATATATTTCATTTTTTTACCTGACCGCGTACCGTTACATACGAATAACACGTAACCTAATGTGAATGTTTATTATGGATCGATAGTTTATATTAACTAATATCGGAGAGATACTTATCTGAGTAGTGTGAACAAATTTCAATAGAATATGTTCATACGGAGAGCCACCACGATCGTTCATGTATTATACCGACGCTGAAAATGTCACGCTGTGCTTAGGTCTTCCTCGAGGCAATTCAATGTTGTTTCAGCCCGGACTGTATAATAGGCCACGTCTATGCGATCTGCTCAGCCGCTACGTTGATTAGTATCATGGTCAATTAGTTCTAGTTCTTCTGACACTCACGAACGCGAAACACAATTAAAATGTCTACCGAGATGAACATAGAAACATTGTTTATACGGAGAAAAATGAGATGGTGGGAAACACACTGAGGAACAAATAGACTGTGTAGAAAATCATTTTTTCAATGCGTACCGGTATACTAAACTTTCTTTGGAATTTTTTTTTTTTTTTTTTTTTTTTTTTTTTTTTTATTGAAAGATTATTTATTATTAATTAAACATACACAATTCCACACTATGGCCCACAAAGCCGGATTGGGCTTGTCTGTGGTATAATCAGCGAATTTTGAACAGACGTGATACAAAACAATATACATGTGAATAATAATTATTTAATAATAATAATAATATATAATAATAATAATGAATGATTGATAAATATATTAATAATTAATAATTTAATAATTTAATATATTTTAATATATAATTTAATAATTTAATAATTTAATAATTTAATAATTAATTAATAATTAATAAATAATAAATATAATAATAATTAAAAATAATAATAATAATAATAATAATAATTATATTATTTCTTATATATATATTATATATATATATATATATATATATATATATATATATATATATATATATGTATATATATATATATATATATATATATATATATATATATATATATATATATATATATATGTGTTCATATATGTATATATATATATATATATATATATATATATATATATATATATATATATATATATGTATATATATATATATATATATATATATATATATATATATATATATATATATATATATATATAAATATATATATATATATAAAAATATATATATAGATATATATATATATAGATATATTCATATATATATATATATATATATATATATATATATATATATATATATATATATATATAAATATATATACATATATATATTTATATATATATATATATATATATATATATATATATATATATATTTATATATATATATATATACATATATATATATATATATATATATATATATATATATATATATATATATATATATATATACATATATATATATATATATATATATATAAATATATATATATATATATATATATATATATATATATATATATATATATATATGTATATATTATATATATATATATATATATATATATATATATATATATATATATATATATTTATATATATATACATATATTCATGGAAGTAAAAAGTTGATCACCAACATAACAAACACGAATATCACAACTTATATTTGCCCAACTATGGTATTTTTCAGGGTATTATACGATTTTCCATAACGAATTTCACCATAAGAAACGCAACTTCAATCAACTTTCAAAAGAGTCGAGTCTCATACCGTTCAGCAAGATACTATGTATAAATAAGTGAAGATTTTACAATTATGCAGGTAGTAGCGACATTCTTCTTCTTTCGTGGATATAAGTATACCCTAGTTAAATTCTTAGTTTTTTTTCTATTCAGAAATCTAACTTTATTTGGTGGTAGTTTTAACTTCTGTTCTACATTCCTGATCTCATCAGTTCATACCATCGACGTTTTTTTTCAAGATGAGTTTCATTCTAATTAGTCATTTTCCCTCGAATCATGAGATCACCCTTGTGGTGCCCCGTGCGAACGATCACCTCTTGTGATGGGCTTTTTTGGCGAACCTTGTGCCAAGTACTCGTTGCTAATTGAACTGATTGTTTGTATGCGTATCTCTCAAGTGACTTGATGAAATCTGTGGACCTTATTGATAGATTTACACTCAGTATCTTCGGATACAAGTCTGAAATTAGCGTTTGATGCACGTGCAGGAAGATATAACATTTGGACTTTCAAATGAAAGTTTCATTTGATCATCTTCAAAATTGTATTTTTAAGTTCCTATTATCGTTTCTAAATTCTAAATTGTTTGTTATTCTGTGTCGATAGGCAACCCGATATACATGGGCAGAGATCTCGATAAAGATTTATATATCTACGAGATTCATCCACACTCGGAGCTGTCTATTTGAACATCATTAAATACGTCACAATAGCTTCACCGAGTTCAAGGTTCAACCATGGTTTTTTATGACATACTTCTTCCTGATTTAATTGATACAATATATGTTTTTCACGCTGTTTGATTTTGCAAGTTCGATCTTTTCTCTGGATATATGAAAAATCACAGGTAATCTAGTTCAAACCTCAAATGTGGACCTTTTATTTGATCATCTGGGTCGAAGTTCTTTTCACATAACATCGTAGTAAAGTTATTCACAGCAGAATATATCAAAGAAAATGTACGTTGTTTGAAAGTAAAAGGAATGAGCTGGTGAAAACTGCTGAAAATTGTATGAAAGAAAAGACATAAGAATTGTCTGAACTTTGATTTTGATCAATCTGAAAAAAAAACTAGAAGTATGATGAAAAGTAGAAAGAAATGAACTATAGATTTGAAATACCATCATACACAAATCTTGATGTAAGTCTGGATGAAATTTCTTTAAGCTATACGTTTATAAAAGAAGACGAAAAAACCTAATTTAGATATTTGAAAATTAACATACGTGGGAAAGTATGTTTTAAAGTGTGCAAAAGTGAGGAGAATATGACTAACCAATAACTAACCCAGTGTGTGTAACTAAATGATTCCATAGTTATCCTCATGATTGGATACTAAAAATGAATATTTTTGCTATAAATGAAATCATGCATGACTTGTCAGTAAGAGGAGAAACGAAACAGTGAGTCTTTCAACTGAATATTTCTGCGTCGTGGATTCTTGCTGCATGATTGGAAATAGGGTTTACACTTCATTTTCAAGTTGATTTCATCTAATGATTTATAAAAACATGGAATGGTTCAAGACATAAAGTTGTATAGTCTTGACTATGTTATATGTATAGGAATATGATGCCATCGTTATTCAGGTTTGAATAAAGATGCTAAATATGGGAACTCCTCAATGGAACAGTAAATTTAGAATACGAAGGAATTACCTCATTTCTGCCTGAAAGAACTTCATGACGTAAGTATCTTCAAATTACCTCGATGTTGTTGTGGTCTATATATAGGAAGGCTGCACAATAGCATGCATCTATATAATGAAAGCTGGAAGTTCTTTTATAAAGTAAAGTACAATTTTTTCCATTATACGTCTATTGATTAGCTCATGTCTTGAGAATGTCGTGTGTTCTTTCAATTCTCACAAACATTATTTCCTGATTCCAATGAATGTTAGAATAACATAGAAATAGAAATATAGGCCTACACTAATTTAGGAAAGAAACAATATTTTCCAATGTCGAGCTAATTGATGATCCATCTCACGGAAATTATTCCTCTCAAGGTATATTTCCATTTTTCTATGTTGGTAAATTATGTGTGGTAAAAATGGAACGAACATTTTCGTTCAACATTTCACATAGGCTTTGAATATTATAATATTCCATATCGTATTTCTTAAACTTCTGTGTTTTTATTGTCCGAACGCGCCAGCACATAGATATAAGGCATAACGCTAAAACGCTTTTATAGAAAATTGGTTTGGAATTCAGTAAACTATTTTGATACTCTAGGGGTTAACCCATAAACAAAAATTCTACCATGTCTTTTCTTTCTCCGGAGTTAATAGTGGACTTAGATTAGCTTATCCAATAAAGTAACCATTATTTCAATAGTCTCGGAAGAAGAGACCCATTAAACGAATTTATTGGCGAAAGAAATTGTCGACACATTTCCCCTTTCGATTTTTTTCTCTCATATTTGAACGCGCACTTGTTCGCAAACGATAATAAAAGAAATTGGGAGATTGGCTCGTCGCGCGACGAGAGTGGTAATTCGTGAAAATGATTTGAAAAGATATTACCGAAAACGTCGTGTCGAGAATTTTTACCGCACACTTATTCGACGTTACGTCGCACATCATGTGTGTGTGTGTGTGCGTGCGTGCGTGCGTGCGTGGAAGAAGAAGAGAAAGAGTGGAAGAGATAGAGAGGCAGGCACATCTGCTATGCATTTAACGTGATCTCTTTACTTATGGCGCACCAAGTTTTACAGATATTTACGGGCGCTGTTTTTATTTGAATACTTGGTTGAGTGTATTCACGAAAAAAGCAACGGCTTCATAAATAATGATTTGACATATTTTGTCTTACATTTTAAAGTACCCGTATCAACGTTGATATATACAAACAAACTATAATAATAGTCGACTGTTAAGTTTCACGACATTAATTAATATACTCATTACTAGTAGTCTACTAGTACTAGTAGGATTAGTTCAATTCGATCATGACGAAGATTGTTTGTTTTCATTGTGATCTCAAAATGGAAAATTAACTATTTTTCAAAGCCTCTTCGCATGATACTATACTGAACTATACATGAACTATACTATAATTGTTGATCAAAATTCTCTATTATCTTATTGCCATTAAGTATTTGTGGAAAGTACATTATTAAGTATTATTCTACATAATATTAACTTTCATCATTTTATCATTCTTCATTACATATTAAATTATAAGATTTATCATTGTACGCCTACATTATATGCTATACCTAATATAATATGTATTACGAATTTCATGAGATCGTGCAAAGATTGATAAATTCCACATGTATATTCTCATACATTATCTAAAATGATGGAAATGTCGCATTAAAATACCTGCAGATTGAAAAATGACTATTATTATTATCGGCAACACTCCCATTGAGAGTATCAATGGTGCAACAATAAAGCTATGTGTTGAGATATGTCCAGACCCTATAACATCTACAACGTGTGCCGTATAAGGTCGTATCTCAATAAGGTCGTATATTTCCATCTCAGAGTAATTTTTATAAAGTTTTCAATTGTACTTAATATAAATAGATCAACAGTCGTAGTCGGCTTCCATTTTATTTTTGAGTCATTGACATCCAAAATAATGTATGTAGCGGCCAACAAGTGTTTCGATATTACGAATAAGCATTATGCCCTTCATGAATTATCTCATTAAAATGTTTCTCGAATCAAAATAATATATCTTCAAACAATTTGTCCTCTGTCCCAGCTTTTTGAAAAACAATCCCATTCATATATAATATTACCACCACAAACGTAAAATACTGTGAATTGTCAAAAATTCATTTGTCATGCTTACCGTTTCCCATTTTCCATACGCCATCACAGTAGAGATCATTCCTTTTCATGATCCCCACTCTTTAAAAGACTGATTTATACGAGACGGCATGCTAGTAGCGTGACCCTATAAATTACTACCGAATCACCTGTCAACGACCCGCGACTGCCGCGAGAGGAGCAGATAGGGAGTAAGTTATGAATGAAATTTACATGCTAACGAGATTTCGACAAAAGACATGTTCTGTTGGTGTCGTCGAAATCATATGTCGAGTGACTGTATGTGGATTCGCACGAGTATAGAAAGTGCTGCATGGATTTCAGTCTGTCTCGCTCAGGTATGACAGAGACACCGATGTCATATAGAACGTGGGTTCGAGTCATGTCTTGTCTAATTGTACCTTCAGATTACGATACTATAACCTAGTTTGAACTGAACTAACAATAATCATATGTGTGATCAAAGATGTCAGAAAGGTAACAAAATAATGTAAAACTTCATGTCAGGTAACTCAAACTTTTTTCAGTTCCTAATATATATTGTAGCTTCAGTTATGACTGACATTAGTTAGCGAACCATTTTTTTACGAATAGCATTCACGTATCACTTTATTATGCTCATTTTAAAATAACAGCTTTTGGTGAGGTATATACTTAAGCTGGAAATATGATCAAATGAAATAGCTTCTCCAACTCAATAGAGGGTATTACATTTTAATTTGGCTATAAGCTTCAGCACATAATCATCGACAATCAGGTTTATCAGGATGATTAGATGTTTGGGACTGATTGATCGGGAACCACTTCAATCGTGAATGATCTTGATGATCTTGATTGTCGAACTTTGAAACATGTATCCTAGAAAAAAAATCATGTGCGTTTCGAGATGATCGAGTTACATGAAATGATCGAAAGCTCTATAAGCCTACACACCTTGATTTTGAAACTTTGCCTCCGCGATACAGCATAAATTGATGTACCTGATGATTATCCTGATCGTATGTAGGCCCTAATTGATAATTCAATATACGCTTTAAATGGATCCATCTTCTAATCTTCTGAATAAGGTTAATTACAATCAAACTATATATTTCTTCAAAAAGTCTCATGCGATTCGTTTGAGAACTTGAAATAATATGTATTATTCGTAAGTCAAATTCTGAAAAAATGTGGGTCATCCGCCTCTCTGGGTTAACTTTATACGTGCTTTCAAAATTTCGAAACGATTCTCATCAAAAGTGGTTCAACCCAGTCTGTTTATACCATGGGTTCGATCGATTACACCTCACAACTATATGCAGTATCGAGCTGGATGATGTTATTCCAAGTTATATTAATATTTGTGTTCTCGATCTACCTGTGAAG
>OZ023326.1:59748001-59845501 GCA_964007535.1 Brachyptera risi
ATATATATATATATACATATATATATATATATATATATATATATATATATATATATATATATACATATATATATATATATATAGTTATATATAGATTTTTATATATATATATATATATATATATATATATATATATATATATATATATATATATATATATATATATATATGAATATATATTCACTCAGTTCATTTATATATCAATTTGTATAGTTCTTATATTTTCATATCATTATTGCTTTATATTTGGTTACTCCGGACTATTTCTCGGCGTTTTTTATTCTGGAACACTAGAATTTCTCTAGTAGAACATCGTCATCAGAAGGAATGTTACTTATAAGTTAACCCCCCTCCCCCCCTCACTTCCAACCCCATCACGTGACTATCAGACCAAAGCACCCCTTCCACAGCATGTAATTGCTCAGGGCACACATCTTAGCTCATTGCCACGCAGGTCGCCTCTTGCAACTTGACCTCTAGCCTCATTCACAGCTCAGGTCAAGGTCAACAAGACGTCAGGAAAAAAAGAGTCACTTCAGAGATAGGCTCATTTGTGAGCGACTTTAAATTGGGAAGATAAACAGAAGCTAAATTCTCATCAACTGCCCCAGGTTTATGTCACGTGCCAATGTTTTTGATTGCATTCTCGACGCGTTTATTTCCAGACCACTTTTTCACTCTTCAATGGTTCATTTTCATTTTTATTATTATTATTTCTTCAGAATTGAATTGAATCGATGCTTCTGGACTGGTTGTCAACTGGTCCAAAAGTTGACTGTAAGAGTTGAAGAGAAAATCCAATAGGGCTCGGTTTAATTAAAAAAAAGAGTCTTTAAATTCTGCTGTCATTGGGCCCAATTCCATTTATTGGAAAATCTGTGAAAAGTCAAGAATTCTCCACTATTAATGCAACTTCAGAAGATAAGAATAATGAAAAAAAAAATTGAAAAGAGAATATGAATAACGAATTCATTATGCGAGAATCTAGATAATACATTTCCCTGTTGTGACACTTGAGAGTATAGGCCTATTCAAAAAAATCGTGAAGTATTTTAGCCACTATATCGTTTTCAACATTTTCAATTCAAGAAACACACTCTGATTTCGTGTCAGTTGATTATTAATCAGTTGATTAGTTATTCTTTGAAAGTTGTGTCACATACTTCTGTTGAGACGGTTGATTTTTGGATTGAGCTATACTAATATTTAATCATTTCAATGAAGAACTGCGCTACTGCCTTATTGACACAAGCAACCGCGAAGCAAATTAAACCTAAACAAATATTATCTTCTGAGCATGTGAGCAGTTACGTTTGGATATGCTACGTTTGTTCCAGTTTCCGACGAAGGATTGATAAAGTTACTCTCAATTTCAAAAATTTGATTATGGTATAGTATAAAAGTAATCTACTTCAGCTAATGTAGAGAAAAGAGAAAAAAGAAAAGATGATAGAAAAAATGCCGTCGATTTTAATCAGTAGTCAAACACAGAGTGTGCGTTGTACGATGAGCGAGACATCTGAATAGATGTGATAAGAGTCGATAAAGAGTGCCTTCTGTAGACTCTGGTATAATAGGGAACTTCACACACCATGACTCATATAAAATATATACTTCATTTGGTGAATATCGAATCTATGAAGCCGTGAATTTCGTTTTTGCTAGCATAATTTCTATCTATTTGATGAATACACGATGGTGTGATACGAATCTATTTTATCATAAAATAAAGAATGTATCCCAACTCGGGTCTTGAAAGTGAAATATTTCCGCGGTCATTTTCCGAGTCCAAGTTTCTGATTGTCTGTAGCACAACTATCGCTTTTATATCGCACTATAGAAAACAACAATTCCAAGATGCATTGAGTGAGGGTTGCGTTTGCCCGTTTGCCCCGTCCGCAAACAAACCCTTAATGCATCTTGAACAATACACAACAACGCTACACACGGCTCAGTAGAATTATAATGTTAGTGATTGCATTTGTTTTTTTTACGGAAATTATAGATTTTATGAGTTCAACGATGCCACTGGTACCGTGGCCACTCTTATTTACATCTACTTTACAAGGGAATCCACTAAATCGTGACAGGCAATCGGTGCCTTTGGCTCTGAACGGACCGCAAGAAACCACAAATGCCTTTCATGTTATCATATAGTATAGTGTAGTAAAGTACAGTATAGGCTTCTGTCAAGTGACGTCACCCATTGTTGAAAGAGAAAGACAACAATTGACCAATCAGAATATTTGGTAGTTCATCAGTTCGCTGTGTTGCTATGGTAACTATTGTTTGCCATTTGTTACTTGACAGAAGCCTATAGTATAGTATTCATATAGTATGGAAGTTGGGGCACCTTTTTTTATTTATGATAAAAAAGGGTGGTATCACTACGTCGTGATGATTAGAAAACAATTATTTTCTTCGAAACGGCTTATTCGAATTGCATACAAATTTGTGATGGTGTGAACTATCTTTGTGTTTACATTCAGGAAGAATCTAATTTTTTTCAAGAGATTTTTCTTTCGAATTTTCTTGTCCATGTATAATCTTATGGGATTTCTAGAAGTTTTGTGATGGTGTTTCTCAAAAATGGTCCGACCGATTCGACCGCAAAACTATACATTTGTTGAGCAAGTTTGGGTGTACACAAAAAGTTTCATGTCGATCAGTCGATCCATGTGCTCAACTGAATACTTACACATGTACAGTACATTAGGGTAAAGTTCCCACTCATATTCTAGCTAGATCATGCATGGGTAGAATAAGACAAATCATCCGGGAAATATGCCTGCACACAAGATTTGGTTCTTATACACGGGCTTCTTCATTTCTTCTTTTTTGATTGTGCAATGTTTATGTACATGTATATTTTTGGTTCGCTTTATCACTGTTTTTATCGTTTTCCTATTCTCCTGTTTTGAAATAAGATAGAGAATGAAAAGATTTATAAATTGAAATTGAAAATTGAAATTGAATATTGATAATCTGAATGTTGAGTAGGCCTGTATGTTTCTTTGATTATGATTGTTTCTCGTCGTTAGTGAAACCGTACACAATTTGGAGGTTGTGCTAATTGCGAACACCTGAATTTTTTAATGAAACAAGTTTCCACATTACAACTTCGGAAACATTACAGTGTATGCATAGAAATAATTATGAATATTATCGACAGATCGAAGCTCAAGAGCGTTGGTCGTAGCGTAACGACGAGACGGCCGTTCGAAAATGTCAATTAGAAGAAATCTAATCATCCAAGAGATCTGCTTTTTTTATAAATACGCCTCTAAAAACATTAACAAAGTCCTACGTATATATTTTTACCTTTCAACATGAATAAACGCACTCCGTCCATGCGAGCACGATAAAAAAAAACTTTCATATCTCGTTATGACGTAGACGGACCCATAGTATTTACTTTCATGAATAGCTTTTTACCTTTTGCAGAGGTTTTAATATTTGAATACGATTTGTATATACAAAAAGAAAGAACGTAAAAGGATTTGTGATGTGACATTTTCATCTCTGCACATTGGAGTGACAGTGAAATTGTCCAAGGAGAAAAATGGATTTTAAGGGCGTTGGCGAAAATGGGACGTTCCATTCTTTTGTATGAGCGAGAATTGACTTGCCGTTATAACTTTATTAAATAGTAATATAAAAAAGTGAATTGATGACTAAAATGATTAATAACTACATGCTAGCTAGGCTCATCACATGTTATCACATTCCATAGTGTGTATTGTGGTTTTATTTCTGATGCATAATTAATACAACCTACAATCAGTAAAAACCACTAAAATTATTATATTTAATTGATATATATATATATATATATATATATATATATATATATATATATATATATATATATATATATATATTTAAATATATATATATATATATATATATATATATATATATATATATATATATATATATATGTATATAAATATATATATATATATATATATATATATATATATATATATATATATATATATAAATATATATATATATATATATATATATATATATATATATATATATATATATATATATATATATATTAAATATATAGGCCTTATTATCAAATCGTCCATCATCGACATAATTGTTCAAGCTATTTCATATCTCATGATCACATGTATGATCATTATTGAGGACGGTTGAGATCATCACAATGCATGCCCTGTGATAAATACACGATATGTAACTGTTTGTACCTGAATACGTTCATTCATATGAGAATGATGACAAATGCCGGCTGGTAATAATAAAATGAAATCAAAACAGAGCACTATATACCTACTACTGGGTGAGAAATTATGAATATGGGCCTATCGCAGTTATTATATGTATTCAAGATTTTTGAGATGAGAACTGTGTGAAATATTTAAATATCAGAATGAATTATAGAGCCAACTATAAAATATTAAATCGATATGTATTTACTCGACCTAACGTTTCAAAGAGTTGTCTTTTTGCCCAGATGATCTAGCCTGTGAGCAAGAAGACAAGTCATTGAAACGTTAGGTTGAGTAAATAAATATCGATTCATTATTTTATGCTTAGCTCTATAATTCATTGAACTTTCTGATATTTATATATTTCACACAGTTCTTATCTCAAAAATCTTGAATACACACACATATATATATATATATATATATATATATATATATATATATATATATATATATATATATATATATATATTCACATTTATATACCATTATCGTTTTTGTTTTATTAACAAAAAACACGTATTCAATTTTTCCCAGATCAGCACTCTTTCGCGAACGACTTTTTCTTCATCCAGCACCACCTTTATTGTATTTGTGTGAATCACGTTCAAAAATCACGTTTCTCTCAGTTGTGCCAAACATTCTGTCAGTGCCGTTCTTTTTCTCATAATCTCTTCTCATGTCTTTTGTTCTTCTTCGATCACTTGATCCTTCGACACTGAGCAACAGCGACGCAACTCGAAGTGCAGTTAGTGTGAGGGCGAATAATGAACTGCGTTTCACTCGATCTGAGATGTGGATATCTATTCGTTTTTTGAACAATTTATCCAAGATAGAAGCTTCAGAACTTATCTGAAAAACAGAAGATTCCACTTTGCATGTGTGTCGAGTTATATATTAGTTGGATGCTCGTGAGACTTTTGACAGATACTGTCGAATACGTTATTTACTCTGTTGAGAAAAAAGTACGTTAAAAAGAGAATGTGTGTTACATGTATAAGACAATGCGAAAATCTGTGTACAATTTTATTCGCGGTGGAATTATTCAGATATTTGTTTTATTCAAACTTTGAGTGTTCAGTGCGCAATATTGGACAACATTCAAGCATATTCTCTCTGATTTCAATCTACATTTTAACGAATGGTATTTTCAGCAGATTCAATAATATGGCCATCAAAATAGCTACCAATGAAAAATAAAAAATACCGATGGGCTCAAAATGACATAGAAAATATATAAATCATTCAGAACGTGTTTATTCGATCAAGACACATGCTTTTGAGAGTTTTTGATTACGACTTTTGAGACCCATACGATAACGCAGGAAGACTCTCCTGCCGTAAGACGTAGCAAGACGTTACAGTATGCAATTTTATACTAAACTGAGCCTTCTCCATATTGAAATTGAGTATAGGTTCAATAATATTGAATATTGAACAGATTGATTGATTCTCAGTTGATGGTCATCATATCAGCTGTCGAAAATATTCCACGCATGTCTTCCATTGTGCTGATGGTCTAAATACAAAAAGTATTCTCGTATCTACAAGAATCAAATTTAACGGCCAAATTACAATTAACCGTGTGAGAGGTATACCTATACGGTCTGTATGGACCTGAATTTCATGTGTTTGGTTTTAGGACGAAATTTTAACAAATTGACGCAGTGGTTTCATAAAAGCCATCTAACTTGCTTCGCGAGGGGCTTGGCTCCCGTCTAGCTTCCGCTCAACCAGATCAAGTTGAATGCAGATCTCGTTAGTCGGTTCTCCTCATACATGGGTTTGTTCGAATTTCAAACAGATCTTTGAATACCGATGAAATTATACCTTTACGCAAAGTCGTGTTTTTTATGTTATCTACAGTAGGCCTAAGTACAGTTTGATTCGTAGTAGCAGAGTTTCCGTCCCGGTAGTTCACAAACCAACTATAGGAACCTCCTTCGAACTTTCGTATTGGTTCGTGGTACTTACCGTGACAAAAAAAAACGTACAGTCGTGTTACTACGAGACAGTCTTTGTTGCATTCAGACTTTGGGGTATACATTTAGATATTGTATCAGCTGTATAATGTGTTGAATACTTTTTCATAAAATGTATTCAGATTCCTAATTACAATTCGAAACTGCACCACAAATATCAAGACGGGAGAAATTTGAAAATAACTAGAAATAACTATAAAAAAGAGACCAAACGTAAACCATTTTGTTTTAACCAAAGACAATATGAAATAACAAACCCCTTTATCCTTCATTGGATCTAATTCATGTCAAAGATAATCACGAGAAAAAACGCGGTCAGCTGTATCTCAATGTTGTTAAGTATCTCAGACTCACCAACCGTAGGTTATATATTAAGGTCTTTGGACTCACGCATGGAAAAACGCGTGAATTTACGCACTCGCTTGAAATTTTTATCTCAATAATAGGCCTATATATGAAATATGAGTCCGTCCTATCTCAAATAGTGTAAATTGTTCATATACCAATCGACGAAAGTACATCTGTGAAATTACAGATTGACTGCATATTATACTATGAGAACTGCGAACGATACAATTTTTTCATCCAATCAGTTGTCTTTTTCGAAAGTCCGGTCATGTTTTCCAATCGCTATAGGTCAATGTATAAGTCTCGATTGATATAAATATTCGTAAACATTTTCAGCTTGATCAGTATAACCGTCTAACCTGTGTTGCACACGGTCGGAAAACAGATAGAAAACACGCAAAAAAAACAAGCAAAATCAGATATAGTGCCAAAAGAGTTCAGTCGAGTCGCACGCTACGCTCACCACCTTACGTACACTTGCGGTCACATAAAGTAGACGCGGTCTATCAATTATAATGAATACCGAAGAAAATGTATTGACATAATATGCATTAAAACTATCAGACAATGTACTGTACATACATTCTGCTCACAGAGTGTGAAAAATTCAGTGATCATTAAATTATGCGTAGATTTCATTTAAATTCAAATATACATTTCGGTATAGGTTCATTTTATGTTACAGCAAGTGATCATATCACGACGTTATCACACGTGATTTTATACAGCAAAGTATCGTTTCAAATCAAGTCAGAGTGTTCGTTGAGTCGTGCTTGCGTGGGAAAGAGGGTGGGCGATAGGGTGCCCAGGGGCCTTGTCTTTTCTCTAGAAGAACGCCACTGTTCAACAATAAGAACAGTTTTGAATGTAAACATAGGCGAGTTTCTCGCATCGATACAAGCGATGAGTATGGCGAGAGTCTTCGAGCGCGCTCTGAGCAATACTCCTGAGAATCTCGACTTCCAATAACAACATCTTCCTTAGGGAAGCTGTAAACCTCAGAGCTTACGGCCATCAAATGCATGCTTGACGTGACTGATGGTAGTGAGCTCGTTCACACGTTATGAGTGACGAGATTTGAAACGGTGTTGATGTTTAATATGGGCAAGTGTGAAATTGGGAAGAAAGAAATAGGATGGTCTTTAACGAATTTGTAGAAGTATGACCGCTCACTATCAGTGATGAAATCTTATAAGATGAGCGATAGGAAAGACATTCATTCGGTTAATATTGCGAATCATATCTATTTTTACGTTATTTTCTAGTATGTGGTCGCAAGGCAGAACCGATGGAATAGAATTGTATATAGTTCTGGGTAAAAATCGGTCTGGTGGATTCAGAAATAATTTCTGAATGAAATTCTTTGGGATTTGAAATAGAATGATTGTTTGTTTGAATTTTTAATTGAATAAAGTGAGACGCCTATGATACAAAAGTTTCCGTTCACAATCTTCGACTTTTTATTTTCAACTTTCTAAAAGTTTTTTCTCATCATTTTTAACTCTTTATAAATTACCAATACCGCATGTATATTGTAGTTTTTGTAATTTTTATGGTTATATTCTAAATAACTTTGGACATATTACAGAGGTTTAGTGAACTGTAATTGACTTATAGCTGAATAGAGTAATATATCTGTAGTCGGAAAACTTGGACTGATTTTAAGATGTAAGTAAAGCTTTTATTTAAAAAGAACTTACTTTCAATCTAGTTATTCTCATCAAAGAGATTATGATTCTATGAGACTCTAAACTTTCAGCCGCATAATAAAAACAAAACTCGTTTCCCAGTTAAAACCTCTCAATCATAATCTTTGTGACGGTTGAACTTTTCAAAAGACGATGATTTCCTTGTAACATTTTCTTATTAACTTGTCGACAACAGGCTGTAATTTCATTTCACTAGTCATGCAGGCATGGGCGGCGACGGTTAAGCCACGCGACGAGTTGGACGCGTGCATACATTAACAGTTATAACGCAGACAATTTGATTACGAGTCATGTTTACAGCCATGCACGTTGGAGTGTGGCTACACGCCCTTCTGCTGTATTCAAACAAAACATGATATTTGGGTTGTTTACATGCTGAGATAATCCATATGACTCTCCCAAGATGCATTGAGGGTTGCGTTGGTTTGCTGGTTGAGATGGTGTCTTCACTTCCTATCTTTTCCATGGTGAAAATATGTACCAATTTACCGACCACATCTTCAGAACCAACGATCGTGATTACTCTAGTAGTGATGCAAAGAATCAACTTTGTTTACAATTTACCAAGCAGATACACACAAAATAAAGTTTACGTTTGCTTACTTGTCTGAAATAGTCTCTTATGAAGTAAAACGGAGATGGTGAGATTTTATTGTGCGTTATTTAAATTATAACGTAGTTTTAATAACGCAAGTCATGTTGCAAGTAACTTACATCGAAACGAGTTTTATATGTGATCGAAATCGTGGGAAATTCCATATGCCCCAAACAAATAAGTATTCATATTTTATTTTATTGCAATTATCAGTAAATATCCTTTTTTATAAGCCTAGCGCATTTGTTCTCTTCCACCGCATCTTGGATGCCAATATGCACCGCATCTCAGATGCCAATATTTGACGTATAGAAGGCATGATGTCAAGTTTTTACAAGCAACACTGGGTGGAACAGTGATCGTTAGTTCCGAGGAAAGAACTCAGCAAATGGAACGTGTTTTAGAGTCGAGTGAAGTCACCATAAAGAAGCGGCAAGCCAACGCAACCCTCAATACATCTTTTGACTCATCCATACGAGCCCTGAATTGCTCTATTTGTCGCTTTGTACAATTAATCGTTTGCATTTCGCTCTGATCACTGTGATATTTTCAGAAAATTGATAGACGATTATCAATCGTTGATCATTATTAAAACTCCATAATTTTATCGACAGAATATGGACATTTACTCAATGTTTGCCCCATGAAATGGATTATTGAACACTCAAGACTTCCGTTCTCAAACGGGGGCGAGCCGATTTCACCGATTGTTTTTTAATAACTTTGATGAGTTTTTCACGTTACTGCACTCGGTACATCACGGTAAATTTTGCAACAAATGAAACCTGTTCTATAGTTCAATATAGAGATCGAGCCTATATGTTTATTCATTTTTCTATAAGAATTTTGATAACCTGACAAAAGTCATTGTTTCCAAATCAGGGTGATCGAAAACGATTCAAGATCATTCAAAAATACGATTTTAAATTGATAATCACCCTTCAGAACGGTTGGTCCGATTTATCTTGAATATGTAACCATGTGTGAATTCTTTTTTTTTCATGAATTAATATTTTCCGTTTTCATTTTATTCTTATGGGGTTCTTCATAATTTTGTAATAGTTTTCCTCAAAAGTCGGTTAAACCGATTACGCCCACTGCGCCCAATATTGATTGAATTATTGTTATGTGACGTATACCATATGTTGTGTAGGCCAATGCTGATTTTCTATGGTTCATAGATATTCATACATGTTCTTACTAGTTTCAACGTAACATGTATTTTTATTTCAAGTACGGAATATTGAGTTTAAGCTTACGCTCATCTACCAATGTTACAGAAGAATTGTACGTTCTCAAAAAGTAGATTTTTGCAGAAGATCATTCATCAGACGTATTCTTCTTTCAAATCCATCTTTTTGATCACGCAAGAAATCATGGGAGACACTCCTCGTATTTAGATCCATCGGCTGATGAGTTTCCCGGGACTGATGGGTTCTTCTTGCATGAAACGATTAACGTTTACATCCAACGTTAACCGCACGCAAGTAGCGTTACAGTCAGTGCGTATTACGTGGTCGCTTAAGAGTCCACGGGAGTCGATTTAGCGAAATATCAGTTTTTTGGAGATAACTTTTGAACGGTATGAGATATCGAAATTCTAATACGCGTGAAAAACAGATAATTATAATAACTTCAAGATGATATAAGTTATTTTATTCAAGTCATGTCGCATAACTGTCAAGCGTATACAGCTGAAAAAACACATTTTTTAGCTGTATACGCTTGACAGTTATGCAACATGAGCTAAATAGTAATAACTTATATCTCAATTATAATATTAAATGTATCATAATAATAATGGTTATTCATTCTATTTGATTAGAGTCAAGGATGAAGTAAACGAAGTGTCAATGCCATAAAAGTAGATCGGGGAAGATATATAATAATTTATAAAATTAATGATTGATTGAATTGTATATTTAATAATTGAAAAACTTTTTTATACTTCGAAAACAGTGTTACATGAGATATTTTTTGAGTGCACCGTTAAATTATTTTTCTCGGAGCTTAATGTCAGTGGGATTGAAATATCTTAGTTCCGATTAGACGTTCCTCTTAGCAATAGATGTCAATCTGCAGTACTCCAATATTTCCAATAATTTTGTGGTTGAAATTAAAGGAATGTTAGTGACCGTGATACCATACCATGTAAGTTACATCGCAACTTTATAGGTTAAACTTTTAGTTGCACGCTTTGTTGGTGATTTTGAACAAAAAAAGTCTCGAATAAAAAGAGATAATATCTGACTGTAAATGCAACCAAGTCAGGCAATCTAGTTTCCACTTAACCACTTACCAGTATTGTGTCATCCACAGTGAGCATTACGTGAATACTTGTTACACCATTAATTTTGTAACTTATAATTACTTTAGTAACAAAAGTGTATTAAAAAACAATTATTTTCGAATTAATAACATAAACGCGATGGTTTGGCATTGTTCACGACCACAATCATTGCCAAGATTCATAATTTCATGCTTTATACTCTACATAAAATTTGAAATCTTTCGAGTTGAATAAGTACCCTCAGAAAAGCGGATAATTTGGTTTATTAAAATATATGCGGCGTTTTATAAGTTTATTCATTTCTTTTTCTGCATAATAATTATGTTTATGTTGTCTTCCCTGTGTGGTTTAATTATAAACTTGAGTCAAACTCGCGGAAACTTTTGACAAAGTCGAAAAACGGGAAAAATATTGTTGAAAACTCTCGATCGTTTGTGTTTTAGAATGACACAAAACAGCCGGTTGAACATGAGTATTCCTTTTCTCGAGTATTTCTCTTACATGGCTCCACTCTTTTTTATATTATCACTTCCTATACGTAGTATGTTGACGATTTTTTTTTCATCTTATTTCCCTCAAGAGAATCTGGAGTTGTTCCTGCTACTCCAGATTGCTTCCAGAATTCTTCTTGTTTTTATCATAGAGAACTAGCAGTTGATAGTTTCTTCGCTTACGGCGCACCTGGGACTCGGATAAGAATGTAGAAGACGACGAAGGAAGAGCGATGATTTCCCCACTCGTAAAGTCCTGTATGAAAATTATATTGAAATAATACTATATGTGGTGTCTGGTATATATATATATATATATATATATATATATATATATATATATATATATATATATATATATATATATATATATATATATATATGGGCCTATGTGTATAGCAAAAGACAATAGTCAAATGACTAGAGATTTCAGGAATAAAACATTTTCACCATCTGAGATGAAGATTTAAGAATAATGGCACATTGACTGTTTTTTTCTGACTTTCCTTCCTCGTAATTGCGTCAGAGGTACGTTTGCTATTCTATTTTCCAACCATAAAAGACGCCATTTTCCAAAATACCATTTCCGATCTTGTTTTGTGCGAAAGTGATCGCTTAGAAGAAAGTGTAAAGAAAGACGGACGAAGGAAAAGTTTCAAAGATATAATCTGTATAATGCCGAACTTCCAACATTCGAATGAGCGACGTGTTTGAAAATCGAACGACGTGGAGCAAGAGATCGAACGATTTTTCGATTCAATAGCTCGCGAACGTTTCAAACGAAAGTCGAAACTCATCGTTATTTATTTTCTTTATGTGGTCGAAATTCTAACGCACACATAGCATCATTTTCTTTTTATAAGATTTTTTTCAGTTTTTTTGGTTGACGTCCCTGTGAAATGAGTGAGTTGTCATCGCTGGCATGGTCTGTGCGCATGTTCACCGGAAGTTTGTTTAATGTTGAAATGCTCGACACGTAGTCGGTGGAGAATTGTTACCCTGCGGGGTACATTCGATCATTCACATATACGTCATCTGAAAATCACATCTCAATGTTGGGGATGTGAAGAAGACAAACATTGTTCGCTCTGTGTGAATAGTGCTAGTAGCTATTGTTGGATGCTTATTCAAACGAAATCTTATTTCGATATTCTGTTCTGTCATACATACTATTTATACTATCGTAAATATACTATATAAATAATACATCATGAATATGTAATTTAAGGGTGTGTTGAAAGTGTTACGGTTCATAATGAATGAATAAACAAGGTTATCTGGAAATATAACATTTTTATGTAGTGACAACAAGTAAATAACATGGGGTAATCGTTGATAGTAATGGTGAATATAGTGATGAATGATGTTTTTGAATATATATATATATATATATATATATATATATATATATATATATATATATATATATATATATATATATATATATATATATAATTACTTCCTCTAGTTTAATTGTTTCTAATGAATTATTTTTTCAGCATCATTGCTCAATATCAGATTTTTTCAGTCTAGCTCGTATCAGCCTATTCAAAATGATCGTAAGAAGACAAAATGAAAACCAATATGACCGAATATGCTTTTTTAAATATCTATGAAATATGAACAAAATAAGCATCACAGAGCAACAATAATACATAACTCAATAATACATAACCAATTAATATGTTATAAATTGTTGATATAAATAAATTTGTATTTACATAACAATAATCAGAAGATACATACATTCAATGGAATTACTTGAAGAATATGCCAAGTTAAACCAGTGCTATACTCTGAACCGTCATTCGAGAGACCGGGGTTTGATTCCCGCCATTAACGAACATACTGATCAGACTTTTTTGCAACTCCTAATCATATCGAATCCAATCATACTCTCACCATATGATTCATCATTCACCGACGCCAATATATCTTGGTCATAAGTGCAGTGAGTCAATTAGCATAACACAGCCCGTGAAATTTCCCCACGATTTTGGTTTATTTAAACCCTCAACCCGACTTATGTTGGAGATAGAGTAGGATTTGATTTATCCATCTATTTATTCATCAATTATCATCATTTCCAATGCAATATGTATTTAAATTAGGCAGAACCTGATTATAATCATACACAAATATGAATAATACGGTACCCAATAAGTTGGTACAAAAAAAAGTATGATTATTCCACAAGTACATAGTAATTAAGTGCGATTATCAATTGATTAATAAAGTAAAAAATAAAATAATATCGAAAATATTTAAACCAACATGAGCCAAGGCTTGTGTGTGGGAGAGGAGTTAAAGGAATAATACATACATTATTGCAAGATGAAAAATCATGCGACCATCATGGGAATCATGTAACGAAATCTCGATCATACCATTGATCATTTAACGCACTAAATCCACATCTTTCCGCTTCCAATAGAAGATGTCGTTACGTATACACGTGCCAAACAAACGTACAAACTAGAATTTTATTGCTCAACTTAAGTCGTTAAAAAATGCGCATTTTTTGTTGTTAAAAAGGTAGTGTCTTTTACTTTTCCCCGCTCGGAAGACGACATAAAAACCAATTGCTTCGGGAACACACCCCAACCATTTAAATCCAATTCTATTGCCGATCGTAATCTCGCTTCTTTGAGGTTAAAAAATAGAAACATTTTCAAGAGTAAAGCCAACTCAGCTACTTTTTTTTTTCTTTCTGTATTTTCAAGACCCTTCAACTTTATACGATCATATACAGAAGCCCTTCTTTACAGACCCAATTAACCCTAAATTGTCTTCATTTATTTATAGGATTTATTTAGTTAGTTCTATGTATAGCTATATATAAAATGTTCACAAATATACTCTTGTATGTTATTCGTCATAGTTTACTTTGTTTTTGTTTGGAAGGGTCTGTGATGTGTTACCTTGATACTGTATATACATAATCAATCACGCTTATGCCTCGTTTCAGCAGGAATAGGCAAACGCAGCATATGCTTCGTAAGATGAGCGAGATATCTGTATGAAGTCTATTTAAAAACTCCAAACACCTATACTTGACTCAATTCAATCACACCTTGGTGAAAACCGTCAAGGTACAAACTCGTGAATCACCGTGTACAAAAAAGATACTGAATAAAGAATAACCAGAGACCTTATTATCTAATTACGTTTCGATGATGGGGTCGTTGAAATAAGCACTTTATTTCTAGCTATTTAATGAAAATGTATACGTTTTTAATAACTATTTCTTTCAAAACGGCTAGTCCGTTACCAATGGAAATTTGTAATAATGCGCATCATTTTTGCATTTATACGTTCAGTAATTTCGAAAATTTTCTCGCTCGACTTGTTCTTCTCTTTTTTTTCTTTCGAAAATGTGTGATGTTGTTTCTCGAAAGTGGTCCAACCTATTTGGTTTAAAAACTATATGGTTCCAAATTGGATGGATCGGCGTGTCCAGAAAACGTTCCATGTTGATCGGTCAAACCGTGCGACCTTTTCCGTGCATACAGAAAAAATACATACAAAGCAGTCTGCTCATGAGAGTGGGATGATGGCTCCGCTATCTCTTTTTGAGGCTCATCCGACAGGATTGTACTTCAATTCACGATTACTGGTGGGTGGATATATATATATATATATATATATATATATATATATATATATATATATATATATATATATATATATATATATATGTATATATATATATATATATATGTATATATATATATATATATATATATATATATATATATATATATATATATATATATATATATATATATATATATATATATACATACATACATACATACATAAAGTAAATAGCAAACACTTCACTGGAGATTGAGAATTGTCGAGCGATGCTACACTCAACAGTGTCTTTGTTTTCATTGGAAAGCTGGTTTTACATTCACCAGCGAGTGTGAATAGTTTTATTTATCCATCGCTCAATCTTGTTCGTGTTATGTTGTTATCATTTTACTTATGCTATATTGTTCTATCAAAAATTGAAATGGCAAAATGGATTGTTGGAGAAGTCGAAGTACGATCATACTATAAGATAGAAATTTTAATTTAAACTACACTCGGCGAATCTCTGCTATGCCTTCTCTACTTCCACTTCCAAAAAGTATTCTGTTCTTTTCTAACCGGAAGCTACGTGTAACGACCCATACTGTTCTTTCGAATGCCAAAACTTATATTTGTATTACATCTTATTCTGTAATTAGGGATATATGAAGCGTTTGTAGCAAGCTATCACAAATCACATCAAGATTTACAATCAATACATATAGTACAATATACAAACTTTTTGCAATCGTTTCAATCGATCAGCAATCGGAAAGCTCCTTGAAATAATCCAGAGTCGACGTTTATAACGTTTAAACATTGAAGTGTACCATAGAAAAGGTGCGCATTTCTTGATATATATTTTCAATTTTTCGTATACGGCAAATTCTTCGAACGTTTGAAACGTTTAAACGTTTACGTATACACCGGTTCAACGTTTCAAATCGACGAACAAGTCTCTGGTTGCCGGCGCACATGCAAGGAGAGTGAAGCTGCGCGCCGCGTAGAGCGTTTGCTGGTCCAGGGGTAACCATGGCGACGCGTGGTGGAAGCGGTGGTGGCGGCTGTGTGCAGCGACGAGCCCGGGGTTGCCGCCGAAGTCAGGCGGGGTTCGTCAGTCACTGTGTAGACGCACACAAGGCCAGTTTACCAGATAGCACACCTTCGTCGCGTTCTCTCTCTCTTCCTCTCTGTCTCACTCACGTCAACGTCGACATCCGCACTCGTCTCTCAACTACCGGCGTTTTTTTTTTTTTATAAATAACTGATAATGAAAGTTAATCGTTGTCATACGTAATTTTGAATATCTTCTTTTATATGAGATAATATGTAATATATACTGTCTATTTCTCTGTCTAGAGTTTGACATCGTGTGCCGGGAATACATATATATATATATATATATACGATTTTACACATTTACGTACTGCATTTCTTTTCTCTGGTGAGCTTTTATCCACGTCGTTTCAACTAGTGTTCGTTGTATATTCCGCACGCAAGTTCAACCCCAACAAAAAGTGACATCTGAAATATTTTCTGGCGTGCTTGAATTGTCTCCAGAATAAAGCTGAAACTTTGTGCCAAACTACTTTTGTGTTCCCTCTAGCTCTTTGAATACATCATAAATAAAATATACAAAGGCTTTCCATAAACGTCTATTGCTATGATACTCATTATTTAGACAGAAAGTTAATATTGGTATCACGATAATGGTACAGTTTGTTAAACGAACCCTTCTATAGAAAGAGTGAATTGGTTTACGATATTCAATTTAAAAGTTGAACTTTGAAATTTTGAAAGTTGAAATTTAAAAGTTCCATGTGTGAAAAAGGTGTCAATTTGTTTGTAAAAAGTTTGTCACGTTCTTCCTCACTAATGACGCGGTACGTTTGTACGACTCGCGCTTAGAGAGAAGTGCGTTCTTATCGCGTGTCGAATGACAATGTGTTGCGTCCAAGCTGAGCGCGTGTTCCCTGCTTCCGACTCTGAAGACGGTGACGATCCCGGTCGTACCCCTCGTATGTCGCGCTCCCCTCGAGGATGTACGTCGCGCTCGTGCCCACCCCCAAGGGATCTGCCGCTAGAGTCCCAGTGGGTGGCCGGTATGGGCGGAATGGGATTCGATTATCAGAGAGGATCGACGACGAGGTGTCACCACATGATGACGGCGAGGAGGTCGTTCTCGTCGTCGCTGGTCGCCGATCTGAGAGCCGCGGGACCGGGACCGACGCTCGAGGGATGCGAATTCCTGGTAGGTTCGAGATGTGAAAGAGGTGACGTGTCAATCGAGCACTTCTCGCATGAGTAACTGCTGAGAGCCTGAGTAGGGTAATGTTCTAAATTTGGACGAGCAGAGCGAAAACTTTAATTCTTACAATAATAAAAACAGAAGTTTATGTGCAGTCTTTTTTAATATCTTTAACCTCAATCGTTTCCTCAGAAGTAGCTTGGTAGGTGTACACTTCAGCAGCATTTTCAGGTTCAATTAAGTAGTTTTTGATTTATTCACACCGATACATTTTTTTAACTCAATCATCAATTGTATTATTATTTTCATCCTATATTGATTCCTGACGTGAATTAACGAATCTAATAAACGTCTTCAATAGTTGTGTTCTGCACATGAAACTTGAAAAGAATACATAAAATCCACATAATATTATTACATCAGTGATCTTGTTATTTGTTTGGCTACGCAGTTTTTACTCGTGCTTTGCGAGATCCCATGGGATACATAACAGAATTCCCTGAGGCTGAGATTTTTGTGCATGTGCTGTATCTCGATCTACGAAGATTGGTGGATCGAAATTTCCTAGTTTATAGCGTAGACCGAGCTCGTGTGAGCCGCTATTGCACGTGAATTCAACTGAAGTATATACCATTATACACATCTACATCGTCATTGTTAGAATTGAAACAATCAGTCAAGTACTGTCATTCTACTATCCTGAAAGTCACTATTTCTCGTCGTAAAACATTCGATAGCAATAAAATGTAAACAGTTGAGGGAATTTGACATCACAACTAACCACAGTAGAAGTACAAGTATGTTTTAGTAATGACGACGTAGAACTGTTTTGTCGACTCTGAAATAAAAGTAATTCTTTTTATCGCAAGCTCGGTCGGTAAGATTACCACCGCGGCTGTTTAGTAATGGCTCCCATTTCTAGCCATTCATTTCATTCCCATATAGTCTCATTCTAGCCTCATTCTATATACTGAACTAAAAAAAGGAATATTCCTATATCTTTGAAACCATTCTGCGTATTCAAGTTGGAACCAGTGTCATAAAACGACAAAGCAGGCAGGGTGCTTGCACTGGGGAACAAATTCTCGCCGAAGACATTACTTATGGGACTCTTGGGTACATTG
Organism: Brachyptera risi; assembly: GCA_964007535.1. NCBI lineage: Eukaryota > Metazoa > Arthropoda > Insecta > Plecoptera > Taeniopterygidae > Brachyptera > Brachyptera risi. The sequence goes on from OZ023326.1 coordinate 59,766,609, forward strand.
AACTAGGGTTCGTTTCTGCTTCAATTGATTTTTCAGAAATTGCAGTACAGTGTCTCTCCCTTGTACTTTAACGTAGGACCTTTTTTCTATAAAAAATACTCGATAAACATAGCTAAGAAATACTATCTCACAACTGCAATAAAAATAACATTCTTTTATACGGAATGAGGGGCTTTTCGAACTTTATCTCCCGGGGTCTCTGATTCCTAGAATAATGCTTGGTCATATCATAGAATAAAGAGTGTCATATCAATGTTCCTTCTTAACCTTCAACCGGTCTCCCTGAAGAACCAACTAGAGTTGCTACTTGACATTTGTAACTAGACATTGATAATGTGATTGTATAGATTGAATTAATGTCTTATCAGTCTTAGTTGCAGCCAACACTACATGGTCACATTTGTAGAATGATAAGGGCATGAAGTCATTTCATGTCGTTCTTCATTCATCCTGCACGCTCAGGCTGAAAGAAGTGACAGTGCATCGATCTTGCGTAGCCTCCATTGCAACTGCAATACACAACTCTCCTATGTATACCCGTTTCGTGAGGATTTTTCATTGTCACTTGCATGCATCGTGCCAGTTGTTGCGTGCCAGTGGCTAGCACGCTGAACCGTCAGTGAGGTTCACTTCCCTCCATGATCGACCATCTTAACAGAGGTTTTCTCCTCTTGTTCCCATTGTTTCCCAATCATTATAGGTTCATACTAGTGTGGTTCCACCGGCACATATAGCTGTGTGTATAACGCACTCGCTTCATGTGATCCGGGAGGTGAAGAAGCATATCGGACCTGATTCGATCCCCGCTACCGTCCATCTTCACAGGGTTTTTTGTGGTTTCCCTCTTTAGCCTAGGCTAATGCCGGGATTGTTCCTACAATGTAGGCCACGACCGCTTCCTTTCTACTATCTTTCCCAATACCTAAGAAACCTTCATCTCATCATCCCAACATCTCATCAATCATTCATTCGACGCCAATAGATCTTAGTTATTATTATAAAGCGTCATTAAAACCCAATATGAAGAAAAAATAGTATGGTTCCTTAACAACAGGCCAATACCGATTCATCTCCACTATCCAAAAACACTTGATGGAATAACATTTCATCTTATCTCACGGTATTCTCATTCATCATTCACCGACGCCAACATATCTTAGTCATCAGGATAGTGCGTCGTTGAATCCAATATAAATAAATTAGAATGAATCATTGACTGAGCAATGGAAAATATGTCCATTCGTTCCAAACCGGGGTATGTAATAGTTGTAACGTTGCAGACCGTTTCAATTGTATATGTATTGAACATATTTCTGTTTCTAAAATGTAATTAACTATAATTTCCTTTTTTTTATTAATTACATTCGTCACACTCTCAATTACACACTCAAATACGCCAAAATACGATACAGTACAGGCCTATTCATGATTATTGGTAATTATATTTCGAACAATCATTCAAATCCAATATACATTTAATTAATTGGTATCTAATTTGTTTGTCTTTTTGTCAATTAATCAAAACGATCAGCCCTGTTGAGGTTGAGAACCACATATTCAATTACTTTTGAATAAGCTTCAACTAAAACTTCTAGCTGAGGCTGACTAAAGTACTCAGCTGATAGAGGTCACTTCCGTTATGAATCTGCCCTACGTGTGAGTGTGTGGAGTTTGATACGGTTGTCACGGAATCCTGATAACTCAGACGGATTTAGCTGTGAATGAGATTTACGCTTTGCTCCACATCGGCTTCATTACTTACGTGAAAGTCACCCCGCGACATAACTTAACGGGGGTAGATAATAAAATTGTTCACCCATTGGCTCTTGAATAACGGCTTCATGTACGTGTGCTCGAACAAAACTGTGCCATTTAAATTGTTAAACGGTTGTAAACTTGAAACGTTTAAACGATTCACTGATATTTGCAAAACGATTTGTGAATACGCGTTTGGGTGGTTATGGAGGAACAACATTGTTTGATAATATAACTGTTGAAATTTCAATTATAAATCGCAATGAAACACTTCAAGAATTGACAGTAATTTCATCCAATTGTTACATTATTCATTCTTTCTCAGAGAAATTGGAAAACGATTTTGGGGCAATTTCATCTTCGTTCGCTGGAAACCAAATTCCGCGGAATGATGTTTTTTGTCATTTTAATACCACTATATCATTGTTTGTAGCAATCGTAGATCTCACATATAAAGTAATGAAGATCTCTACTGAATGAAAGCTCATCACACTATGGGCCTCAGTTAATAGTATTGTTTATAATTAGTAACAATTGACGACTCGCATTCTCCGCCCCATTGACGTCACAAATCGTAACATCCAATGAACGCCCCTGTTGGAACTGGGGTGAAATTCAAATATCCAATCGGAGTATCTCCAAATCGCCACGAATGATATAGATCTAACTGGCCAACTGGTAAAGTCAAGCCCATTTCGAGTCGTCAATTGATTAGAATTAGATTTATAAATCATTCATATTCATACTTCTTAATATACTTCATATCTTTTTCTTATGAGTGGCTTTGCTTTCGATCAGCATTCGTATGTAGAAATATACTCATGTTATTTTTCCCTCAATTCATTGATGAAATTTAACCATCATTTTAATTTTATTTCACCATTTTCAACTGGACGTCGGTTGCACTTTGAAACGTCTCTTTTCGTCTGCATATCCTGTCACGTTGATGATTGGGACTTCAGACTTTTTGAGAATATTTGTATGTAATTATATCAATCCCAGTATGATTCATATCACAAAGACACATACATCCACGTCATGTATCTGCAGTAACTTAGAAATAGGGTGAAGGAAGAATATCCTATATACATACATATATCTAAAACTCTAATCTAATGAGTGAATATACCCTTGACTATCTTCTCATTGGCATTCCTGACCTACATCTTCTTCATTATATAACTTATTCAACACGTTGACAACAAAGAATAACAGTTCACGGCTGATCTAAATGATAGCATGAGAACAACTGATAGCGCTGTTTAACGAAAAAGAAGTATCTAATGAGATGGTGTTTTTATACCTCCAGAAATTTCTATCATTAAACATCTAGGATGTGCGGTCATTAATTACTCATGATATAGTAGCTAAAAAAGAGACCACAAAACTCCCAAAGTTGATAAAACGGAAAAAGACATTGGTAAGACAATTTACATCATAAATCAAATATACAAAAAAAAGTAGGACTGGGTAATATTCATCTAACCCTTGAACTAAAAAAGTAAATGTTGTTTTTTTTTTTGTGAAAAGAAAAGATTAGAAAAGAAGTTGACAATGTTTTTTATTGTTCTGTGTTTGACCACAAGCGAGAGCTGAAGAAACTTATGTCTTACAGTTATCCTTGCGTAACATGGGTATCTTGATGGAGTGCGAGAAGCGAGAAACTTGTAATTTCGTTAGAATTTCAGACGCTTGTTTTTTCGTAAATGAATTAAAGCATCCCCCATAGTATGTGATACCCTATAGTATGTGAAATCATCCTAACCAATATATGTATATGTAGTACATAAATATATATATATATATATATATATATATATATATATATATATATATATATATATATATATACATATATATATATATATATATATATATATATATAAATATATATATATATATATATATATATATATATATATATATATATATATATATATATATATATATATAAATATATATATATATATTCACATGTTTTTATATATATATATATATATATATATATATATATATATATTCATATATATATATATATATATATATATATATATATATATATATATATATATATATATATATATATGTATATATATATATATATATATATATATATATATATATATATGTATATATATATATATATATATATATATATATATATATATAAATATATATATACATATACATATATATATATATAAATATATGAAACTTCTTTCTCATTAATAGGCCTATTGGGTTTAACGACGCACTGTACTGATGAGTACGACCTATTGGCGTCGGTGAATGATATATGAGACGATGGGGTGATGAGATGAAAGGTTGTTTTATTAAATGTTTTTGGATAGTGGGCAGGTGTTGGTCGTGGCTTGTTGTTAGGGACCACTATTGACCTGAACGACAGAGGAAACCCATTAAAAACTCCTGGTAGGATGGTCGACCACGGCGGGAATGACAGTTCAGAGTGTTACCACTCGACCACTCGTCTCAGTCACTTGACTCACCATGATTACGTATAGGTTTGGGTATCAATCGGTCAGGTAAGATCTGGAGAATTTTGGATCGAAATATTTTCGTCCCGAATAAATTTCATTTGCAATATCGTCAGGACATCAATGACGGACTCGTCTGGCAAGCTCAATAAATATTAAATTCAATAATTTATTTCTAATCTGATTTTTGTATTCTAAAAATAGGTCATGATAGAATATATGGCACGTCAAAAGTATTATAAAACTAAACATAATATAAACTAAAACTGAACTATATGTATGAGATATCTATACATGTATTCAAAAAAAAAAAGCACATTCATACACAAACATACTTTACATTCATATATTTATTCTCCACATTAATTTATACATTTAATCTTATATTCTCCAGTCATTCCTTATATGCCACTATACATTCTTTTTGTATGTGTCAAAAAACTCATTCACACAGTAAAAACAGTTTAAGATTAAGAACTTCTTCAATTCGACTTTCAAAAGCATTAAGGAGTCAATACATAAAATATAATCAAGAAGCTCGATATAAAATGTAATACTCTTAAAAGTACAGTTTTGACAATACAATGTGTTTCTGTGATCTGCATTATTATAGATGTTGGCTCCAGATCTTGTCATGTGATATGTCTGAATTCAACTGAAAATGAGATGTATTTTTCCTAATGTTAATAATTGTTCAATAAACATATTATCTTGCCTATCATTCTATTTTCTATCTATTCTTTTTCATCATTCTTTTTCATCATTATTTTCCTAATGTTAATAATTGTTTCATAAACATATTATCTTGGAGTTGTTAAAATACCAAACTCTCTGAATAATTGTTTGCATGAAAAACGTCTCCACTTTTTAAAAATCACTCGAAGTTCAGTTTTTTGTATTTTGAAAATTGAATGAGAGGATGACAATTAATATACATATTCTATATACAGTAAGCTGATTCAAAACCGAAGTGTAGTTTCCTACTTCGCACTTAAATAGGTACTTGATCTTACTATACGCTTGTGCTGCATTTTTCTATCGGCAAATTATTGAACATCATGAATTGAAACAGAATATAGTCTTGTGCGATTCGCTCGTATATACCTACCGCAACATTACACATAAGTGCACGCGTGTGAACTCACTCCCTGAACTGTTCAAGAGACTTCGAGTTAATAAATCACGCAAGCTTGATTATATGCTTCAAAGTAACTATATTCTATATATTTCATACCTCTGACAGAGAAAATTTATAACTTCGTATATCGTATAGGAATTACTATACAGTTTCAAATGGCATTCACCGAAACTATATATTTTGTGTATGTTTTTTTCTACATCAAAATCGCCATCACCATTAGTTATACGTTTTTACGAGCGTTCGCTGTTGCATATGAGAACTTGAACGCGGAATGAAGTGGCAAACTATATGACGAATGTCTTCTGCCCGTTTGCCGTATTGCTTACCTCTTTCCATTTCAAGGTACGAAACATCCTAACGTCAATACTGCAGAATACGAGAAAACACTAGTTCGAAGGTTCGTCGTGTATGGGACTGCATATAGGTATTATATATTGTAGTAGCGTTCAGGGAGACAGAAGAAAGAAAGACGGAAAGATTGTTGTCAGCGAGTCTTGTGTGTAATATTTTACTTCACTTTTTGATATCGATACAAAAAAAGAGTAGACAAAAGAATGGATTTATTTTTTGGTGCAAGTCTGACGTATATGGAAAATCCGTCACTGTAAACGATCTCGAGATAGATTATTATTTAAATTAGGCCTATTTATTATATTAATTAGAAAATGTTCTAATTCGAATGATTGGGCAATATATATTTATGATACGTGGGCTGACTGCTTGGTCATCTGATTTGAATAATTTCAATTCATACTCAATCGAATTGAGCAAACACAGCATATTCGTTGTAAGATGAGCAAGATATTTCCATGAAGTCTATTCGAAAACTCTACACACCGTACCAATTCCTACCCTGAGCAACTTTTTTTATTTTCAATTTTAAATAAATATTTTTGACTAAATTTATGGAGTTGGTTGATTTTTTTTCTCCTACCAATATTGTTAAGTGACCGATATTGGAAATATTCTTCACTAAGAATCGCAGAAGCTTACTAAAACACAGCTGTACCCGGTTCATTCCTGTCATTTCCTTTCATGACCCGCTCTGGAATCAATGTTTATTCCGAATCGCATACCCGGTTACATTCCCTGACCCGGTTTCATTACCTGACCCATTCGTCATTCACCAGATATTCGATGAAAATTTAGAAATTAAATAATTATCATCTTCCAAGCGGCTAGTCCGATATCACAGAAAATTCGTGACAATGTGGTCACAATTTATAATATAATGATTCGTGATAATTCGTTTTTGAAGAAATTTGCCGAACTATTTCCGTCCATGCTCAATCATATAGCGTTTTCCAAAAATGTGTGAGAGTGTTTCTTAAGAGTGAATCAACCGATTTGATCCCACAACTATATAAACAGTCTCAAGATGAATGAGTCCACGCGTATCCAGACCAGAAAAATGTTCCGTGTTGATCAGGCGTGCGACCTGAACATTGCGTACAAGCAAACAAACAAACAAGAATGAAAAAAAAACTAGGACATTCAAGCTCCATGAGAGTGGGATGGTAGTCATCGCTATCGCTCATCCGATTATATACACGTTTTCACAAATGGAACTGATAATGTGTAGGGTTGTATCGATCAAATATGAAACTGTAACCAATATACATGTATATCTATAACTGATTCACCACGGTATATGATTACCCCAAATAATCTTGAGGATATAAAAGTACGACTTATTTTGAGGTGTCCGCTGTCGAATTTGCAGAAAAAAGCATATCAAATATACGTAACGACTAACTTATATGTGGTCGATCGCGATATTTAATGTTACAATAAAAAAATGCCGTCCTTCTTCTTCGAGTATGTGTATTCGCATAGTAGTATACCGTATACAACAAATATATCCACCATACAAAAACAGCAAGCTATAGGCCTACTCGGAGAAGAAAAATTGGAAGAAAAAAATCTTCCAATAAATGCAAGTTCTCACGAAATTCAAGCACACAATGATGGACATTATTCCAAAGTCTTACATAAATCGGTGCAGTACTTTTGGAAAGAGAAAATTGAGATGTGATATTTTTGTACATCAAGTGGAAAAACGCAGCATATGCGGAGTAAGATAAGAAGAAGGAAGAAGGTTCCAAGCGATCCCTACCCTATTCCACATCACTCACACTCGGATTGTTCACGACTCCATTCTGCCGTGCGTATATATATTCCAGATAGTCATAATTATCGTCTTCACGGAAGTTTCCAGAGGTTTCCGTCTGTACCCGAGGTTCCTTTAATACACGCCACAATCATTCACACTTTTCCCACCATCAAAGAAATCCTCATCTCGCCATTCCAACATATCATTCATCATTCATTCGAAACCAAAAGAACTTGGTCATCATATAGTGCGTCGTTAAACCCAATAATATGATAAAACAATTATCAAACCTGGCACCCTCACTCATATCTGCCATCATCAATATCTACGTGTGACAATTGAGATCTTTTGAAAACACTTTCATTTTAAAATATTAATTCGTTTTGATTGTAAGTTTTTCAATTATTCGAATTGGCTTCGATCATCCAAAATCGGGCACATTCACTTGATAAATCATTTTTACAATCGTCTCTTCCAACTTGTCACTACTGGGTAGTTGCCCCTGTCAAATGTCACAGCTGCGGTTTGATACAATATTCATGTGTAATGACACGTGACTGCCTCGTTTGGTGACACTGGTTATGTCACAGATCGTGTCACGTTGCTACCACAGCAAGGGATTTGTTGACAAGAGAGTGGAGATGCGGTGACAGGCAGAGCGTGTTATAAGCACACCGACGAAGCAGTAGGATACTGGAACACGTTTATTTCTATGTTACCCTCAAGTTGACGTGTCTTACCAAATTTAAATACGCCGCTGGAGATTTTATGAGTTTTATGAGATGTTGTGCTGAAGATGGAATATTTTTTTTACTCAAGTCCAAGTACTAAAAGTACTGCTAGCGGGGACTACTCGTGAGTATTGAACAAGTACAAAGAAAATAATTGTATCTTGTAAAGTAATTGTGAAGTACTGAACAATAACTTGACTGAATTCGAGAACAGTTTTATCCAAGTTTGATCTATACATACAGATCTAACCGAGAAAAAGTTCAAGTCAATACTTAAATAGTTCAATATAATAGGTATAGGTAATTAGATGAGTCACCCCTGTATAACCTAGCTGTTGATGGAATCGTTAATCAAAGAATAGTCATCAATCAATCATAGATGAACCAGGTGAAAATACTTTGTACTACTCTTTTCGTCAATTTGTCGTACTTTTTAACGTCATTTTGGAGAAAACTGTCATTTCTTACATTCAAAAGCATCCTCTCTTACTCCAGAGAGAAACTTCTGGGGTATTCCTATAGTACACTATACGTGGATATTATATATTCACCCAATTCGGTAAGATAAAATGTATTCCTTATGGAAAAGACCACATGTTAAGCTAGATGACAATATTATACGATTTTACATCATTTCCTTCTCGTGATGGATAATGTTATCCAGGAAAAACATTATTCCCGACTTTCTTGCTTCCTAGAAACTACTATATCGCAACCCTAAAAGTCGGAGTGTCTGTCACTGACATAAGTTGCCGTGGTGAACTCCCCAAGTCGCTCGATCTCCTAACTGTCAATGGTCGAGGCGAGATAGAGTTATCTCTCTCTCCCTCTGCTCACATCTACCCTCACCCCCATTTGGTGTACATTAATCAGATATTTTATCTTTCTCTTCATTTGACACAATCGCATTTACACAACTAGTCCATTACGTGCCTGGCGGTTATTTTAGCTTCTTGACTATAATAGCTGCCGTATGCTGAGTAGGCCTATACGAAACGGGCCGTTACCGAAGGGCAGGAGATCAATTGCCAACGATTTTCTTCGCATAGGATACAATAACAAGCATTTCTGGATAAAGACAAAAAGGGATGGAAGGGAGTTGTTAAAATATTGAATCGGATTATCTAAGCAAATGCTCACGTAGCGCGTTCGTGCATACAGACATTGCTAAATCTGAAAAAAAAAATTTAGTGAGCGTAAGCGAAGCCTCTAGTGGGTCCAATCGGGTATTTCTGTTTTTGTTTTTTTTTGCCAAAAAAAACGATCCACATACTTTTCCGGGGCGTTACTGATCTTTCAGCTTGATACTGTTCGGATTGTTGAAAATTGAGTGAAGTGTGCATTTTTGAAAAATCATGTCTATCGCATTGAAATTGAAATGAGAAGCGAAAAAAAAATTGCGGAAAAAATGCAAAACAAAATGAATATTTTTGTTTGAGAAAATCAGAATGTGACATATAATAACAACAATGACGGACTTGTGTGACTTGTATAGAATTGTGTTTCATGATAATAGAGTGAGTTTTGAAACCAAAATGTTAAGATTTCGAGGAATTTCCATCGAATTAGCTCATCTCACCACGCATGTAGGTTCTGTGTAGTACTCATGAGTGCTCAGTATATAGGTTCTATGGTATATAGGTTATATAGGTTCCGTTATTATGGTAATTGTCACTTGATTATGCATTAATAGTTACTTCACTTTGAAAAAAAAAACTCTGAAGGATATCTTATGAACTATTTTTTCTTTCGTAATTAATTCTTGTACTTCATTAACATAATTAGTACATTGCCATCATTTCGTAGAAACTTCGGACTCTGGAGTATATTTTGAAACACTCGAAAGTTTCTCGATCAGGCTTGAGTTTCATCTCCAAACTTGGACAAGTTCAGTGTTGTATATAGGCTATAGTATCAAGTTTTGAAACTTGATATCTCAAGTTTGCAAAACTGTTTCACGAAAGTATTACAAAATACATCATGAGTGAGGAAAAGTTTGGTTTTATGGTTGGAACTTATACATCATTATGGGATTTGGTGAAAGAGATGATCATATTGCAAATATTCCTGCAGCAACAGAATTTTTGTTAGTTAGGGTTTCATATTAGCTTGAGGGGTTACAACTCGTACATTCGGTGTACACCTGATTTCTAAATTTCAAAAGATTTCAAAGGATTTCACAGTGATTCCCCGGATTTCAAAAGATATTTCACGAAGGTTTCAAGGGATTTTAAGAGATTTCACGGCAAGTGTACAACAGCTTTTAGGAGTTGTTGACTCTTCGTATTAGCTATAAATAAATAATTTGGATAATATTGATATGAGTATTTCTTCTCACTTGAGAATGTCAATATGGATCACCTATATTTTTTCTATTTTCGGCTTTCAACTTGAGCTTGTCTTCATTTATTGGTGGCATGTTATATTTCAATCGGTCTTGTATATCCATTTCCAGTAGCTCTTTGCATTCGAACCATGTATAACCATATGTATCGTGTATAACCATGTATCACAGTGTATAACCTGTATTCTCAACAGTTCATTGACAGTTTTTTCTGAAAATCTGATGTAAATACCAACACATAACCAAACACATACCGTTATAAGCAAAACTGAACCGATGTATAAAATATCATCCTTTAGTCAGGTTTGACCAATGATTATCTTCAAATTAATTTCAATGGTATCAAATTCAAATATTTTGCAGCAACATTCAAATCACAAAAATTAAGTATTGCACATTATTTTGAATGGTACAACAAAACACGGAGTGGACGATTTGCCAAGATTAATTTGATGTCTTATTTAAAGAATTTGCTCGAAATAATGTGTGCGTAAGAACAGATACTATTTACACTAATTAAATAAAAGACGGTAGGTAACCAAGAAGGTCTCAGTCATGCGTCACTAGAATTGAAGTGCACTCTAAAATGTAGATGGGAGATGAAACTTAGATTCGCGGTAATATTTTCTGAATCGATACGAAAGGAACCATCTGACAATTATGTCATCATAGAAGAGTTAGCTATAGTAATATAAAAAACCTCCCTAATCTATGGTTATATAGAAGAGTTGAACTCGGAACTAATTTCTAAAACCGGTCGATTAGCGAGGATATGAATTGACAACATGCATTTATTATTTATTGTTACATGTTTTTGATGTGGCCATATTCTATATCTGAAACAAAATTTTGAAACAGATTTTGTGTATGATTTCCGAAACTCGTATAGGCCTAAACGATTGATTAATTTCAATCTAAAAAACTTTGTTTCTGATGTCATAATCTTATTGACTCTGTGTGTCTGCTATTTCTCTGATCACAAAACATTCCTGATATTTGTACTATTATAAATAGTACGGAATGCGTCAGAGAATTTCAAAACGATTTGACAATTCGAAAAACTCCTTCTATGCACACCCAGTTATTATTAGAAGAGAAAAAAATACTGAAAACTTCACTGAAATATGATATATACCGTACAGGTGCTCAAAAATGTGATTATTTTTCTTTATCGAGTGTCTGACGTGAATTAGAAAACAGTATAACGTTGACGCGTGAGGTTTTCAACTTCTAAGTTGCATTACTTCAGCTCCATTACTTTCTAGAGAAGTTTCTTCACATTCTGCAACGTTTCAAGTGGATGTCAAGACTAGTCTCAGCTATGAGATATTGCTACTGAGTCGAGAGTTTAGTCGAACCTTATTAAATGAGTGCGGAATGCCAGGAATTATCCGTATAGGCAGAGACAGTCTCCTCTCTGAAATAATGGTTATTTTTTTGGAATACTTCAGTCCAATAAATTAGTAATTTTATAAAGAAGAGAGCAATATGGGTCTAAGTACGATATTTGTCATCGATTTTATTGAAAAATAAACATTTACAAAAAAATCTGCTGACATTGCGTGACATTAGGAACTATCAAGTGAAATACTAAAAATTATCACAAATGTTAATATTCAGCTATTCACAAATATTCTTGCGAAAATATTTGAAATATCGATTTTATAATTGTGTATTATAAATTAGTTCGCGTGTAATATACTACTGGGGAGTTGGGACAACTCGATATGAGTCATAGAATGCCATGAATGTCATAGAATTCCGATATAACGGGAAAAGAGACGAAAAGTTGGTTTTTGAATGATTAGTTGTCATCTTTCTTGTATACGTATTTTTAAGACTTAGTTATTATCTCGTAAGTATATAGTCCCATGCTGGATAAATTATAAGTATGGAAAACATTTCGAATACGGAATCATGTTGGATATCGCTTGAATTTTTGTTCGGTCTGTAAACTGTGACTGGAATTCAAATTATTGAACAGTCAAGTGTTTTTTCTATATCCGAGGTTTCATACATGTCTCATATTGTTTTCAATTCACATGATAATATTTGTCCCGTTTGAAATTTCGGTAAATTATTTTTCAATTCAAAGTGACTAGTGTATTTTAAATATATTGACTTCATATTATATCCCAAAATTTATCTTTGACAAATGTGTTTAAATCTTTTCTTTATCATCTTACATTGTTTGACGAATCAACCAATTTACGCGACGTCATATCATATCACGTATTTATTGAAGCGATTTATTCCAGTATTTTTCCTATGTATATCATTCTTTGTTATCATGCTATTTTATCATACTATGAAACTATTCTTGTAAATGACTGGTGATACTTCATGGTTCATAATTCTACAAGAAACCTAATACATGTTTATATTTCTTATATCATTCTTCATGAATGCAGCCAATCTAAGTTCACTTCATATTGATTCAATTAACATTAATAGAATGATTATACATCTGAGACGATAGTAGAAAATTCCGTGTTGCGTCGGGCAATATATGAGAGTCGGTGAATGTATCTGTATTTATCAAATATATATAACCGAATGAGAAGACATCGAGTCACAAAATTGCATGTCTTCTGTTTTATGAAGAAGGGTAATTTTTCAACAGAAAATTTTCAGATAAGAGAACGATGATAGCTGACATAGAAACTAGCCAACGACAAGCTTGTTTTTTGACCACATAATAAATTGTGCACATGAAAATGATGAAAATAGTGAAGTAAAGCACACACCTAAAAGTACCATGAGAACTCCTCCGACAGTAGGCCTACTAAAAGTGATTTAATACCTTGACTTGAAACTGTCCGATATCTAAAATACAAGAATCAATTTTCGACGCGATTTGAACTGTCGTGCACACGATACTTTCTAGCTAGAGTTATTCGTAGTTGTCACATTTTAATTCAACCTTTCTATCAGCAGGTCACAATACTTCATTGATTCATCATCCCTTAGTTACCATTCGTTTAGCACGGGTACATTGATGAACCGATGTGATACACCATACTCTCTGAATAGAATGGAAATGAAGCCACAAAGTTCAAAATGCCAGTCGAGTTTCATTCGATAACGGCTTGGTTGAACAACTCTTGACGCTGAGTGAAATGGGACAGGTGTATATACGCGATAAAGAGATAAAACTTTGATTTCAGTATTGGATTTATCGCAATCTGAATCACGTGATTTGATTCTGAGACCCTTCTGGGGGCTATTTTATTTCAGTACGATTTAATCCGGTTTCAGAGGGTTACTTCCGGTTTTTTCAATACGCGTTCAGAACAGGCTCAAGCGAGGACCGGGCTTGTTTTGTATTGGAGTGAATGCACCCCCTGAGAGCGCATTACAGTACAATTTGATCCAGTTTTAGCGGGTTTCTTCCGGTTAGCGCAAGACTGGGTTTATTTTGTACAAGGATGCACCCTGTACGATTTAATTCAGTTTTAGCGGGTTTTTTCTGGTAATATAAGACTTATGCAGGAATTCACCTATAGTACGATTCAATCTAGTTTCAGCGGGTTCCGGCTTTTCTATACATGTTTAGCACAAGTTTAGGTAAGACTGGGTTCATTTTGCATTGGATTGCGCACCCAGAATATTATTAACCTGTCATGCTAGTACTTGTTTATTAGTGCTAGTACTTCATTGGTATATTTCCATTTATTTTTCATCGATAGTCTTCCTACGTCAGAGTTGAATCATGGTATAAAGATGAGTTGAGAAAATGTCCCATCATTTCTATTCAATATTATTATATGTATTACACAGATTCTCAACTTGATAAGAGATCATTTCAAGATTACCATGAGAAAAACATGTTACACAAAAGTTTTTTTCACTCTATCAATGAGTTTTCAATTGACAAGGACTAAGTTTGATACTTTGAATATATAATATGTTCAAAGAAAGAATGTTTCACAATATGGTCTTGTTTCGATGGCTACTTTACATAATATGTATTGTTGTTATCATAGCAGTGGCGAATTTTTGGAAAGATTGTGTTTAACCGGACACGGAAATTCAATTCAATCATAGATTTACGTTTTTTTACATGAAAAATACTAAATGTGTTTTATGTGTAGCCTACTAGTGACACCGACGTTTCAATTATATCGTGTGATCAATCAAGAATTAATCAATTCATAATTGTCAATATTGCTTTCAAAATATTTCACACATTATATCAAAGTAATGTGCGGATCTTAGGAATTAGCATGTTCCTTCTTAATCAACGTGATGAATATATTTGAACTCTTGTAACTCTTTAGTATGAAGTTTCATCATGATGTGTTCATGTTGGGTCTTCGGAAGTGATGGCATAACAAATGCTCACCCCTGAGACTTTGAAAATGCTACAATTTCTGAAAGAAATCGTTGCCAACTTTCAATCGTGTGGGACTATACATATACAGTGAATTGTGTGAATGTTTTTCGACCTCTTTTCCCAGATCATTTGAATAGTATTTTCTATATTCAGATCTGCCCCTGGTGGCTGGAAGTCTGAACTGCTTACAACAATTTGAAGGAAATCACTCTATTCACAAGAGGAAATTGTCATAACTATTGAATTTAAACATTGAAAATATAAATCTACGTGTATTCTGTTATAATCACGAGTCCGCGGGAGTCGATTTAGAGAAATATCAGTTTCTTGGTGATAATTTTTGAAGGGAATGAGATATCAAAATTAAAATACAAAAGAAACACAGATAATTATAGTAGCTTAATTAGAATTGATATACGTTATGACTATTTAAGTCACTTTGCATAAATGTGAAGCGTCGACAGCTGAAAAAAAATCATTTTTTAGCTGTTGACGCTTGACAGTTATGCGACATGACTTGAATAGTTATAACTTATATTATCTTGAAGCTATTATAATTACCTGTGTTTCTCGCGTATTGGAATTTTGATATCTCATACCGCTCAAAAGTTATCACCAAGAAACTGATATTTCGCTAAATCGATTCCCGCGGACTAATATCGGTCATATTTGGTCACAATTCCATCATGAGAGCGATCATTACCTATATACCAACGATTACGATTTTCTCCCACTGGAGTGAGACGAAACCACTGTTAACCCGATGGTTAATACACTCTATTAGTTCAATTTCCTATTTTATTTTCAATGTATTCAAATATGCATAACTACCAATTTCACCATGAGGAGTAGCCGAGTGGGAAAGACCTTTATAAGACGTGCTCCGGCGCGTGATTAAAACAGTATTCATTCTTCGTCGTTCATTTCCTATATTGAAAATAATATAATTGACACAGAT
This sequence comes from Brachyptera risi, assembly GCA_964007535.1. Taxonomy (NCBI): domain Eukaryota; kingdom Metazoa; phylum Arthropoda; class Insecta; order Plecoptera; family Taeniopterygidae; genus Brachyptera; species Brachyptera risi. The sequence goes on from OZ023326.1 coordinate 59,782,482, forward strand.
TTGTTGTTATAAAAGAGCACTCTAATTTTCTAGAAGTGAACATGAAAATGTGTGCATCAGCATGTACATATTTAATATGCGAACAAGTTGTATCTGAAGATAAATGTAACGTTATATAATTCCGAGTATAATTCTTTCATTTTCTTTCCACGAAGAAACTGTTATGATTATGGAAGATGCATCAATTATTTTTCATATTCTCAAGTCCTTCATATTTTTACTGTAATCAACTCTGGTTCACAACTTGAATGCATCACAAATTTCTTGTAGAGTAATCACAGGATCATTTTTTTAATTTTAGTATTTCTTAAACCAGAAATAAATTCCTTTTGAACCTCAAAACTTTGTTGTAAAATATACGGCGAGAACGTACATAACCTAAATTATTCTATATTGGTATACGTTTTACTGAAACTTCGTACATACACTTCACGCCCGTCACGCTCGCAAATAATATCAAAGTTTATTAAATTATTATGTACTGGTCGAAACTCACTAACGTTCTATACTATTTATGGGAGCAAAATTTATATACCTCTAGCTCAGTCGACTTTCGACTTGGCTTCAGATGCATGGATAAGTATAACAAGAAATTACAAGAAAGTGAACCGACGAATCTCTCAATATATGAACGAATATACATTGTATAGATTTTAGTTGTAGGAAAGAGCAGGTTCAACAAAAATCCTGAAACTTGGAGTCATCTCATGAGTCGACACGTGTAATAAATTATCAACGGTTATTAATATTTTCCATGGAATAAAATTATCTCCATGTTATAGATCTTAAGATACAAGTTTTCAAGTTGTTTTCTATCGACAGCTTCTAATAGTGTGCCTATCTAATGAACTTAAAATCCTCTAGCTGGATTCATATCAAGTAACATAGATTCATAGGGTCATAGTGAACAATGGGATTCATGTCATCGCGGTTAGTCTCATGGACCAATCAGAATATTGCTTTCTTACCGCCCGGTAAGACCTTGCGTCTTGGATAATGTTTAAGTCTTGCCGCAGCGGTGAGGCGACAGATTTACCACGATACCATTATGAATCAAAATTTTTACGTAAAGTAACTGAAATTATTTTCATAATAGCCTAAATTTTGACTCATTTTTTCCCTCACCGTGATTAACTTTTTTCGTTTCACCCATTGACGTCCATTCAAATTTGAATATCCATTCAAGTGGACTGTTGAACTATTAAAATTTTAAAAAGACACAATAATCACATCATATATGAATGATCATACGTTTTACAGATCTCGATGGCTTGCTAATAAGCTACGCCTATCATTATCCGTAAGTTGAGAAAAAATCCGAATTTTATCCATCGTAATTTAAAGTATGAACATATTTTCACAAAATGTATAGGCCCATTCTCAACAGCTAACGAAATTGGCACTTGGATCGAGTTGCAAATATTTGCATTACGTTTTTTCATTCAACACGATACATCTCGTAGAATGCACGCAGCGTTTTCCTTCTTCAACAAACATTAAACTTTACTCTCTTTGGGATCCATCTATTCCTGGTGACAATAAAATATATCAAGTATTAACGTGATACATGTCATGAATATTTCATGACTAAATTATTTCCAGTTATGAAAATATAATAAAACATGTAACTATAATTTTTAGTACGATATTCAGAGCTTGACGGTATAGTGTATATTTGAATAAAAATCTTACGTAATTGACATATTAATTCTGAAATATGAATACTTCTCACAAATCCTTTCAGCATTAAAACGATTCATTATTTTTTTATTGTTTCTTGTATTAATGAATGGGAAGTAATAATGAGAATCAGTTCGAACGTGGGGTACGAATTGAATAAAGTTGGATGGTTTTCAATTAAATGTCACTTGTTTGAAACAGAACGTGAAGTCGTTGAATTGAATGGACACTTTACTTGGTGATAAGCGAGTCAAGTTTTAGTGATGAAGGAAATATGTGCGTGGAATGTTGAATCTGCTGAAATACGTGCTGAAAATTGGGGTAGTATATTTTGTTCCCAAAATGTATCGAATTGGAAGAACGGATTAGAGGTTAGTTTTTCCATCCAAATTCTGAAAACCAATAGGCCTACAATGGTCCAGGATAAACCCACTTATAACTGAAGACCAACTGTATAAAAACTGACCTGTATATTTTTCAAATGGTATGCAAAATTATTCTATGTACTTGGATAGACCCTGATCTCATCCAATTGAAAATGTGAGAAAATGCCTGAGGTCTGTACTTGGCGTGTGAGCTTAGTATAAAATCGTAGTATGAAATCATTCATTTGATTTATATTTCAATTTGTTACTGAAGAAAATGCTATGTAGGCTAAAGCCAATATATAATTTCGATCGAATACTCCTACTGAACTCGGCACACGATTGATCACCCAACAATCGAGATAGTCTCGAACGCCTGCCTGCTCTTATGAGAAAATTTTCTTTATCAGAAAAACGCAACACGTGCATTGTAAGATGAGGAAGATTGTATATGAATTGTTATAAAAATTTTATAGACCTACACACCTTGATTTTGAATCTGTTTAACTCACTGCTTTCCCGGTTTTCCCATTGACTATTTCATTTGTTACATGCTCTAATTGGTTTCACTTGTTGATATCCACAATAGTTTGCTCAATAGCATTAGCTTCTATTACTTGAATTAAACTAACTGCATGTAATTAATTGAAACTTTACAGTTTGGAGTTGAATGATAACATATGTGCATGCCAAGTGTCATGAGAACAAATCTTTCTTTTGACCTGTGGACCACAAAAAAAAAATGTTCGATACCTTCGAGTGCGATGAATTAGAGTATTTGCTTCGCTGATCCAAAAACATTTGTTTCATCTGTTTGGTGGAGGTGCCGTGTAAGTTACAAGGTTGAATTGCTGAAGGTGAAATGCCGTATTATCTCTCGTTTTCATAGTATACCGTACGTTCTTTCAAAAATGTGTAGAACTACTAAGCAATCACCTTGATCATTAAGAATGTAATCATAATGATATCATAATCATAATGATATCTATAATTGATATAATAATATACGCTCTACGTATCTGTTCATTTCCATTACAATGTATTACAAATCTGCATTTTACAATTTTAAATTACAAATTTGGCAGAGCTACACTCCTAATTTCTTATTGTAAACTATATTACTTGACTCCAAACTGAATACTCACAATCTCATCACACATTTCATCAGTACAACAGAAAATAAGGTTCATCAATGAGATTCAATATGCATTTATGTTACAGAAAAAATGTGCAATACATTCCATATGACTTCAATGTGTCTGTTATTCTGTATCAATGACATTTTTAGATGGTTATATTAGTCAACTGTGGGCACCTTTCGATTGTTATATACATCTCTCTCTCCTTTTGAAACTTTTTCGAAGATCCTATCTACGTCCTTCCCCCCCCCTTCTCGCCACCCGCGGCCAACCCTCCCATCACCCTTCTCCGCACAACCAAACCTTTTTCAACTCATTACTTCCTAGGCCACACTTACAATAAACTAACTCCGGCTAAATTGTAGTGGGTTGGGGCGAGGGGAGGAGTGTGACTTTTTCAAATCCATTAATGCAATTAAAAAACTGTGTCCTTTCAGATTAAGCTTTTCATACGACTATTAAAAAATATTCAATCTCGCAGTCTCTCGTGGTTCGTTTAAAGTGATTGTTCGTTGCGGTGATCGAAATTCGTACAAGATGAAGAAAATGTCACTGTGAAACCGTTTGATCAATCTTCACAGACAATATCCTCATGTAATCTTCAACGTATATATACATATACATATATATATATATATATATATATATATATATATATATATATATATATATATATATATATATATATATATATATATATATATATATACATACATAATTATATACATTATTATATACATAATAATATATTACAAATTTACAATCAATGTGAGCATCAACCTGTCTATACAGCAACCATTTGAGTGAACATTTTCGTACTTTCTCCTCAATATGTTCCTAATGTGCATTGAATGAATATTAAATTTTACTGTCGATATTGTATTTACGTCAGATTGACTGCATTGTATGTATGGTGTGTATATACGACAGGCTGTTCTTCATGAATCAATCGGACTGATATTTACGCGAAGAAATGACGGAGATATTATGTGAAATATTTGTCAACCTGTTGATTTGTTGGAATTGGACATCACAGGGACGTGATAGTCATAAAACGTAAAATTGGTGCTCTCGACCTGTCTTTTAGACGTCGTGACAATATACCTCCGACATGTAACATGAAATGAAGAATTTTCGATGTTCTCACCTTTATTTCATCCATAATATTTCTAATATGGGGTGGTAAGATCGCTTCTGTGGTGCTACGTCCAAACGATCCTACTTTTCATCCATCGCCTCAATTGAGGAAGAATGATTTTGTATCAAGTTTTGATGTTATTGAAAAAAAAAATTACTCAAGTAGTATGGTGTAATCACTCCAGTCAATTACCGGATATATAGTCTAGTAGCACAAGATCAAGAATTATTCGATGAATATCCAAATTCGACTTCAGACCAAAAATATCGATCGTTAAAATCGAGCATTGAATACATGCTGGTGTTGATACCGCATGATTCCTCAGAAAATAACTATTACTCATCACTCATTAATCATCACATTAACTTATTTCAGACAAAGTATCAAAGCGTAACAGTTACATTTGGTAGTGTATTCTGATGTATTATAGAAAGAAAAAATGATGTGAATCATTCAGAATGTTATAATTGTTCATCTAAAATATTAAACTGGTCACATTCCTGGATTCATCGACGTATTTAAATTTGTAGATTGCGTGTAAGGAATCAATTTCAGTTTCTCATATTCCAGGTTTCTCGATTGGTCTCACATAACAGCTTGAAGCTCAAGTAAATTCAATTCCACCAGCGAAAATCGAATCTTCTTGCTTTTTTTTATATCTTATACTATTTTATATTCTTGGTTCTTCACTGGAGTATTACAATTTGGTGGGGATTCGAATAGCGTATATCAGTAACGAAGTTGTGGATAAGATCGCACTGTCTATTCTAAACGCGTCCATTCTCTACTCTAGGAGAGTTTGGATATAGGAGTCCGCAGTTCGGCAATATTGCTGCAGGGAAGTTATGTTGGTTGCCTACCGTGCCAGACATGCTGAGGGCAGAGGGCGAGTTTTGGAACAGCGCCCGACCTGCATCCACATTCAGAACGGAAAATGGAATTTCCGATGAACTATAGTTGAAGATAAAATTCGTACACGATTTCGTTTAATATCAACTTGAACCAAAATATATTTTATTATTTTTACCAATGAACAGTCAGACATTTTATTGATGGAATTTTAAGGTTCCCAACATGATAACTTTTGTAATAGTATTCGTATTTTCATGATCGTTTTTATTTGTTTACGTTCAATTTGTTCGTTATGTGTTCAATGAAGATATGTCATTTCTGAGCTTGACTCAATATGTTCTGATGCAATGAAAACAGTCACTCAGTCACAGTGAAGATCAATGACAACTGGAAATGGTAATTGTACATTTTTTGTGCGTTGGTGCAAAATATCTTGTTGAAATATTCCACCAATCCGTTCACTCGCCTCAACAAATAATTACGCTTGTATGAGCTAACAAACTGACCAGCAATGATCACTCTATCTTTCGAATGATGTATTTGACCATTTTAGTTGTCAATCAGTTTGGATATTCGTCAGATAAAAAATTTGTTCGAATAATTACTATATCAACAATGTGGTTATATTTTTCAATTTTGAAAAATCCTTCGGAATTATCATGTTCTCTCGTTTGGGAATCATATTCACACGTCGGTTAAATTATTGTCGCATAAACTTGATATAATATATTTGCCACTGCCAAGAGCGTACTTATATGCTGTATACGTAGAATGGACTGATGAAGTTCTTATTTGGCCGTATCCCAGCGCATTCCTCTGAACTTGATTGTTCGAGCCTTTCTACAATTATTACAGATCGTTTCACACACATATTTTTTCGCTCGATTAAAATGCTTGGCTGATTACTTTACCTAATTTGTTCTAATTTCTTCTGAACCATTGTGCGTACCAATTTAATTAAAAAAGTAAAAACGTAAAAAAAAAGAACTGAAAAGCATCGACGCTTTCAATATATTGTTATATGCGTAATACGAGTGTTCATTGTGTTTGCATACTTGAATGTTTGCGTAACACAATCTCGTTCGTATGGCAAAATTCAGTTCGTTGACTGTTCTCCACAGTTGAAGACACATTTCCGACGTTAATTAGATTTAGCTGAAACTTTACGTAAACTTGAATTAATTACCTAGCTTACTTTATCTGACATTCGAAATGCAATACACGATTGAGTGTGAATGGTCACTTGTCCATTTGAATCAACAAAAGAAGAAGTCGTCTAGTCACATGTTGAAAACAAATATCAACGTTATGTTTTTATAACTGCGAGTTTTTGAAGTACTAAGATATTATTGAACAAGTTTTTCGAAAATATACACAATTGTATCAAAAGTATTGAATTCACAAAATTGCATTCAGATTCTGTAATTACAAACGTTTCCGCATTTATTTTCTTGGCAGACGGCCTTCTTTCATGTATATACGACGTCTTCATAATAAGATTCAAAATTTAGTCTTGATATTTTACAGTCCAGAATGACATGTTTGGGTTTAAATAGAAAAAACGATTACTCATAAGACATTTAGTCGGTTAAAAACCGAAAAAGAACATGAAACGAAAATTTATTTAGAATATATATAAAAATGTATATAAATAAGAACATATTGTGAATGAGACGACTGAGTTTGTTATTGGATGAATTTCCAAATAACCTAGCTGTTGGTTGTGCGACCGCACTGATCTTTTACTGACTACTAGTGAGAGCTTTCAATATCAGTCACTTTTCCTCATCCTTACTCTTCTTTACATCGCCTGTATCACCATTCACCCATCCGGTATGGCGCTATACACGGCAGCGTCATATAAGTTCATTGGTTCATTGGCGACGGGGCTAAGAGAAGACCAAAGAGACTCTTCTCTTAAAAGACCAAGAGAAAAGTAGCAGGAGCAAGTAAAGTTTGGTCTTAAAAAATGGAAAATGAGAAAAATGGGAGGAAGTGGGAGATGGTGAAAGATGGTGGGAGGATAGAGAGCGGTGAAGGGAACTCGTAGGAAGAGAAGAAGAAGTTGAGGATAGTAGTGGTGAAGAAGAGGAGGAAGAAGTCGAAACTAACAGGAACAGATTGATATAAGAAGTTTACCCTAGAAGAAGTGGTGGAAACACCCCCTGCCTCGATATAATGGGTTATCTGAGTTTAATATATATATATATATATATATATATATATATATATATATATATATATATATATATATATATATATATATATATATATATATATATATATTGGCGACGGTTCTCTATCTACCATTCGGCAATCAGTATCCACGCGACTCGACATCTTCTCTTTTACTATATAGTCGCCTACGATATGTGTCGCCTTCTGTCGTTGGGCCAATATAGTGGGCGGTTGAATAATTGGGCGAGATATGAGAGGTTTAAATGTGAATGGTGTCGACCGAAAATAGGGTGCCATGGGGGAATCTGCCCTGTATTTGAATTTTTGGACGTGTGAAAAGAGTGAGGAGGTTCAGACCGTTGATATCATATCTACTGATTTATTCATGTATATATATATATATATATATATATATATATATATATATATATATATATATATATATATATATATATATATATATATATATATATATATATAAAGAATCTATATATTATCCATTTTCTAATTGTGACATTTCATTTCCTTTTCAGGTAAGTTTGGAGCCTGGGACGTGTTCCAATGGACTTCCATTTGATAATTTAGTCTGAACTCTGACTATCATTTACTTTCTACCGTCGCCGTCTGCATTCGTAAGTAGAATACGAATTAGCATTGATCCTAAAGTACACAGCACGTAAATTGTATGAATAAAATGGTTTGTTATAAGTATATACATTAAACGACTATATCGTGCAGAGCTGCTCTCTAATTGTGAATATTTTATAAAGAGCATGTATCCCTTGTATTTCTGTCAGTATGATACTTTATTTATAAAATACATGCTACATGTTGTCTGCTGTCATCTACAACTTTATACATTATGCAGATTTCTTAACATGCTAGGCTACTTTTAAATATCTACTCAAGTTTTTTTATCTTTGAATATAATCAGATTATTTCATTTACGACATCATATTCTGATATGAATGTGAATTTATTGAGATGAATTCATTTATGAAACGATTGACTCGGCTTGACTGAACTTTAAAAAACCAATTGCTAATTTTTGCTATCCACAGGTCGAACAAAAATTTGAATTGTAATGAAACTTGGTGTGCAGATATGACATTTTAGCTAACATAGTTATGTTAGTTTTCGAACAAAATCAGTTGAACCACTTCTGTGGAAATACAAAATTTGGAATACTTCATGAAACACAACTCAGCTGCGATAAAATTAGAAGGAATTCTTCGAGAAAATGTCAACTTTCCTGAATTTGAGCACATCAATGTATACTATTACAAAACTTGAAAATACCTTCTCTCAGGTATCCAGTATAATGATCAGCACGCGGATAAAGTTCAAATTTTTGGAAAGAACAACATTTCCGAAGAGACATCCATTACATGATAATCTACATCAAATTGTTGAGACTTTTTTTATACCAACTCAGGAATTGTAGGCGTAGTGCAAACAATTCAGTAGAATGGAACAATCACCTCCATAATTTTTGAACTACAACCCTTTTTAGTTTTGTTATTGTCGTATTGTTTCCCTCTGAAGTTGCATATAATTAGGCACAGCAGCTATTATACAGAAAATTAAAGTCTACGTCGTATCACAGATCAAAGAATATGGTCGTCTATGACCGTATCTATAAGTAATTAGAAGTTATTAGAGTTATTCAGCTCTGAATTTTCAACAACCCAATTTAATGACTTCACTACTGAAGGATATGTGATGTTGATATTCAAGCTTGAACCTAATAACTTGGATGTTTGCTTGAAGAAATGTACAGGTACATACGTAAAGGCTTTTAAGGATGGTAATTTCTCAAGCTGTAGATGAAGCCAAAATATGGACCTAGATAGGCTCAGCTGATTTTCGGGCTTCATGCGAATGCGATAAGCAGAAATTAAGGCCATCGCATAAAACATCTGTTCGGTACTCAGTCCTCCCAATCGAACAAATTATAAAATTACTGAATTATGAATAATGAATTATAAAAGAGAACCTATTTTCAATATTGAATTAATGGCTCTGTGAATGTGATATTATGATACCTCGTCTTTCGGGCAGCCATCGATGATGATTTTTTCTCTTTAGGAGCTGGACATATACATTTGTTCGCTATACATTTTTGGTCATTTCAGGCCAGCCCCTCTGACTCGGTTTTTTCTCAGGCGTTCGGATCTATTTTATTGATTGTCATCAATATATAACGCCTAGTGTGTTTCTATATTAACGAATTTATGATGAACATGTTAATGACATAAAAACTGTGAATGGAAAATGATTTATTATATATAGTGATGGAATTGGAAACCCCATTATTCAGTATAATCTAATAAAACACACCAATCATAATCTACGTCGGCTTATCTAGATACTAATGCATCACACTATATGCCTTGCATATACACTGCTGTGTATATCACTTTTAACTGTTGTCATGTTGTATGAGCCGGCCCACTGTCAACATTATCTATATATGTAATTCAAATTTTTACAACAGCCATTTGCTTTTTAGTAGCTGGCATTCGTTATGAAACTAATTGTAGAGTGGGTTGATTATGCATGAAAATGTATCAGGTTCACCTGTTTAAATTTTATTATTGTAATTTTATTGTTTCTATTTTATCACCCTGTAGTATGATTACTAGTTACCATTGCTGGGCTCCATAATAGTCTATCTGACTAATAGGTAGTTTTACTGGTGGTTCTTCACATATGAAATAGTGCAGATAACATTCATATGAATTTTGGATTCTTTTTACGACATGTCATTATTTAACTTGCGTATATTTTACTTATGAATGAACTTAAGCTGAAGCATACGCATATTATATGAAAGTACGCATGACACGTACACGTATCACGTACACGTAGACACGTAGATTGAGTAATTTTTTCCGAATTTTAAATAAATTAATGTTCATTGCACTGCTGATTTGCTCAAAGTTGCATGTGAAGTGCATTTTGTTCACATTATCTGCTAGTTTTAAAGCGTCGATCTAATATCAGTAAAATTTCATCAGGATGCATTTTATTGTGGCTTGATCCACCATTTCCTATAACTGCACTCGCACTTTTCCGTCATTAATTGAGTATTTTCAGAGACATGAATGAGTAGCTTCGTTGAGCTATGTAATTAGTCTACAGGGATCTTGAACATGAAATATAATAACAGATTATTTTTAGAGTATAAGATGTGAGATAACTTATTTCTCCTGGGAAGAAACCACGAAGCCAATCATGCGCTTTCAATATTATAGTTCTAAGCATAGTCCTAACTGAATAGATCAGCATCTTGGAGTATCGTATTTTTCTCAGCTGGATTATCGACAGATAACCGTTTCCAATCACGATCATTCATGAGGTCCAGCTTCAAGAAAAAATAATAGATAATGGGATAATGGATGGATTACGATTATTTCTGGATCAACTTGAAATTGCCATTGGTTACCATGCAGTGTTATTTTTTTACTGTGATTATCAATCCCATAGTGAAAGATGCTGGCACCAGTTAGGCATGATTTGGATGAGAAACATTCACAGACGTTGCAGATTTGCTATTTTGAATCTAGCTCATATATTCATTTCGATTGTAGCAATTGTTAGTAAATGGATTCCCAATATATTACAATCATCTCAGTAAAAAGATGAATCCAAAGTGTTAGTAAAATCAGAGTATACTATAAACCATGCTATCGTGTTCAACACAGTACTTTCCTACGACGAGTGAATGTGAAATTGCTGACTTTATCCAGCTGGTACGATTTCATACAAATGCAGTGCACGCCACTCTGATAAAGTATAACTGCATATCTAAGTCGTGTAATCCGTAAAAACCACACTTTACGTGAAACGAAATGTTTGAAAAAACTTTGATTACATGATGGTGATCAATCAGTATCCACAAATGTACATAACATGCATTAGCTTAATCGCAATGTATAATTGCAGTACGTCACATATGATCATGTTTCTTTCGGAAATTAAGAATTCTAGTTTAAATAAAATCCATCTCATGTATCTCATATTTGGCGGATATTTGGGCGCAGTCCTGGTGTTGAAGTTCAGTGGTTTTAAATAATTAAAATGAGGTGGTAATATCGCTCTTGTGGTGCCCTGGCCAAACGATCCTATACGTTTCATACATAGTCTTATCGGAGAACAATGATTTTGTAACAAGTTTCGATGTTATTAAAAAATATATATCTGACGGCTAATTTCGTCACAGAGTATGCGTAGAGGCATTTGCACATTGTCTTTCAGATTGTCATTTGTACAGTGCGTATAATAACGGAAAATTTTCATCAGGATGCATTTTTTGTAGTTTGATCGGCAAATTCATGAGACAGCAACCGTCCCATGGTACACATGCGGTCATATGAAATGTTTGTTTCCGAATATAACATTTTGATTGAAATAAAATCTAGGCACATTAAATCGAAACACTTTTGATAGGCAATGCGTGCAGTGCTTGAGCACATTGTCTGCTAGTTTCAATGCGTTTAATATCAATAAACATTCATAATAAATAACGAAGTAGTGTACCACGAGAACTGTATTAGACCCTAACTGTTGGACGTGTACGTGGTACTTGTCAATGAAATAAAAATAAGAATAAAACAGACTAAAAATATTAACAATATTTCCAGAGCACTTCAGCTCTCGTCCTCAGGTTGTTGAATAATGACAAACGGCAGGCTAGTCACCGGCCAAGTAACCTCGGGAAACGCCCCCCAAAACAACGTGGGAACAACCTAGTTTCTCACGAGGCACGGGTGAGTAAACCAATCGACCGAAAAACCAACATCAACCAATGACTAGCTAGCCTAAAGACAGGGATTTAATGTAAATGACGCATAAAACAAAAGAAATTAAACATTGTGATGACGTACAAGTATATTTTTCACGACAGGTTGTAAAATAGTGCGCCAAGCCTCAGCAAAGCTCAGACTACTTTGACTTAAATTATTAGAGGCGCAGGCAATGAAAATAGACTCCACGTATTTCCTTTTCATCAAGTTGCTCTCTTTATATATCCCCTTCGCTAAATGCCATTGGAAATGGTGACATTTCTCCCATGCATGTTCAGCGACCAAAGATCTTCCGATATCCATTTGTTTCACTTTGTTGCGGTGTTCCTCCATTCTGACAGAGATTGGCCTGCCTGTTTCACCGATATAAAATTGGTCACATTGGCAAGGGAGGAGATATACGGAGTTTTTAGAATCCTGTTCTTCGTCTAATGGCTTGGTATTGCAGAGGAGGGTTCTGAGGGTATTGGATGATTTAAAAACAGTTCTAATATTTGCACTGGATAAAATACGTTTCAGCTTTTCTGAAAAGTTTGGGACATATTCCAATGTAATGGTAGCTATAGGTTTCCCCTGGGTGTTGCCACCATCCAGATTTACATTGGAAGAAGAAACAGAGGAGGTGGAGGTTTGTTTCTTTCCAAAGCTAGAAAATATGGTGTTTAGTATAGAACTGGGGTAACCATTCCTCAAGAAGGCCTGGTGCAAAGACTTGCGTTCCTTAACAAACTCTTCGGTATTCGATGACACTTCCTTAGCTCTAGCCAGAAGACAAGTAACTATACCCTTCTTTACATAGAGCGGGTGGTTCGATTCAAAGCCCAGATATTGGTTAGTGTGGGTGGGTTTCCGGTAAACCGACGTTTTGAGACCCTGGCCGCACCTCTCAACTCGAACGTCAAGGAAAGGGAGACAGCCATCGTTCTCTTTCTCCACCGTGAACTGCACGTCTTTGTGATAAGAGTTAAGATCCGTCAGTAGATCTTCCAAAATGGAATCCCCGTAGTCCGGTATCACAGCAAACACATCGTCAACGTAGCGCTTCCAAATAGTGGGCCTATGGTTGGACCTGTTAAGAACTGTTTCTTCAAGCTCAGCCATGAAAATATTGGCTAAAAGTGGAGAAAGGCAACTTCCCATCGCCAGACCTTCGGTCTGCATATAGAAATTCTCGCCAAACCGGAAATAGCTCGAGCCAACGCAGATAGACAAGAGCTCCATTATAGCCTCAATGGAAAGAGGTGTTCTGTCAACAAGGAAAAGGTCATCCTCCAACTTCTTCCTGATTATGATCAGAGTGTCATTGACCGGGACGCTAGGAAAGAGGTTGACCACATCAAAACTTACTAACCTATCCGACGGTTTTATGACAATGTCTTTCAGAACCCCCACAAACTCAGTGGAGTTTAAAACAGATGAACGGCAGTCAAGGCCCAAAGGTTTTAAGAGATCTAGCAAGAAACTAGACAGCTTGGCACAGGGGGAGTCTCTGCCACTCACAATCGGACGAAGTGGCCACTCAACCTTATGTATTTTAGGCACGCCATAGATATGAGGAGGTTTCGAGTGATGTGGAGTAAGCCAAGACCTCGTTCTACTTTGAAAAGCCGACTCGTGTTTCTTCAAAGTTCTGTAGACCTTAGATTCGATGGCCGTCGTAGGGTTCTTGTCTAGCAGTTTGTATTGCGAAGAAGACAGAATGATATTCATCTTCTCCTCGTATTCAGCTCTGTTGACCACCACGCTAGCTTTACCCTTGTCCGCTGGTAAAATAGTTATGGTCTTGTCCCTCCTAAGTTCCTTGATAGCCACCATGTCATTCTTGGAGAGGTTCTGCTTGATGCGAGGAGGTACTATCACCGCATTCTTAATCTTATGCCTTAAATCTTCCTTTAATGAGGGAGGTAGGCGGAAGATACCGGTCTCCACTGAGGCGATTACGTCGAGAACATCAATAACTTTAGGAGTAACAGCAAACCCCAAGCCTTTAGCCAGAACATCTTGCTCAGCGTTATTGAGAATGCGACTCGAAAGATTGACCACCGTTTTCGATCCATCAAGACCTCTGTTTTGACTCCAATCACATTGTGCGTTCCGGCGACAAACTCGTTCCCCCAATAATCGTGAGAACTTATCTCTGTGGACAGACCTCACTTTCGAGAAAACATTATCGTAACGTCTTTGAATAGAGGCCAAAATGGACTGGAACCTGGATGAATTAGGGGGGACAATGTTGGCAAATACTCTGTCAATGTCACGATTAACAAGAAACAGGCGATGACGGTGGAAACCAATCCTATCCCTAATCAATTCCAGAGAAGCACGCTGAACCGCTAACATACTTTTTCGAGTAGAAGTGTAAGGTATCTTCAGCCTTAGACCAAACGGTACCAAGCCATAAGCTTTGCACTTGCAAAGGAACGTCAAATGATTGCTATGTTTAGCAAGATCCACAAATAACTTTTCTAAGGAACGACAATCACGAATAAATACCTGGTGAATATGTACGTCAGATGGAGTAAAGACCCTGTCTCCGTCAAATAAAACTTCGTTGAAATGCAGGTCCATGCTGATATAGATAATAAATAACGAAGTAGTGTACCACGAGAACTGTATTAGATCCTAACTGTTGGACGTGTACGTGGTACTTGTCAATGAAATAAAAATAAGAATAAAACAGACTAAAAATATTAACAATATTTCCAGAGCACTTCAGCTCTCGTCCTCAGGTTGTTGAATAATGACAAACGGCAGGCTAGTCACCGGCCAAGTAACCTCGGGAAACGCCCCCCAAAACAACGTGGGAACAACCTAGTTTCTCACGAGGCACGGGTGAGTAAACCAATCGACCGAAAAACCAACATCAACCAATGACTAGCTAGCCTAAAGACAGGGATTTAATGTAAATGACGCATAAAACAAAAGAAATTAAACATTGTGATGACGTACAAGTATATTTTTCACGACAGGTTGTAAAATAGTGCGCCAAGCCTCAGCAAAGCTCAGACTACTTTGACTTAAATTATTAGAGGCGCAGGCAATGAAAATAGACTCCACGTATTTCCTTTTCATCAAGTTGCTCTCTTTATATATCCCCTTCGCTAAATGCCATTGGAAATGGTGACATTTCTCCCATGCATGTTCAGCGACCAAAGATCTTCCGATATCCATTTGTTTCACTTTGTTGCGGTGTTCCTCCATTCTGACAGAGATTGGCCTGCCTGTTTCACCGATATAAAATTGGTCACATTGGCAAGGGAGGAGATATACGGAGTTTTTAGAATCCTGTTCTTCGTCTAATGGCTTGGTATTGCAGAGGAGGGTTCTGAGGGTATTGGATGATTTAAAAACAGTTCTAATATTTGCACTGGATAAAATACGTTTCAGCTTTTCTGAAAAGTTTGGGACATATTCCAATGTAATGGTAGCTATAGGTTTCCCCTGGGTGTTGCCACCATCCAGATTTACATTGGAAGAAGAAACAGAGGAGGTGGAGGTTTGTTTCTTTCCAAAGCTAGAAAATATGGTGTTTAGTATAGAACTGGGGTAACCATTCCTCAAGAAGGCCTGGTGCAAAGACTTGCGTTCCTTAACAAACTCTTCGGTATTCGATGACACTTCCTTAGCTCTAGCCAGAAGACAAGTAACTATACCCTTCTTTACATAGAGCGGGTGGTTCGATTCAAAGCCCAGATATTGGTTAGTGTGGGTGGGTTTCCGGTAAACCGACGTTTTGAGACCCTGGCCGCACCTCTCAACTCGAACGTCAAGGAAAGGGAGACAGCCATCGTTCTCTTTCTCCACCGTGAACTGCACGTCTTTGTGATAAGAGTTAAGATCCGTCAGTAGATCTTCCAAAATGGAATCCCCGTAGTCCGGTATCACAGCAAACACATCGTCAACGTAGCGCTTCCAAATAGTGGGCCTATGGTTGGACCTGTTAAGAACTGTTTCTTCAAGCTCAGCCATGAAAATATTGGCTAAAAGTGGAGAAAGGCAACTTCCCATCGCCAGACCTTCGGTCTGCATATAGAAATTCTCGCCAAACCGGAAATAGCTCGAGCCAACGCAGATAGACAAGAGCTCCATTATAGCCTCAATGGAAAGAGGTGTTCTGTCAACAAGGAAAAGGTCGTCCTCCAACTTCTTCCTGATTATGATCAGAGTGTCATTGACCGGGACGCTAGGAAAGAGGTTGACCACATCAAAACTTACTAACCTATCCGACGGTTTTATGACAATGTCTTTCAGAACCCCCACAAACTCAGTGGAGTTTAAAACAGATGAACGGCAGTCAAGGCCCAAAGGTTTTAAGAGATCTAGCAAGAAACTAGACAGCTTGGCACAGGGGGAGTCTCTGCCACTCACAATCGGACGAAGTGGCCACTCAACCTTATGTATTTTAGGCACGCCATAGATATGAGGAGGTTTCGAGTGATGTGGAGTAAGCCAAGACCTCGTTCTACTTTGAAAAGCCGACTCGTGTTTCTTCAAAGTTCTGTAGACCTTAGATTCGATGGCCGTCGTAGGGTTCTTGTCTAGCAGTTTGTATTGCGAAGAAGACAGAATGATATTCATCTTCTCCTCGTATTCAGCTCTGTTGACCACCACGCTAGCTTTACCCTTGTCCGCTGGTAAAATAGTTATGGTCTTGTCCCTCCTAAGTTCCTTGATAGCCACCATGTCATTCTTGGAGAGGTTCTGCTTGATGCGAGGAGGTACTATCACCGCATTCTTAATCTTATGCCTTAAATCTTCCTTTAATGAGGGAGGTAGGCGGAAGATACCGGTCTCCACTGAGGCGATTACGTCGAGAACATCAATAACTTTAGGAGTAACAGCAAACCCCAAGCCTTTAGCCAGAACATCTTGCTCAGCGTTATTGAGAATGCGACTCGAAAGATTGACCACCGTTTTCGATCCATCAAGACCTCTGTTTTGACTCCAATCACATTGTGCGTTCCGGCGACAAACTCGTTCCCCCAATAATCGTGAGAACTTATCTCTGTGGACAGACCTCACTTTCGAGAAAACATTATCGTAACGTCTTTGAATAGAGGCCAAAATGGACTGGAACCTGGATGAATTAGGGGGGACAATGTTGGCAAATACTCTGTCAATGTCACGATTAACAAGAAACAGGCGATGACGGTGGAAACCAATCCTATCCCTAATCAATTCCAGAGAAGCACGCTGAACCGCTAACATACTTTTTCGAGTAGAAGTGTAAGGTATCTTCAGCCTTAGACCAAACGGTACCAAGCCATAAGCTTTGCACTTGCAAAGGAACGTCAAATGATTGCTATGTTTAGCAAGATCCACAAATAACTTTTCTAAGGAACGACAATCACGAATAAATACCTGGTGAATATGTACGTCAGATGGAGTAAAGACCCTGTCTCCGTCAAATAAAACTTCGTTGAAATGCAGGTCCATGCTGATATAGATAATAAATAACGAAGTAGTGTACCACGAGAACTGTATTAGACCCTAACTGTTGGACGTGTACGTGGTACTTGTCAATGAAATAAAAATAAGAATAAAACAGACTAAAAATATTAACAATATTTCCAGAGCACTTCAGCTCTCGTCCTCAGGTTGTTGAATAATGACAAACGGCAGGCTAGTCACCGGCCAAGTAACCTCGGGAAACGCCCCCCAAAACAACGTGGGAACAACCTAGTTTCTCACGAGGCACGGGTGAGTAAACCAATCGACCGAAAAACCAACATCAACCAATGACTAGCTAGCCTAAAGACAGGGATTTAATGTAAATGACGCATAAAACAAAAGAAATTAAACATTGTGATGACGTACAAGTATATTTTTCACGACAGGTTGTAAAATAGTGCGCCAAGCCTCAGCAAAGCTCAGACTACTTTGACTTAAATTATTAGAGGCGCAGGCAATGAAAATAGACTCCACGTATTTCCTTTTCATCAAGTTGCTCTCTTTATATATCGCCTTCGCTAAATGCCATTGGAAATGGTGACATTTCTCCCATGCATGTTCAGCGACCAAAGATCTTCCGATATCCATTTGTTTCACTTTGTTGCGGTGTTCCTCCATTCTGACAGAGATTGGCCTGCCTGTTTCACCGATATAAAATTGGTCACATTGGCAAGGGAGGAGATATACGGAGTTTTTAGAATCCTGTTCTTCGTCTAATGGCTTGGTATTGCAGAGGAGGGTTCTGAGGGTATTGGATGATTTAAAAACAGTTCTAATATTTGCACTGGATAAAATACGTTTCAGCTTTTCTGAAAAGTTTGGGACATATTCCAATGTAATGGTAGCTATAGGTTTCCCCTGGGTGTTGCCACCATCCAGATTTACATTGGAAGAAGAAACAGAGGAGGTGGAGGTTTGTTTCTTTCCAAAGCTAGAAAATATGGTGTTTAGTATAGAACTGGGGTAACCATTCCTCAAGAAGGCCTGGTGCAAAGACTTGCGTTCCTTAACAAACTCTTCGGTATTCGATGACACTTCCTTAGCTCTAGCCAGAAGACAAGTAACTATACCCTTCTTTACATAGAGCGGGTGGTTCGATTCAAAGCCCAGATATTGGTTAGTGTGGGTGGGTTTCCGGTAAACCGACGTTTTGAGACCCTGGCCGCACCTCTCAACTCGAACGTCAAGGAAAGGGAGACAGCCATCGTTCTCTTTCTCCACCGTGAACTGCACGTCTTTGTGATAAGAGTTAAGATCCGTCAGTAGATCTTCCAAAATGGAATCCCCGTAGTCCGGTATCACAGCAAACACATCGTCAACGTAGCGCTTCCAAATAGTGGGCCTATGGTTGGACCTGTTAAGAACTGTTTCTTCAAGCTCAGCCATGAAAATATTGGCTAAAAGTGGAGAAAGGCAACTTCCCATCGCCAGACCTTCGGTCTGCATATAGAAATTCTCGCCAAACCGGAAATAGCTCGAGCCAACGCAGATAGACAAGAGCTCCATTATAGCCTCAATGGAAAGAGGTGTTCTGTCAACAAGGAAAAGGTCGTCCTCCAACTTCTTCCTGATTATGATCAGAGTGTCATTGACCGGGACGCTAGGAAAGAGGTTGACCACATCAAAACTTACTAACCTATCCGACGGTTTTATGACAATGTCTTTCAGAACCCCCACAAACTCAGTGGAGTTTAAAACAGATGAACGGCAGTCAAGGCCCAAAGGTTTTAAGAGATCTAGCAAGAAACTAGACAGCTTGGCACAGGGGGAGTCTCTGCCACTCACAATCGGACGAAGTGGCCACTCAACCTTATGTATTTTAGGCACGCCATAGATATGAGGAGGTTTCGAGTGATGTGGAGTAAGCCAAGACCTCGTTCTACTTTGAAAAGCCGACTCGTGTTTCTTCAAAGTTCTGTAGACCTTAGATTCGATGGCCGTCGTAGGGTTCTTGTCTAGCAGTTTGTATTGCGAAGAAGACAGAATGATATTCATCTTCTCCTCGTATTCAGCTCTGTTGACCACCACGCTAGCTTTACCCTTGTCCGCTGGTAAAATAGTTATGGTCTTGTCCCTCCTAAGTTCCTTGATAGCCACCATGTCATTCTTGGAGAGGTTCTGCTTGATGCGAGGAGGTACTATCACCGCATTCTTAATCTTATGCCTTAAATCTTCCTTTAATGAGGGAGGTAGGCGGAAGATACCGGTCTCCACTGAGGCGATTACGTCGAGAACATCAATAACTTTAGGAGTAACAGCAAACCCCAAGCCTTTAGCCAGAACATCTTGCTCAGCGTTATTGAGAATGCGACTCGAAAGATTGACCACCGTTTTCGATCCATCAAGACCTCTGTTTTGACTCCAATCACATTGTGCGTTCCGGCGACAAACTCGTTCCCCCAATAATCGTGAGAACTTATCTCTGTGGACAGACCTCACTTTCGAGAAAACATTATCGTAACGTCTTTGAATAGAGGCCAAAATGGACTGGAACCTGGATGAATTAGGGGGGACAATGTTGGCAAATACTCTGTCAATGTCACGATTAACAAGAAACAGGCGATGACGGTGGAAACCAATCCTATCCCTAATCAATTCCAGAGAAGCACGCTGAACCGCTAACATACTTTTTCGAGTAGAAGTGTAAGGTATCTTCAGCCTTAGACCAAACGGTACCAAGCCATAAGCTTTGCACTTGCAAAGGAACGTCAAATGATTGCTATGTTTAGCAAGATCCACAAATAACTTTTCTAAGGAACGACAATCACGAATAAATACCTGGTGAATATGTACGTCAGATGGAGTAAAGACCCTGTCTCCGTCAAATAAAACTTCGTTGAAATGCAGGTCCATGCTGATATAGATAATAAATAACGAAGTAGTGTACCACGAGAACTGTATTAGACCCTAACTGTTGGACGTGTACGTGGTACTTGTCAATGAAATAAAAATAAGAATAAAACAGACTAAAAATATTAACAATATTTCCAGAGCACTTCAGCTCTCGTCCTCAGGTTGTTGAATAATGACAAACGGCAGGCTAGTCACCGGCCAAGTAACCTCGGGAAACGCCCCCCAAAACAACGTGGGAACAACCTAGTTTCTCACGAGGCACGGGTGAGTAAACCAATCGACCGAAAAACCAACATCAACCAATGACTAGCTAGCCTAAAGACAGGGATTTAATGTAAATGACGCATAAAACAAAAGAAATTAAACATTGTGATGACGTACAAGTATATTTTTCACGACAGGTTGTAAAATAGTGCGCCAAGCCTCAGCAAAGCTCAGACTACTTTGACTTAAATTATTAGAGGCGCAGGCAATGAAAATAGACTCCACGTATTTCCTTTTCATCAAGTTGCTCTCTTTATATATCCCCTTCGCTAAATGCCATTGGAAATGGTGACATTTCTCCCATGCATGTTCAGCGACCAAAGATCTTCCGATATCCATTTGTTTCACTTTGTTGCGGTGTTCCTCCATTCTGACAGAGATTGGCCTGCCTGTTTCACCGATATAAAATTGGTCACATTGGCAAGGGAGGAGATATACGGAGTTTTTAGAATCCTGTTCTTCGTCTAATGGCTTGGTATTGCAGAGGAGGGTTCTGAGGGTATTGGATGATTTAAAAACAGTTCTAATATTTGCACTGGATAAAATACGTTTCAGCTTTTCTGAAAAGTTTGGGACATATTCCAATGTAATGGTAGCTATAGGTTTCCCCTGGGTGTTGCCACCATCCAGATTTACATTGGAAGAAGAAACAGAGGAGGTGGAGGTTTGTTTCTTTCCAAAGCTAGAAAATATGGTGTTTAGTATAGAACTGGGGTAACCATTCCTCAAGAAGGCCTGGTGCAAAGACTTGCGTTCCTTAACAAACTCTTCGGTATTCGATGACACTTCCTTAGCTCTAGCCAGAAGACAAGTAACTATACCCTTCTTTACATAGAGCGGGTGGTTCGATTCAAAGCCCAGATATTGGTTAGTGTGGGTGGGTTTCCGGTAAACCGACGTTTTGAGACCCTGGCCGCACCTCTCAACTCGAACGTCAAGGAAAGGGAGACAGCCATCGTTCTCTTTCTCCACCGTGAACTGCACGTCTTTGTGATAAGAGTTAAGATCCGTCAGTTGATCTTCCAAAATGGAATCCCCGTAGTTCGGTATCACAGCAAACACATCGTCAACGTAGCGCTTCCAAATAGTGGGCCTATGGTTGGACCTGTTAAGAACTGTTTCTTCAAGCTCAGCCATGAAAATATTGGCTAAAAGTGGAGAAAGGCAACTTCCCATCGCCAGACCTTCGGTCTGCATATAGAAATTCTCGCCAAACCGGAAATAGCTCGAGCCAACGCAGATAGACAAGAGCTCCATTATAGCCTCAATGGAAAGAGGTGTTCTGTCAACAAGGAAAAGGTCGTCCTCCAACTTCTTCCTGATTATGATCAGAGTGTCATTGACCGGGACGCTAGGAAAGAGGTTGACCACATCAAAACTTACTAACCTATCCGACGGTTTTATGACAATGTCTTTCAGAACCCCCACAAACTCAGTGGAGTTTAAAACAGATGAACGGCAGTCAAGGCCCAAAGGTTTTAAGAGATCTAGCAAGAAACTAGACAGCTTGGCACAGGGGGAGTCTCTGCCACTCACAATCGGACGAAGTGGCCACTCAACCTTATGTATTTTAGGCACGCCATAGATATGAGGAGGTTTCGAGTGATGTGGAGTAAGCCAAGACCTCGTTCTACTTTGAAAAGCCGACTCGTGTTTCTTCAAAGTTCTGTAGACCTTAGATTCGATGGCCGTCGTAGGGTTCTTGTCTAGCAGTTTGTATTGCGAAGAAGACAGAATGATATTCATCTTCTCCTCGTATTCAGCTCTGTTGACCACCACGCTAGCTTTACCCTTGTCCGCTGGTAAAATAGTTATGGTCTTGTCCCTCCTAAGTTCCTTGATAGCCACCATGTCATTCTTGGAGAGGTTCTGCTTGATGCGAGGAGGTACTATCACCGCATTCTTAATCTTATGCCTTAAATCTTCCTTTAATGAGGGAGGTAGGCGGAAGATACCGGTCTCCACTGAGGCGATTACGTCGAGAACATCAATAACTTTAGGAGTAACAGCAAACCCCAAGCCTTTAGCCAGAACATCTTGCTCAGCGTTATTGAGAATGCGACTCGAAAGATTGACCACCGTTTTCGATCCATCAAGACCTCTGTTTTGACTCCAATCACATTGTGCGTTCCGGCGACAAACTCGTTCCCCCAATAATCGTGAGAACTTATCTCTGTGGACAGACCTCACTTTCGAGAAAACATTATCGTAACGTCTTTGAATAGAGGCCAAAATGGACTGGAACCTGGATGAATTAGGGGGGACAATGTTGGCAAATACTCTGTCAATGTCACGATTAACAAGAAACAGGCGATGACGGTGGAAACCAATCCTATCCCTAATCAATTCCAGAGAAGCACGCTGAACCGCTAACATACTTTTTCGAGTAGAAGTGTAAGGTATCTTCAGCCTTAGACCAAACGGTACCAAGCCATAAGCTTTGCACTTGCAAAGGAACGTCAAATGATTGCTATGTTTAGCAAGATCCACAAATAACTTTTCTAAGGAACGACAATCACGAATAAATACCTGGTGAATATGTACGTCAGATGGAGTAAAGACCCTGTCTCCGTCAAATAAAACTTCGTTGAAATGCAGGTCCATGCTGATATAGATAATAAATAACGAAGTAGTGTACCACGAGAACTGTATTAGACCCTAACTGTTGGACGTGTACGTGGTACTTGTCAATGAAATAAAAATAAGAATAAAACAGACTAAAAATATTAACAATATTTCCAGAGCACTTCAGCTCTCGTCCTCAGGTTGTTGAATAATGACAAACGGCAGGCTAGTCACCGGCCAAGTAACCTCGGGAAACGCCCCCCAAAACAACGTGGGAACAACCTAGTTTCTCACGAGGCACGGGTGAGTAAACCAATCGACCGAAAAACCAACATCAACCAATGACTAGCTAGCCTAAAGACAGGGATTTAATGTAAATGACGCATAAAACAAAAGAAATTAAACATTGTGATGACGTACAAGTATATTTTTCACGACAGGTTGTAAAATAGTGCGCCAAGCCTCAGCAAAGCTCAGACTACTTTGACTTAAATTATTAGAGGCGCAGGCAATGAAAATAGACTCCACGTATTTCCTTTTCATCAAGTTGCTCTCTTTATATATCCCCTTCGCTAAATGCCATTGGAAATGGTGACATTTCTCCCATGCATGTTCAGCGACCAAAGATCTTCCGATATCCATTTGTTTCACTTTGTTGCGGTGTTCCTCCATTCTGACAGAGATTGGCCTGCCTGTTTCACCGATATAAAATTGGTCACATTGGCAAGGGAGGAGATATACGGAGTTTTTAGAATCCTGTTCTTCGTCTAATGGCTTGGTATTGCAGAGGAGGGTTCTGAGGGTATTGGATGATTTAAAAACAGTTCTAATATTTGCACTGGATAAAATACGTTTCAGCTTTTCTGAAAAGTTTGGGACATATTCCAATGTAATGGTAGCTATAGGTTTCCCCTGGGTGTTGCCACCATCCAGATTTACATTGGAAGAAGAAACAGAGGAGGTGGAGGTTTGTTTCTTTCCAAAGCTAGAAAATATGGTGTTTAGTATAGAACTGGGGTAACCATTCCTCAAGAAGGCCTGGTGCAAAGACTTGCGTTCCTTAACAAACTCTTCGGTATTCGATGACACTTCCTTAGCTCTAGCCAGAAGACAAGTAACTATACCCTTCTTTACATAGAGCGGGTGGTTCGATTCAAAGCCCAGATATTGGTTAGTGTGGGTGGGTTTCCGGTAAACCGACGTTTTGAGACCCTGGCCGCACCTCTCAACTCGAACGTCAAGGAAAGGGAGACAGCCATCGTTCTCTTTCTCCACCGTGAACTGCACGTCTTTGTGATAAGAGTTAAGATCCGTCAGTAGATCTTCCAAAATGGAATCCCCGTAGTCCGGTATCACAGCAAACACATCGTCAACGTAGCGCTTCCAAATAGTGGGCCTATGGTTGGACCTGTTAAGAACTGTTTCTTCAAGCTCAGCCATGAAAATATTGGCTAAAAGTGGAGAAAGGCAACTTCCCATCGCCAGACCTTCGGTCTGCATATAGAAATTCTCGCCAAACCGGAAATAGCTCGAGCCAACGCAGATAGACAAGAGCTCCATTATAGCCTCAATGGAAAGAGGTGTTCTGTCAACAAGGAAAAGGTCGTCCTCCAACTTCTTCCTGATTATGATCAGAGTGTCATTGACCGGGACGCTAGGAAAGAGGTTGACCACATCAAAACTTACTAACCTATCCGACGGTTTTATGACAATGTCTTTCAGAACCCCCACAAACTCAGTGGAGTTTAAAACAGATGAACGGCAGTCAAGGCCCAAAGGTTTTAAGAGATCTAGCAAGAAACTAGACAGCTTGGCACAGGGGGAGTCTCTGCCACTCACAATCGGACGAAGTGGCCACTCAACCTTATGTATTTTAGGCACGCCATAGATATGAGGAGGTTTCGAGTGATGTGGAGTAAGCCAAGACCTCGTTCTACTTTGAAAAGCCGACTCGTGTTTCTTCAAAGTTCTGTAGACCTTAGATTCGATGGCCGTCGTAGGGTTCTTGTCTAGCAGTTTGTATTGCGAAGAAGACAGAATGATATTCATCTTCTCCTCGTATTCAGCTCTGTTGACCACCACGCTAGCTTTACCCTTGTCCGCTGGTAAAATAGTTATGGTCTTGTCCCTCCTAAGTTCCTTGATAGCCACCATGTCATTCTTGGAGAGGTTCTGCTTGATGCGAGGAGGTACTATCACCGCATTCTTAATCTTATGCCTTAAATCTTCCTTTAATGAGGGAGGTAGGCGGAAGATACCGGTCTCCACTGAGGCGATTACGTCGAGAACATCAATAACTTTAGGAGTAACAGCAAACCCCAAGCCTTTAGCCAGAACATCTTGCTCAGCGTTATTGAGAATGCGACTCGAAAGATTGACCACCGTTTTCGATCCATCAAGACCTCTGTTTTGACTCCAATCACATTGTGCGTTCCGGCGACAAACTCGTTCCCCCAATAATCGTGAGAACTTATCTCTGTGGACAGACCTCACTTTCGAGAAAACATTATCGTAACGTCTTTGAATAGAGGCCAAAATGGACTGGAACCTGGATGAATTAGGGGGGACAATGTTGGCAAATACTCTGTCAATGTCACGATTAACAAGAAACAGGCGATGACGGTGGAAACCAATCCTATCCCTAATCAATTCCAGAGAAGCACGCTGAACCGCTAACATACTTTTTCGAGTAGAAGTGTAAGGTATCTTCAGCCTTAGACCAAACGGTACCAAGCCATAAGCTTTGCACTTGCAAAGGAACGTCAAATGATTGCTATGTTTAGCAAGATCCACAAATAACTTTTCTAAGGAACGACAATCACGAATAAATACCTGGTGAATATGTACGTCAGATGGAGTAAAGACCCTGTCTCCGTCAAATAAAACTTCGTTGAAATGCAGGTCCATGCTGATATAGATAATAAATAACGAAGTAGTGTACCACGAGAACTGTATTAGACCCTAACTGTTGGACGTGTACGTGGTACTTGTCAATGAAATAAAAATAAGAATAAAACAGACTAAAAATATTAACAATATTTCCAGAGCACTTCAGCTCTCGTCCTCAGGTTGTTGAATAATGACAAACGGCAGGCTAGTCACCGGCCAAGTAACCTCGGGAAACGCCCCCCAAAACAACGTGGGAACAACCTAGTTTCTCACGAGGCACGGGTGAGTAAACCAATCGACCGAAAAACCAACATCAACCAATGACTAGCTAGCCTAAAGACAGGGATTTAATGTAAATGACGCATAAAACAAAAGAAATTAAACATTGTGATGACGTACAAGTATATTTTTCACGACAGGTTGTAAAATAGTGCGCCAAGCCTCAGCAAAGCTCAGACTACTTTGACTTAAATTATTAGAGGCGCAGGCAATGAAAATAGACTCCACGTATTTCCTTTTCATCAAGTTGCTCTCTTTATATATCCCCTTCGCTAAATGCCATTGGAAATGGTGACATTTCTCCCATGCATGTTCAGCGACCAAAGATCTTCCGATATCCATTTGTTTCACTTTGTTGCGGTGTTCCTCCATTCTGACAGAGATTGGCCTGCCTGTTTCACCGATATAAAATTGGTCACATTGGCAAGGGAGGAGATATACGGAGTTTTTAGAATCCTGTTCTTCGTCTAATGGCTTGGTATTGCAGAGGAGGGTTCTGAGGGTATTGGATGATTTAAAAACAGTTCTAATATTTGCACTGGATAAAATACGTTTCAGCTTTTCTGAAAAGTTTGGGACATATTCCAATGTAATGGTAGCTATAGGTTTCCCCTGGGTGTTGCCACCATCCAGATTTACATTGGAAGAAGAAACAGAGGAGGTGGAGGTTTGTTTCTTTCCAAAGCTAGAAAATATGGTGTTTAGTATAGAACTGGGGTAACCATTCCTCAAGAAGGCCTGGTGCAAAGACTTGCGTTCCTTAACAAACTCTTCGATATTCGATGACACTTCCTTAGCTCTAGCCAGAAGACAAGTAACTATACCCTTCTTTACATAGAGCGGGTGGTTCGATTCAAAGCCCAGATATTGGTTAGTGTGGGTGGGTTTCCGGTAAACCGACGTTTTGAGACCCTGGCCGCACCTCTCAACTCGAACGTCAAGGAAAGGGAGACAGCCATCGTTCTCTTTCTCCACCGTGAACTGCACGTCTTTGTGATAAGAGTTAAGATCCGTCAGTAGATCTTCCAAAATGGAATCCCCGTAGTCCGGTATCACAGCAAACACATCGTCAACGTAGCGCTTCCAAATAGTGGGCCTATGGTTGGACCTGTTAAGAACTGTTTCTTCAAGCTCAGCCATGAAAATATTGGCTAAAAGTGGAGAAAGGCAACTTCCCATCGCCAGACCTTCGGTCTGCATATAGAAATTCTCGCCAAACCGGAAATAGCTCGAGCCAACGCAGATAGACAAGAGCTCCATTATAGCCTCAATGGAAAGAGGTGTTCTGTCAACAAGGAAAAGGTCGTCCTCCAACTTCTTCCTGATTATGATCAGAGTGTCATTGACCGGGACGCTAGGAAAGAGGTTGACCACATCAAAACTTACTAACCTATCCGACGGTTTTATGACAATGTCTTTCAGAACCCCCACAAACTCAGTGGAGTTTAAAACAGATGAACGGCAGTCAAGGCCCAAAGGTTTTAAGAGATCTAGCAAGAAACTAGACAGCTTGGCACAGGGGGAGTCTCTGCCACTCACAATCGGACGAAGTGGCCACTCAACCTTATGTATTTTAGGCACGCCATAGATATGAGGAGGTTTCGAGTGATGTGGAGTAAGCCAAGACCTCGTTCTACTTTGAAAAGCCGACTCGTGTTTCTTCAAAGTTCTGTAGACCTTAGATTCGATGGCCGTCGTAGGGTTCTTGTCTAGCAGTTTGTATTGCGAAGAAGACAGAATGATATTCATCTTCTCCTCGTATTCAGCTCTGTTGACCACCACGCTAGCTTTACCCTTGTCCGCTGGTAAAATAGTTATGGTCTTGTCCCTCCTAAGTTCCTTGATAGCCACCATGTCATTCTTGGAGAGGTTCTGCTTGATGCGAGGAGGTACTATCACCGCATTCTTAATCTTATGCCTTAAATCTTCCTTTAATGAGGGAGGTAGGCGGAAGATACCGGTCTCCACTGAGGCGATTACGTCGAGAACATCAATAACTTTAGGAGTAACAGCAAACCCCAAGCCTTTAGCCAGAACATCTTGCTCAGCGTTATTGAGAATGCGACTCGAAAGATTGACCACCGTTTTCGATCCATCAAGACCTCTGTTTTGACTCCAATCACATTGTGCGTTCCGGCGACAAACTCGTTCCCCCAATAATCGTGAGAACTTATCTCTGTGGACAGACCTCACTTTCGAGAAAACATTATCGTAACGTCTTTGAATAGAGGCCAAAATGGACTGGAACCTGGATGAATTAGGGGGGACAATGTTGGCAAATACTCTGTCAATGTCACGATTAACAAGAAACAGGCGATGACGGTGGAAACCAATCCTATCCCTAATCAATTCCAGAGAAGCACGCTGAACCGCTAACATACTTTTTCGAGTAGAAGTGTAAGGTATCTTCAGCCTTAGACCAAACGGTACCAAGCCATAAGCTTTGCACTTGCAAAGGAACGTCAAATGATTGCTATGTTTAGCAAGATCCACAAATAACTTTTCTAAGGAACGACAATCACGAATAAATACCTGGTGAATATGTACGTCAGATGGAGTAAAGACCCTGTCTCCGTCAAATAAAACTTCGTTGAAATGCAGGTCCATGCTGATATAGATAATAAATAACGAAGTAGTGTACCACGAGAACTGTATTAGACCCTAACTGTTGGACGTGTACGTGGTACTTGTCAATGAAATAAAAATAAGAATAAAACAGACTAAAAATATTAACAATATTTCCAGAGCACTTCAGCTCTCGTCCTCAGGTTGTTGAATAATGACAAACGGCAGGCTAGTCACCGGCCAAGTAACCTCGGGAAACGCCCCCCAAAACAACGTGGGAACAACCTAGTTTCTCACGAGGCACGGGTGAGTAAACCAATCGACCGAAAAACCAACATCAACCAATGACTAGCTAGCCTAAAGACAGGGATTTAATGTAAATGACGCATAAAACAAAAGAAATTAAACATTGTGATGACGTACAAGTATATTTTTCACGACAGGTTGTAAAATAGTGCGCCAAGCCTCAGCAAAGCTCAGACTACTTTGACTTAAATTATTAGAGGCGCAGGCAATGAAAATAGACTCCACGTATTTCCTTTTCATCAAGTTGCTCTCTTTATATATCCCCTTCGCTAAATGCCATTGGAAATGGTGACATTTCTCCCATGCATGTTCAGCGACCAAAGATCTTCCGATATCCATTTGTTTCACTTTGTTGCGGTGTTCCTCCATTCTGACAGAGATTGACCTGCCTGTTTCACCGATATAAAATTGGTCACATTGGCAAGGGAGGAGATATACGGAGTTTTTAGAATCCTGTTCTTCGTCTAATGGCTTGGTATTGCAGAGGAGGGTTCTGAGGGTATTGGATGATTTAAAAACAGTTCTAATATTTGCACTGGATAAAATACGTTTCAGCTTTTCTGAAAAGTTTGGGACATATTCCAATGTAATGGTAGCTATAGGTTTCCCCTGGGTGTTGCCACCATCCAGATTTACATTGGAAGAAGAAACAGAGGAGGTGGAGGTTTGTTTCTTTCCAAAGCTAGAAAATATGGTGTTTAGTATAGAACTGGGGTAACCATTCCTCAAGAAGGCCTGGTGCAAAGACTTGCGTTCCTTAACAAACTCTTCGGTATTCGATGACACTTCCTTAGCTCTAGCCAGAAGACAAGTAACTATACCCTTCTTTACATAGAGCGGGTGGTTCGATTCAAAGCCCAGATATTGGTTAGTGTGGGTGGGTTTCCGGTAAACCGACGTTTTGAGACCCTGGCCGCACCTCTCAACTCGAACGTCAAGGAAAGGGAGACAGCCATCGTTCTCTTTCTCCACCGTGAACTGCACGTCTTTGTGATAAGAGTTAAGATCCGTCAGTAGATCTTCCAAAATGGAATCCCCGTAGTCCGGTATCACAGCAAACACATCGTCAACGTAGCGCTTCCAAATAGTGGGCCTATGGTTGGACCTGTTAAGAACTGTTTCTTCAAGCTCAGCCATGAAAATATTGGCTAAAAGTGGAGAAAGGCAACTTCCCATCGCCAGACCTTCGGTCTGCATATAGAAATTCTCGCCAAACCGGAAATAGCTCGAGCCAACGCAGATAGACAAGAGCTCCATTATAGCCTCAATGGAAAGAGGTGTTCTGTCAACAAGGAAAAGGTCATCCTCCAACTTCTTCCTGATTATGATCAGAGTGTCATTGACCGGGACGCTAGGAAAGAGGTTGACCACATCAAAACTTACTAACCTATCCGACGGTTTTATGACAATGTCTTTCAGAACCCCCACAAACTCAGTGGAGTTTAAAACAGATGAACGGCAGTCAAGGCCCAAAGGTTTTAAGAGATCTAGCAAGAAACTAGACAGCTTGGCACAGGGGGAGTCTCTGCCACTCACAATCGGACGAAGTGGCCACTCAACCTTATGTATTTTAGGCACGCCATAGATATGAGGAGGTTTCGAGTGATGTGGAGTAAGCCAAGACCTCGTTCTACTTTGAAAAGCCGACTCGTGTTTCTTCAAAGTTCTGTAGACCTTAGATTCGATGGCCGTCGTAGGGTTCTTGTCTAGCAGTTTGTATTGCGAAGAAGACAGAATGATATTCATCTTCTCCTCGTATTCAGCTCTGTTGACCACCACGCTAGCTTTACCCTTGTCCGCTGGTAAAATAGTTATGGTCTTGTCCCTCCTAAGTTCCTTGATAGCCACCATGTCATTCTTGGAGAGGTTCTGCTTGATGCGAGGAGGTACTATCACCGCATTCTTAATCTTATGCCTTAAATCTTCCTTTAATGAGGGAGGTAGGCGGAAGATACCGGTCTCCACTGAGGCGATTACGTCGAGAACATCAATAACTTTAGGAGTAACAGCAAACCCCAAGCCTTTAGCCAGAACATCTTGCTCAGCGTTATTGAGAATGCGACTCGAAAGATTGACCACCGTTTTCGATCCATCAAGACCTCTGTTTTGACTCCAATCACATTGTGCGTTCCGGCGACAAACTCGTTCCCCCAATAATCGTGAGAACTTATCTCTGTGGACAGACCTCACTTTCGAGAAAACATTATCGTAACGTCTTTGAATAGAGGCCAAAATGGACTGGAACCTGGATGAATTAGGGGGGACAATGTTGGCAAATACTCTGTCAATGTCACGATTAACAAGAAACAGGCGATGACGGTGGAAACCAATCCTATCCCTAATCAATTCCAGAGAAGCACGCTGAACCGCTAACATACTTTTTCGAGTAGAAGTGTAAGGTATCTTCAGCCTTAGACCAAACGGTACCAAGCCATAAGCTTTGCACTTGCAAAGGAACGTCAAATGATTGCTATGTTTAGCAAGATCCACAAATAACTTTTCTAAGGAACGACAATCACGAATAAATACCTGGTGAATATGTACGTCAGATGGAGTAAAGACCCTGTCTCCGTCAAATAAAACTTCGTTGAAATGCAGGTCCATGCTGATATAGATAATAAATAACGAAGTAGTGTACCACGAGAACTGTATTAGACCCTAACTGTTGGACGTGTACGTGGTACTTGTCAATGAAATAAAAATAAGAATAAAACAGACTAAAAATATTAACAATATTTCCAGAGCACTTCAGCTCTCGTCCTCAGGTTGTTGAATAATGACAAACGGCAGGCTAGTCACCGGCCAAGTAACCTCGGGAAACGCCCCCCAAAACAACGTGGGAACAACCTAGTTTCTCACGAGGCACGGGTGAGTAAACCAATCGACCGAAAAACCAACATCAACCAATGACTAGCTAGCCTAAAGACAGGGATTTAATGTAAATGACGCATAAAACAAAAGAAATTAAACATTGTGATGACGTACAAGTATATTTTTCACGACAGGTTGTAAAATAGTGCGCCAAGCCTCAGCAAAGCTCAGACTACTTTGACTTAAATTATTAGAGGCGCAGGCAATGAAAATAGACTCCACGTATTTCCTTTTCATCAAGTTGCTCTCTTTATATATCCCCTTCGCTAAATGCCATTGGAAATGGTGACATTTCTCCCATGCATGTTCAGCGACCAAAGATCTTCCGATATCCATTTGTTTCACTTTGTTGCGGTGTTCCTCCATTCTGACAGAGATTGGCCTGCCTGTTTCACCGATATAAAATTGGTCACATTGGCAAGGGAGGAGATATACGGAGTTTTTAGAATCCTGTTCTTCGTCTAATGGCTTGGTATTGCAGAGGAGGGTTCTGAGGGTATTGGATGATTTAAAAACAGTTCTAATATTTGCACTGGATAAAATACGTTTCAGCTTTTCTGAAAAGTTTGGGACATATTCCAATGTAATGGTAGCTATAGGTTTCCCCTGGGTGTTGCCACCATCCAGATTTACATTGGAAGAAGAAACAGAGGAGGTGGAGGTTTGTTTCTTTCCAAAGCTAGAAAATATGGTGTTTAGTATAGAACTGGGGTAACCATTCCTCAAGAAGGCCTGGTGCAAAGACTTGCGTTCCTTAACAAACTCTTCGGTATTCGATGACACTTCCTTAGCTCTAGCCAGAAGACAAGTAACTATACCCTTCTTTACATAGAGCGGGTGGTTCGATTCAAAGCCCAGATATTGGTTAGTGTGGGTGGGTTTCCGGTAAACCGACGTTTTGAGACCCTGGCCGCACCTCTCAACTCGAACGTCAAGGAAAGGGAGACAGCCATCGTTCTCTTTCTCCACCGTGAACTGCACGTCTTTGTGATAAGAGTTAAGATCCGTCAGTAGATCTTCCAAAATGGAATCCCCGTAGTCCGGTATCACAGCAAACACATCGTCAACGTAGCGCTTCCAAATAGTGGGCCTATGGTTGGACCTGTTAAGAACTGTTTCTTCAAGCTCAGCCATGAAAATATTGGCTAAAAGTGGAGAAAGGCAACTTCCCATCGCCAGACCTTCGGTCTGCATATAGAAATTCTCGCCAAACCGGAAATAGCTCGAGCCAACGCAGATAGACAAGAGCTCCATTATAGCCTCAATGGAAAGAGGTGTTCTGTCAACAAGGAAAAGGTCATCCTCCAACTTCTTCCTGATTATGATCAGAGTGTCATTGACCGGGACGCTAGGAAAGAGGTTGACCACATCAAAACTTACTAACCTATCCGACGGTTTTATG
Source organism: Brachyptera risi (assembly GCA_964007535.1). Taxonomy (NCBI): domain Eukaryota; kingdom Metazoa; phylum Arthropoda; class Insecta; order Plecoptera; family Taeniopterygidae; genus Brachyptera; species Brachyptera risi. Next base: position 59,816,087 of record OZ023326.1, read on the forward strand.
ACAATGTCTTTCAGAACCCCCACAAACTCAGTGGAGTTTAAAACAGATGAACGGCAGTCAAGGCCCAAAGGTTTTAAGAGATCTAGCAAGAAACTAGACAGCTTGGCACAGGGGGAGTCTCTGCCACTCACAATCGGACGAAGTGGCCACTCAACCTTATGTATTTTAGGCACGCCATAGATATGAGGAGGTTTCGAGTGATGTGGAGTAAGCCAAGACCTCGTTCTACTTTGAAAAGCCGACTCGTGTTTCTTCAAAGTTCTGTAGACCTTAGATTCGATGGCCGTCGTAGGGTTCTTGTCTAGCAGTTTGTATTGCGAAGAAGACAGAATGATATTCATCTTCTCCTCGTATTCAGCTCTGTTGACCACCACGCTAGCTTTACCCTTGTCCGCTGGTAAAATAGTTATGGTCTTGTCCCTCCTAAGTTCCTTGATAGCCACCATGTCATTCTTGGAGAGGTTCTGCTTGATGCGAGGAGGTACTATCACCGCATTCTTAATCTTATGCCTTAAATCTTCCTTTAATGAGGGAGGTAGGCGGAAGATACCGGTCTCCACTGAGGCGATTACGTCGAGAACATCAATAACTTTAGGAGTAACAGCAAACCCCAAGCCTTTAGCCAGAACATCTTGCTCAGCGTTATTGAGAATGCGACTCGAAAGATTGACCACCGTTTTCGATCCATCAAGACCTCTGTTTTGACTCCAATCACATTGTGCGTTCCGGCGACAAACTCGTTCCCCCAATAATCGTGAGAACTTATCTCTGTGGACAGACCTCACTTTCGAGAAAACATTATCGTAACGTCTTTGAATAGAGGCCAAAATGGACTGGAACCTGGATGAATTAGGGGGGACAATGTTGGCAAATACTCTGTCAATGTCACGATTAACAAGAAACAGGCGATGACGGTGGAAACCAATCCTATCCCTAATCAATTCCAGAGAAGCACGCTGAACCGCTAACATACTTTTTCGAGTAGAAGTGTAAGGTATCTTCAGCCTTAGACCAAACGGTACCAAGCCATAAGCTTTGCACTTGCAAAGGAACGTCAAATGATTGCTATGTTTAGCAAGATCCACAAATAACTTTTCTAAGGAACGACAATCACGAATAAATACCTGGTGAATATGTACGTCAGATGGAGTAAAGACCCTGTCTCCGTCAAATAAAACTTCGTTGAAATGCAGGTCCATGCTGATATAGATAATAAATAACGAAGTAGTGTACCACGAGAACTGTATTAGACCCTAACTGTTGGACGTGTACGTGGTACTTGTCAATGAAATAAAAATAAGAATAAAACAGACTAAAAATATTAACAATATTTCCAGAGCACTTCAGCTCTCGTCCTCAGGTTGTTGAATAATGACAAACGGCAGGCTAGTCACCGGCCAAGTAACCTCGGGAAACGCCCCCCAAAACAACGTGGGAACAACCTAGTTTCTCACGAGGCACGGGTGAGTAAACCAATCGACCGAAAAACCAACATCAACCAATGACTAGCTAGCCTAAAGACAGGGATTTAATGTAAATGACGCATAAAACAAAAGAAATTAAACATTGTGATGACGTACAAGTATATTTTTCACGACAGGTTGTAAAATAGTGCGCCAAGCCTCAGCAAAGCTCAGACTACTTTGACTTAAATTATTAGAGGCGCAGGCAATGAAAATAGACTCCACGTATTTCCTTTTCATCAAGTTGCTCTCTTTATATATCCCCTTCGCTAAATGCCATTGGAAATGGTGACATTTCTCCCATGCATGTTCAGCGACCAAAGATCTTCCGATATCCATTTGTTTCACTTTGTTGCGGTGTTCCTCCATTCTGACAGAGATTGGCCTGCCTGTTTCACCGATATAAAATTGGTCACATTGGCAAGGGAGGAGATATACGGAGTTTTTAGAATCCTGTTCTTCGTCTAATGGCTTGGTATTGCAGAGGAGGGTTCTGAGGGTATTGGATGATTTAAAAACAGTTCTAATATTTGCACTGGATAAAATACGTTTCAGCTTTTCTGAAAAGTTTGGGACATATTCCAATGTAATGGTAGCTATAGGTTTCCCCTGGGTGTTGCCACCATCCAGATTTACATTGGAAGAAGAAACAGAGGAGGTGGAGGTTTGTTTCTTTCCAAAGCTAGAAAATATGGTGTTTAGTATAGAACTGGGGTAACCATTCCTCAAGAAGGCCTGGTGCAAAGACTTGCGTTCCTTAACAAACTCTTCGGTATTCGATGACACTTCCTTAGCTCTAGCCAGAAGACAAGTAACTATACCCTTCTTTACATAGAGCGGGTGGTTCGATTCAAAGCCCAGATATTGGTTAGTGTGGGTGGGTTTCCGGTAAACCGACGTTTTGAGACCCTGGCCGCACCTCTCAACTCGAACGTCAAGGAAAGGGAGACAGCCATCGTTCTCTTTCTCCACCGTGAACTGCACGTCTTTGTGATAAGAGTTAAGATCCGTCAGTAGATCTTCCAAAATGGAATCCCCGTAGTCCGGTATCACAGCAAACACATCGTCAACGTAGCGCTTCCAAATAGTGGGCCTATGGTTGGACCTGTTAAGAACTGTTTCTTCAAGCTCAGCCATGAAAATATTGGCTAAAAGTGGAGAAAGGCAACTTCCCATCGCCAGACCTTCGGTCTGCATATAGAAATTCTCGCCAAACCGGAAATAGCTCGAGCCAACGCAGATAGACAAGAGCTCCATTATAGCCTCAATGGAAAGAGGTGTTCTGTCAACAAGGAAAAGGTCATCCTCCAACTTCTTCCTGATTATGATCAGAGTGTCATTGACCGGGACGCTAGGAAAGAGGTTGACCACATCAAAACTTACTAACCTATCCGACGGTTTTATGACAATGTCTTTCAGAACCCCCACAAACTCAGTGGAGTTTAAAACAGATGAACGGCAGTCAAGGCCCAAAGGTTTTAAGAGATCTAGCAAGAAACTAGACAGCTTGGCACAGGGGGAGTCTCTGCCACTCACAATCGGACGAAGTGGCCACTCAACCTTATGTATTTTAGGCACGCCATAGATATGAGGAGGTTTCGAGTGATGTGGAGTAAGCCAAGACCTCGTTCTACTTTGAAAAGCCGACTCGTGTTTCTTCAAAGTTCTGTAGACCTTAGATTCGATGGCCGTCGTAGGGTTCTTGTCTAGCAGTTTGTATTGCGAAGAAGACAGAATGATATTCATCTTCTCCTCGTATTCAGCTCTGTTGACCACCACGCTAGCTTTACCCTTGTCCGCTGGTAAAATAGTTATGGTCTTGTCCCTCCTAAGTTCCTTGATAGCCACCATGTCATTCTTGGAGAGGTTCTGCTTGATGCGAGGAGGTACTATCACCGCATTCTTAATCTTATGCCTTAAATCTTCCTTTAATGAGGGAGGTAGGCGGAAGATACCGGTCTCCACTGAGGCGATTACGTCGAGAACATCAATAACTTTAGGAGTAACAGCAAACCCCAAGCCTTTAGCCAGAACATCTTGCTCAGCGTTATTGAGAATGCGACTCGAAAGATTGACCACCGTTTTCGATCCATCAAGACCTCTGTTTTGACTCCAATCACATTGTGCGTTCCGGCGACAAACTCGTTCCCCCAATAATCGTGAGAACTTATCTCTGTGGACAGACCTCACTTTCGAGAAAACATTATCGTAACGTCTTTGAATAGAGGCCAAAATGGACTGGAACCTGGATGAATTAGGGGGGACAATGTTGGCAAATACTCTGTCAATGTCACGATTAACAAGAAACAGGCGATGACGGTGGAAACCAATCCTATCCCTAATCAATTCCAGAGAAGCACGCTGAACCGCTAACATACTTTTTCGAGTAGAAGTGTAAGGTATCTTCAGCCTTAGACCAAACGGTACCAAGCCATAAGCTTTGCACTTGCAAAGGAACGTCAAATGATTGCTATGTTTAGCAAGATCCACAAATAACTTTTCTAAGGAACGACAATCACGAATAAATACCTGGTGAATATGTACGTCAGATGGAGTAAAGACCCTGTCTCCGTCAAATAAAACTTCGTTGAAATGCAGGTCCATGCTGATATAGATAATAAATAACGAAGTAGTGTACCACGAGAACTGTATTAGACCCTAACTGTTGGACGTGTACGTGGTACTTGTCAATGAAATAAAAATAAGAATAAAACAGACTAAAAATATTAACAATATTTCCAGAGCACTTCAGCTCTCGTCCTCAGGTTGTTGAATAATGACAAACGGCAGGCTAGTCACCGGCCAAGTAACCTCGGGAAACGCCCCCCAAAACAACGTGGGAACAACCTAGTTTCTCACGAGGCACGGGTGAGTAAACCAATCGACCGAAAAACCAACATCAACCAATGACTAGCTAGCCTAAAGACAGGGATTTAATGTAAATGACGCATAAAACAAAAGAAATTAAACATTGTGATGACGTACAAGTATATTTTTCACGACAGGTTGTAAAATAGTGCGCCAAGCCTCAGCAAAGCTCAGACTACTTTGACTTAAATTATTAGAGGCGCAGGCAATGAAAATAGACTCCACGTATTTCCTTTTCATCAAGTTGCTCTCTTTATATATCCCCTTCGCTAAATGCCATTGGAAATGGTGACATTTCTCCCATGCATGTTCAGCGACCAAAGATCTTCCGATATCCATTTGTTTCACTTTGTTGCGGTGTTCCTCCATTCTGACAGAGATTGGCCTGCCTGTTTCACCGATATAAAATTGGTCACATTGGCAAGGGAGGAGATATACGGAGTTTTTAGAATCCTGTTCTTCGTCTAATGGCTTGGTATTGCAGAGGAGGGTTCTGAGGGTATTGGATGATTTAAAAACAGTTCTAATATTTGCACTGGATAAAATACGTTTCAGCTTTTCTGAAAAGTTTGGGACATATTCCAATGTAATGGTAGCTATAGGTTTCCCCTGGGTGTTGCCACCATCCAGATTTACATTGGAAGAAGAAACAGAGGAGGTGGAGGTTTGTTTCTTTCCAAAGCTAGAAAATATGGTGTTTAGTATAGAACTGGGGTAACCATTCCTCAAGAAGGCCTGGTGCAAAGACTTGCGTTCCTTAACAAACTCTTCGGTATTCGATGACACTTCCTTAGCTCTAGCCAGAAGACAAGTAACTATACCCTTCTTTACATAGAGCGGGTGGTTCGATTCAAAGCCCAGATATTGGTTAGTGTGGGTGGGTTTCCGGTAAACCGACGTTTTGAGACCCTGGCCGCACCTCTCAACTCGAACGTCAAGGAAAGGGAGACAGCCATCGTTCTCTTTCTCCACCGTGAACTGCACGTCTTTGTGATAAGAGTTAAGATCCGTCAGTAGATCTTCCAAAATGGAATCCCCGTAGTCCGGTATCACAGCAAACACATCGTCAACGTAGCGCTTCCAAATAGTGGGCCTATGGTTGGACCTGTTAAGAACTGTTTCTTCAAGCTCAGCCATGAAAATATTGGCTAAAAGTGGAGAAAGGCAACTTCCCATCGCCAGACCTTCGGTCTGCATATAGAAATTCTCGCCAAACCGGAAATAGCTCGAGCCAACGCAGATAGACAAGAGCTCCATTATAGCCTCAATGGAAAGAGGTGTTCTGTCAACAAGGAAAAGGTCGTCCTCCAACTTCTTCCTGATTATGATCAGAGTGTCATTGACCGGGACGCTAGGAAAGAGGTTGACCACATCAAAACTTACTAACCTATCCGACGGTTTTATGACAATGTCTTTCAGAACCCCCACAAACTCAGTGGAGTTTAAAACAGATGAACGGCAGTCAAGGCCCAAAGGTTTTAAGAGATCTAGCAAGAAACTAGACAGCTTGGCACAGGGGGAGTCTCTGCCACTCACAATCGGACGAAGTGGCCACTCAACCTTATGTATTTTAGGCACGCCATAGATATGAGGAGGTTTCGAGTGATGTGGAGTAAGCCAAGACCTCGTTCTACTTTGAAAAGCCGACTCGTGTTTCTTCAAAGTTCTGTAGACCTTAGATTCGATGGCCGTCGTAGGGTTCTTGTCTAGCAGTTTGTATTGCGAAGAAGACAGAATGATATTCATCTTCTCCTCGTATTCAGCTCTGTTGACCACCACGCTAGCTTTACCCTTGTCCGCTGGTAAAATAGTTATGGTCTTGTCCCTCCTAAGTTCCTTGATAGCCACCATGTCATTCTTGGAGAGGTTCTGCTTGATGCGAGGAGGTACTATCACCGCATTCTTAATCTTATGCCTTAAATCTTCCTTTAATGAGGGAGGTAGGCGGAAGATACCGGTCTCCACTGAGGCGATTACGTCGAGAACATCAATAACTTTAGGAGTAACAGCAAACCCCAAGCCTTTAGCCAGAACATCTTGCTCAGCGTTATTGAGAATGCGACTCGAAAGATTGACCACCGTTTTCGATCCATCAAGACCTCTGTTTTGACTCCAATCACATTGTGCGTTCCGGCGACAAACTCGTTCCCCCAATAATCGTGAGAACTTATCTCTGTGGACAGACCTCACTTTCGAGAAAACATTATCGTAACGTCTTTGAATAGAGGCCAAAATGGACTGGAACCTGGATGAATTAGGGGGGACAATGTTGGCAAATACTCTGTCAATGTCACGATTAACAAGAAACAGGCGATGACGGTGGAAACCAATCCTATCCCTAATCAATTCCAGAGAAGCACGCTGAACCGCTAACATACTTTTTCGAGTAGAAGTGTAAGGTATCTTCAGCCTTAGACCAAACGGTACCAAGCCATAAGCTTTGCACTTGCAAAGGAACGTCAAATGATTGCTATGTTTAGCAAGATCCACAAATAACTTTTCTAAGGAACGACAATCACGAATAAATACCTGGTGAATATGTACGTCAGATGGAGTAAAGACCCTGTCTCCGTCAAATAAAACTTCGTTGAAATGCAGGTCCATGCTGATATAGATAATAAATAACGAAGTAGTGTACCACGAGAACTGTATTAGACCCTAACTGTTGGACGTGTACGTGGTACTTGTCAATGAAATAAAAATAAGAATAAAACAGACTAAAAATATTAACAATATTTCCAGAGCACTTCAGCTCTCGTCCTCAGGTTGTTGAATAATGACAAACGGCAGGCTAGTCACCGGCCAAGTAACCTCGGGAAACGCCCCCCAAAACAACGTGGGAACAACCTAGTTTCTCACGAGGCACGGGTGAGTAAACCAATCGACCGAAAAACCAACATCAACCAATGACTAGCTAGCCTAAAGACAGGGATTTAATGTAAATGACGCATAAAACAAAAGAAATTAAACATTGTGATGACGTACAAGTATATTTTTCACGACAGGTTGTAAAATAGTGCGCCAAGCCTCAGCAAAGCTCAGACTACTTTGACTTAAATTATTAGAGGCGCAGGCAATGAAAATAGACTCCACGTATTTCCTTTTCATCAAGTTGCTCTCTTTATATATCCCCTTCGCTAAATGCCATTGGAAATGGTGACATTTCTCCCATGCATGTTCAGCGACCAAAGATCTTCCGATATCCATTTGTTTCACTTTGTTGCGGTGTTCCTCCATTCTGACAGAGATTGGCCTGCCTGTTTCACCGATATAAAATTGGTCACATTGGCAAGGGAGGAGATATACGGAGTTTTTAGAATCCTGTTCTTCGTCTAATGGCTTGGTATTGCAGAGGAGGGTTCTGAGGGTATTGGATGATTTAAAAACAGTTCTAATATTTGCACTGGATAAAATACGTTTCAGCTTTTCTGAAAAGTTTGGGACATATTCCAATGTAATGGTAGCTATAGGTTTCCCCTGGGTGTTGCCACCATCCAGATTTACATTGGAAGAAGAAACAGAGGAGGTGGAGGTTTGTTTCTTTCCAAAGCTAGAAAATATGGTGTTTAGTATAGAACTGGGGTAACCATTCCTCAAGAAGGCCTGGTGCAAAGACTTGCGTTCCTTAACAAACTCTTCGGTATTCGATGACACTTCCTTAGCTCTAGCCAGAAGACAAGTAACTATACCCTTCTTTACATAGAGCGGGTGGTTCGATTCAAAGCCCAGATATTGGTTAGTGTGGGTGGGTTTCCGGTAAACCGACGTTTTGAGACCCTGGCCGCACCTCTCAACTCGAACGTCAAGGAAAGGGAGACAGCCATCGTTCTCTTTCTCCACCGTGAACTGCACGTCTTTGTGATAAGAGTTAAGATCCGTCAGTAGATCTTCCAAAATGGAATCCCCGTAGTCCGGTATCACAGCAAACACATCGTCAACGTAGCGCTTCCAAATAGTGGGCCTATGGTTGGACCTGTTAAGAACTGTTTCTTCAAGCTCAGCCATGAAAATATTGGCTAAAAGTGGAGAAAGGCAACTTCCCATCGCCAGACCTTCGGTCTGCATATAGAAATTCTCGCCAAACCGGAAATAGCTCGAGCCAACGCAGATAGACAAGAGCTCCATTATAGCCTCAATGGAAAGAGGTGTTCTGTCAACAAGGAAAAGGTCGTCCTCCAACTTCTTCCTGATTATGATCAGAGTGTCATTGACCGGGACGCTAGGAAAGAGGTTGACCACATCAAAACTTACTAACCTATCCGACGGTTTTATGACAATGTCTTTCAGAACCCCCACAAACTCAGTGGAGTTTAAAACAGATGAACGGCAGTCAAGGCCCAAAGGTTTTAAGAGATCTAGCAAGAAACTAGACAGCTTGGCACAGGGGGAGTCTCTGCCACTCACAATCGGACGAAGTGGCCACTCAACCTTATGTATTTTAGGCACGCCATAGATATGAGGAGGTTTCGAGTGATGTGGAGTAAGCCAAGACCTCGTTCTACTTTGAAAAGCCGACTCGTGTTTCTTCAAAGTTCTGTAGACCTTAGATTCGATGGCCGTCGTAGGGTTCTTGTCTAGCAGTTTGTATTGCGAAGAAGACAGAATGATATTCATCTTCTCCTCGTATTCAGCTCTGTTGACCACCACGCTAGCTTTACCCTTGTCCGCTGGTAAAATAGTTATGGTCTTGTCCCTCCTAAGTTCCTTGATAGCCACCATGTCATTCTTGGAGAGGTTCTGCTTGATGCGAGGAGGTACTATCACCGCATTCTTAATCTTATGCCTTAAATCTTCCTTTAATGAGGGAGGTAGGCGGAAGATACCGGTCTCCACTGAGGCGATTACGTCGAGAACATCAATAACTTTAGGAGTAACAGCAAACCCCAAGCCTTTAGCCAGAACATCTTGCTCAGCGTTATTGAGAATGCGACTCGAAAGATTGACCACCGTTTTCGATCCATCAAGACCTCTGTTTTGACTCCAATCACATTGTGCGTTCCGGCGACAAACTCGTTCCCCCAATAATCGTGAGAACTTATCTCTGTGGACAGACCTCACTTTCGAGAAAACATTATCGTAACGTCTTTGAATAGAGGCCAAAATGGACTGGAACCTGGATGAATTAGGGGGGACAATGTTGGCAAATACTCTGTCAATGTCACGATTAACAAGAAACAGGCGATGACGGTGGAAACCAATCCTATCCCTAATCAATTCCAGAGAAGCACGCTGAACCGCTAACATACTTTTTCGAGTAGAAGTGTAAGGTATCTTCAGCCTTAGACCAAACGGTACCAAGCCATAAGCTTTGCACTTGCAAAGGAACGTCAAATGATTGCTATGTTTAGCAAGATCCACAAATAACTTTTCTAAGGAACGACAATCACGAATAAATACCTGGTGAATATGTACGTCAGATGGAGTAAAGACCCTAGTCTCCGTCAAATAAAACTTCGTTGAAATGCAGGTCCATGCTGATATAGATAATAAATAACGAAGTAGTGTACCACGAGAACTGTATTAGACCCTAACTGTTGGACGTGTACGTGGTACTTGTCAATGAAATAAAAATAAGAATAAAACAGACTAAAAATATTAACAATATTTCCAGAGCACTTCAGCTCTCGTCCTCAGGTTGTTGAATAATGACAAACGGCAGGCTAGTCACCGGCCAAGTAACCTCGGGAAACGCCCCCCAAAACAACGTGGGAACAACCTAGTTTCTCACGAGGCACGGGTGAGTAAACCAATCGACCGAAAAACCAACATCAACCAATGACTAGCTAGCCTAAAGACAGGGATTTAATGTAAATGACGCATAAAACAAAAGAAATTAAACATTGTGATGACGTACAAGTATATTTTTCACGACAGGTTGTAAAATAGTGCGCCAAGCCTCAGCAAAGCTCAGACTACTTTGACTTAAATTATTAGAGGCGCAGGCAATGAAAATAGACTCCACGTATTTCCTTTTCATCAAGTTGCTCTCTTTATATATCCCCTTCGCTAAATGCCATTGGAAATGGTGACATTTCTCCCATGCATGTTCAGCGACCAAAGATCTTCCGATATCCATTTGTTTCACTTTGTTGCGGTGTTCCTCCATTCTGACAGAGATTGGCCTGCCTGTTTCACCGATATAAAATTGGTCACATTGGCAAGGGAGGAGATATACGGAGTTTTTAGAATCCTGTTCTTCGTCTAATGGCTTGGTATTGCAGAGGAGGGTTCTGAGGGTATTGGATGATTTAAAAACAGTTCTAATATTTGCACTGGATAAAATACGTTTCAGCTTTTCTGAAAAGTTTGGGACATATTCCAATGTAATGGTAGCTATAGGTTTCCCCTGGGTGTTGCCACCATCCAGATTTACATTGGAAGAAGAAACAGAGGAGGTGGAGGTTTGTTTCTTTCCAAAGCTAGAAAATATGGTGTTTAGTATAGAACTGGGGTAACCATTCCTCAAGAAGGCCTGGTGCAAAGACTTGCGTTCCTTAACAAACTCTTCGGTATTCGATGACACTTCCTTAGCTCTAGCCAGAAGACAAGTAACTATACCCTTCTTTACATAGAGCGGGTGGTTCGATTCAAAGCCCAGATATTGGTTAGTGTGGGTGGGTTTCCGGTAAACCGACGTTTTGAGACCCTGGCCGCACCTCTCAACTCGAACGTCAAGGAAAGGGAGACAGCCATCGTTCTCTTTCTCCACCGTGAACTGCACGTCTTTGTGATAAGAGTTAAGATCCGTCAGTAGATCTTCCAAAATGGAATCCCCGTAGTCCGGTATCACAGCAAACACATCGTCAACGTAGCGCTTCCAAATAGTGGGCCTATGGTTGGACCTGTTAAGAACTGTTTCTTCAAGCTCAGCCATGAAAATATTGGCTAAAAGTGGAGAAAGGCAACTTCCCATCGCCAGACCTTCGGTCTGCATATAGAAATTCTCGCCAAACCGGAAATAGCTCGAGCCAACGCAGATAGACAAGAGCTCCATTATAGCCTCAATGGAAAGAGGTGTTCTGTCAACAAGGAAAAGGTCGTCCTCCAACTTCTTCCTGATTATGATCAGAGTGTCATTGACCGGGACGCTAGGAAAGAGGTTGACCACATCAAAACTTACTAACCTATCCGACGGTTTTATGACAATGTCTTTCAGAACCCCCACAAACTCAGTGGAGTTTAAAACAGATGAACGGCAGTCAAGGCCCAAAGGTTTTAAGAGATCTAGCAAGAAACTAGACAGCTTGGCACAGGGGGAGTCTCTGCCACTCACAATCGGACGAAGTGGCCACTCAACCTTATGTATTTTAGGCACGCCATAGATATGAGGAGGTTTCGAGTGATGTGGAGTAAGCCAAGACCTCGTTCTACTTTGAAAAGCCGACTCGTGTTTCTTCAAAGTTCTGTAGACCTTAGATTCGATGGCCGTCGTAGGGTTCTTGTCTAGCAGTTTGTATTGCGAAGAAGACAGAATGATATTCATCTTCTCCTCGTATTCAGCTCTGTTGACCACCACGCTAGCTTTACCCTTGTCCGCTGGTAAAATAGTTATGGTCTTGTCCCTCCTAAGTTCCTTGATAGCCACCATGTCATTCTTGGAGAGGTTCTGCTTGATGCGAGGAGGTACTATCACCGCATTCTTAATCTTATGCCTTAAATCTTCCTTTAATGAGGGAGGTAGGCGGAAGATACCGGTCTCCACTGAGGCGATTACGTCGAGAACATCAATAACTTTAGGAGTAACAGCAAACCCCAAGCCTTTAGCCAGAACATCTTGCTCAGCGTTATTGAGAATGCGACTCGAAAGATTGACCACCGTTTTCGATCCATCAAGACCTCTGTTTTGACTCCAATCACATTGTGCGTTCCGGCGACAAACTCGTTCCCCCAATAATCGTGAGAACTTATCTCTGTGGACAGACCTCACTTTCGAGAAAACATTATCGTAACGTCTTTGAATAGAGGCCAAAATGGACTGGAACCTGGATGAATTAGGGGGGACAATGTTGGCAAATACTCTGTCAATGTCACGATTAACAAGAAACAGGCGATGACGGTGGAAACCAATCCTATCCCTAATCAATTCCAGAGAAGCACGCTGAACCGCTAACATACTTTTTCGAGTAGAAGTGTAAGGTATCTTCAGCCTTAGACCAAACGGTACCAAGCCATAAGCTTTGCACTTGCAAAGGAACGTCAAATGATTGCTATGTTTAGCAAGATCCACAAATAACTTTTCTAAGGAACGACAATCACGAATAAATACCTGGTGAATATGTACGTCAGATGGAGTAAAGACCCTGTCTCCGTCAAATAAAACTTCGTTGAAATGCAGGTCCATGCTGATATAGATAATAAATAACGAAGTAGTGTACCACGAGAACTGTATTAGATCCTAACTGTTGGACGTGTACGTGGTACTTGTCAATGAAATAAAAATAAGAATAAAACAGACTAAAAATATTAACAATATTTCCAGAGCACTTCAGCTCTCGTCCTCAGGTTGTTGAATAATGACAAACGGCAGGCTAGTCACCGGCCAAGTAACCTCGGGAAACGCCCCCCAAAACAACGTGGGAACAACCTAGTTTCTCACGAGGCACGGGTGAGTAAACCAATCGACCGAAAAACTAACATCAACCAATGACTAGCTAGCCTAAAGACAGGGATTTAATGTAAATGACGCATAAAACAAAAGAAATTAAACATTGTGATGACGTACAAGTATATTTTTCACGACAGGTTGTAAAATAGTGCGCCAAGCCTCAGCAAAGCTCAGACTACTTTGACTTAAATTATTAGAGGCGCAGGCAATGAAAATAGACTCCACGTATTTCCTTTTCATCAAGTTGCTCTCTTTATATATCCCCTTCGCTAAATGCCATTGGAAATGGTGACATTTCTCCCATGCATGTTCAGCGACCAAAGATCTTCCGATATCCATTTGTTTCACTTTGTTGCGGTGTTCCTCCATTCTGACAGAGATTGGCCTGCCTGTTTCACCGATATAAAATTGGTCACATTGGCAAGGGAGGAGATATACGGAGTTTTTAGAATCCTGTTCTTCGTCTAATGGCTTGGTATTGCAGAGGAGGGTTCTGAGGGTATTGGATGATTTAAAAACAGTTCTAATATTTGCACTGGATAAAATACGTTTCAGCTTTTCTGAAAAGTTTGGGACATATTCCAATGTAATGGTAGCTATAGGTTTCCCCTGGGTGTTGCCACCATCCAGATTTACATTGGAAGAAGAAACAGAGGAGGTGGAGGTTTGTTTCTTTCCAAAGCTAGAAAATATGGTGTTTAGTATAGAACTGGGGTAACCATTCCTCAAGAAGGCCTGGTGCAAAGACTTGCGTTCCTTAACAAACTCTTCGGTATTCGATGACACTTCCTTAGCTCTAGCCAGAAGACAAGTAACTATACCCTTCTTTACATAGAGCGGGTGGTTCGATTCAAAGCCCAGATATTGGTTAGTGTGGGTGGGTTTCCGGTAAACCGACGTTTTGAGACCCTGGCCGCACCTCTCAACTCGAACGTCAAGGAAAGGGAGACAGCCATCGTTCTCTTTCTCCACCGTGAACTGCACGTCTTTGTGATAAGAGTTAAGATCCGTCAGTAGATCTTCCAAAATGGAATCCCCGTAGTCCGGTATCACAGCAAACACATCGTCAACGTAGCGCTTCCAAATAGTGGGCCTATGGTTGGACCTGTTAAGAACTGTTTCTTCAAGCTCAGCCATGAAAATATTGGCTAAAAGTGGAGAAAGGCAACTTCCCATCGCCAGACCTTCGGTCTGCATATAGAAATTCTCGCCAAACCGGAAATAGCTCGAGCCAACGCAGATAGACAAGAGCTCCATTATAGCCTCAATGGAAAGAGGTGTTCTGTCAACAAGGAAAAGGTCGTCCTCCAACTTCTTCCTGATTATGATCAGAGTGTCATTGACCGGGACGCTAGGAAAGAGGTTGACCACATCAAAACTTACTAACCTATCCGACGGTTTTATGACAATGTCTTTCAGAACCCCCACAAACTCAGTGGAGTTTAAAACAGATGAACGGCAGTCAAGGCCCAAAGGTTTTAAGAGATCTAGCAAGAAACTAGACAGCTTGGCACAGGGGGAGTCTCTGCCACTCACAATCGGACGAAGTGGCCACTCAACCTTATGTATTTTAGGCACGCCATAGATATGAGGAGGTTTCGAGTGATGTGGAGTAAGCCAAGACCTCGTTCTACTTTGAAAAGCCGACTCGTGTTTCTTCAAAGTTCTGTAGACCTTAGATTCGATGGCCGTCGTAGGGTTCTTGTCTAGCAGTTTGTATTGCGAAGAAGACAGAATGATATTCATCTTCTCCTCGTATTCAGCTCTGTTGACCACCACGCTAGCTTTACCCTTGTCCGCTGGTAAAATAGTTATGGTCTTGTCCCTCCTAAGTTCCTTGATAGCCACCATGTCATTCTTGGAGAGGTTCTGCTTGATGCGAGGAGGTACTATCACCGCATTCTTAATCTTATGCCTTAAATCTTCCTTTAATGAGGGAGGTAGGCGGAAGATACCGGTCTCCACTGAGGCGATTACGTCGAGAACATCAATAACTTTAGGAGTAACAGCAAACCCCAAGCCTTTAGCCAGAACATCTTGCTCAGCGTTATTGAGAATGCGACTCGAAAGATTGACCACCGTTTTCGATCCATCAAGACCTCTGTTTTGACTCCAATCACATTGTGCGTTCCGGCGACAAACTCGTTCCCCCAATAATCGTGAGAACTTATCTCTGTGGACAGACCTCACTTTCGAGAAAACATTATCGTAACGTCTTTGAATAGAGGCCAAAATGGACTGGAACCTGGATGAATTAGGGGGGACAATGTTGGCAAATACTCTGTCAATGTCACGATTAACAAGAAACAGGCGATGACGGTGGAAACCAATCCTATCCCTAATCAATTCCAGAGAAGCACGCTGAACCGCTAACATACTTTTTCGAGTAGAAGTGTAAGGTATCTTCAGCCTTAGACCAAACGGTACCAAGCCATAAGCTTTGCACTTGCAAAGGAACGTCAAATGATTGCTATGTTTAGCAAGATCCACAAATAACTTTTCTAAGGAACGACAATCACGAATAAATACCTGGTGAATATGTACGTCAGATGGAGTAAAGACCCTGTCTCCGTCAAATAAAACTTCGTTGAAATGCAGGTCCATGCTGATATAGATAATAAATAACGAAGTAGTGTACCACGAGAACTGTATTAGATCCTAACTGTTGGACGTGTACGTGGTACTTGTCAATGAAATAAAAATAAGAATAAAACAGACTAAAAATATTAACAATATTTCCAGAGCACTTCAGCTCTCGTCCTCAGGTTGTTGAATAATGACAAACGGCAGGCTAGTCACCGGCCAAGTAACCTCGGGAAACGCCCCCCAAAACAACGTGGGAACAACCTAGTTTCTCACGAGGCACGGGTGAGTAAACCAATCGACCGAAAAACCAACATCAACCAATGACTAGCTAGCCTAAAGACAGGGATTTAATGTAAATGACGCATAAAACAAAAGAAATTAAACATTGTGATGACGTACAAGTATATTTTTCACGACAGGTTGTAAAATAGTGCGCCAAGCCTCAGCAAAGCTCAGACTACTTTGACTTAAATTATTAGAGGCGCAGGCAATGAAAATAGACTCCACGTATTTCCTTTTCATCAAGTTGCTCTCTTTATATATCCCCTTCGCTAAATGCCATTGGAAATGGTGACATTTCTCCCATGCATGTTCAGCGACCAAAGATCTTCCGATATCCATTTGTTTCACTTTGTTGCGGTGTTCCTCCATTCTGACAGAGATTGGCCTGCCTGTTTCACCGATATAAAATTGGTCACATTGGCAAGGGAGGAGATATACGGAGTTTTTAGAATCCTGTTCTTCGTCTAATGGCTTGGTATTGCAGAGGAGGGTTCTGAGGGTATTGGATGATTTAAAAACAGTTCTAATATTTGCACTGGATAAAATACGTTTCAGCTTTTCTGAAAAGTTTGGGACATATTCCAATGTAATGGTAGCTATAGGTTTCCCCTGGGTGTTGCCACCATCCAGATTTACATTGGAAGAAGAAACAGAGGAGGTGGAGGTTTGTTTCTTTCCAAAGCTAGAAAATATGGTGTTTAGTATAGAACTGGGGTAACCATTCCTCAAGAAGGCCTGGTGCAAAGACTTGCGTTCCTTAACAAACTCTTCGGTATTCGATGACACTTCCTTAGCTCTAGCCAGAAGACAAGTAACTATACCCTTCTTTACATAGAGCGGGTGGTTCGATTCAAAGCCCAGATATTGGTTAGTGTGGGTGGGTTTCCGGTAAACCGACGTTTTGAGACCCTGGCCGCACCTCTCAACTCGAACGTCAAGGAAAGGGAGACAGCCATCGTTCTCTTTCTCCACCGTGAACTGCACGTCTTTGTGATAAGAGTTAAGATCCGTCAGTAGATCTTCCAAAATGGAATCCCCGTAGTCCGGTATCACAGCAAACACATCGTCAACGTAGCGCTTCCAAATAGTGGGCCTATGGTTGGACCTGTTAAGAACTGTTTCTTCAAGCTCAGCCATGAAAATATTGGCTAAAAGTGGAGAAAGGCAACTTCCCATCGCCAGACCTTCGGTCTGCATATAGAAATTCTCGCCAAACCGGAAATAGCTCGAGCCAACGCAGATAGACAAGAGCTCCATTATAGCCTCAATGGAAAGAGGTGTTCTGTCAACAAGGAAAAGGTCGTCCTCCAACTTCTTCCTGATTATGATCAGAGTGTCATTGACCGGGACGCTAGGAAAGAGGTTGACCACATCAAAACTTACTAACCTATCCGACGGTTTTATGACAATGTCTTTCAGAACCCCCACAAACTCAGTGGAGTTTAAAACAGATGAACGGCAGTCAAGGCCCAAAGGTTTTAAGAGATCTAGCAAGAAACTAGACAGCTTGGCACAGGGGGAGTCTCTGCCACTCACAATCGGACGAAGTGGCCACTCAACCTTATGTATTTTAGGCACGCCATAGATATGAGGAGGTTTCGAGTGATGTGGAGTAAGCCAAGACCTCGTTCTACTTTGAAAAGCCGACTCGTGTTTCTTCAAAGTTCTGTAGACCTTAGATTCGATGGCCGTCGTAGGGTTCTTGTCTAGCAGTTTGTATTGCGAAGAAGACAGAATGATATTCATCTTCTCCTCGTATTCAGCTCTGTTGACCACCACGCTAGCTTTACCCTTGTCCGCTGGTAAAATAGTTATGGTCTTGTCCCTCCTAAGTTCCTTGATAGCCACCATGTCATTCTTGGAGAGGTTCTGCTTGATGCGAGGAGGTACTATCACCGCATTCTTAATCTTATGCCTTAAATCTTCCTTTAATGAGGGAGGTAGGCGGAAGATACCGGTCTCCACTGAGGCGATTACGTCGAGAACATCAATAACTTTAGGAGTAACAGCAAACCCCAAGCCTTTAGCCAGAACATCTTGCTCAGCGTTATTGAGAATGCGACTCGAAAGATTGACCACCGTTTTCGATCCATCAAGACCTCTGTTTTGACTCCAATCACATTGTGCGTTCCGGCGACAAACTCGTTCCCCCAATAATCGTGAGAACTTATCTCTGTGGACAGACCTCACTTTCGAGAAAACATTATCGTAACGTCTTTGAATAGAGGCCAAAATGGACTGGAACCTGGATGAATTAGGGGGGACAATGTTGGCAAATACTCTGTCAATGTCACGATTAACAAGAAACAGGCGATGACGGTGGAAACCAATCCTATCCCTAATCAATTCCAGAGAAGCACGCTGAACCGCTAACATACTTTTTCGAGTAGAAGTGTAAGGTATCTTCAGCCTTAGACCAAACGGTACCAAGCCATAAGCTTTGCACTTGCAAAGGAACGTCAAATGATTGCTATGTTTAGCAAGATCCACAAATAACTTTTCTAAGGAACGACAATCACGAATAAATACCTGGTGAATATGTACGTCAGATGGAGTAAAGACCCTGTCTCCGTCAAATAAAACTTCGTTGAAATGCAGGTCCATGCTGATATAGATAATAAATAACGAAGTAGTGTACCACGAGAACTGTATTAGACCCTAACTGTTGGACGTGTACGTGGTACTTGTCAATGAAATAAAAATAAGAATAAAACAGACTAAAAATATTAACAATATTTCCAGAGCACTTCAGCTCTCGTCCTCAGGTTGTTGAATAATGACAAACGGCAGGCTAGTCACCGGCCAAGTAACCTCGGGAAACGCCCCCCAAAACAACGTGGGAACAACCTAGTTTCTCACGAGGCACGGGTGAGTAAACCAATCGACCGAAAAACCAACATCAACCAATGACTAGCTAGCCTAAAGACAGGGATTTAATGTAAATGACGCATAAAACAAAAGAAATTAAACATTGTGATGACGTACAAGTATATTTTTCACGACAGGTTGTAAAATAGTGCGCCAAGCCTCAGCAAAGCTCAGACTACTTTGACTTAAATTATTAGAGGCGCAGGCAATGAAAATAGACTCCACGTATTTCCTTTTCATCAAGTTGCTCTCTTTATATATCCCCTTCGCTAAATGCCATTGGAAATGGTGACATTTCTCCCATGCATGTTCAGCGACCAAAGATCTTCCGATATCCATTTGTTTCACTTTGTTGCGGTGTTCCTCCATTCTGACAGAGATTGGCCTGCCTGTTTCACCGATATAAAATTGGTCACATTGGCAAGGGAGGAGATATACGGAGTTTTTAGAATCCTGTTCTTCGTCTAATGGCTTGGTATTGCAGAGGAGGGTTCTGAGGGTATTGGATGATTTAAAAACAGTTCTAATATTTGCACTGGATAAAATACGTTTCAGCTTTTCTGAAAAGTTTGGGACATATTCCAATGTAATGGTAGCTATAGGTTTCCCCTGGGTGTTGCCACCATCCAGATTTACATTGGAAGAAGAAACAGAGGAGGTGGAGGTTTGTTTCTTTCCAAAGCTAGAAAATATGGTGTTTAGTATAGAACTGGGGTAACCATTCCTCAAGAAGGCCTGGTGCAAAGACTTGCGTTCCTTAACAAACTCTTCGGTATTCGATGACACTTCCTTAGCTCTAGCCAGAAGACAAGTAACTATACCCTTCTTTACATAGAGCGGGTGGTTCGATTCAAAGCCCAGATATTGGTTAGTGTGGGTGGGTTTCCGGTAAACCGACGTTTTGAGACCCTGGCCGCACCTCTCAACTCGAACGTCAAGGAAAGGGAGACAGCCATCGTTCTCTTTCTCCACCGTGAACTGCACGTCTTTGTGATAAGAGTTAAGATCCGTCAGTAGATCTTCCAAAATGGAATCCCCGTAGTCCGGTATCACAGCAAACACATCGTCAACGTAGCGCTTCCAAATAGTGGGCCTATGGTTGGACCTGTTAAGAACTGTTTCTTCAAGCTCAGCCATGAAAATATTGGCTAAAAGTGGAGAAAGGCAACTTCCCATCGCCAGACCTTCGGTCTGCATATAGAAATTCTCGCCAAACCGGAAATAGCTCGAGCCAACGCAGATAGACAAGAGCTCCATTATAGCCTCAATGGAAAGAGGTGTTCTGTCAACAAGGAAAAGGTCATCCTCCAACTTCTTCCTGATTATGATCAGAGTGTCATTGACCGGGACGCTAGGAAAGAGGTTGACCACATCAAAACTTACTAACCTATCCGACGGTTTTATGACAATGTCTTTCAGAACCCCCACAAACTCAGTGGAGTTTAAAACAGATGAACGGCAGTCAAGGCCCAAAGGTTTTAAGAGATCTAGCAAGAAACTAGACAGCTTGGCACAGGGGGAGTCTCTGCCACTCACAATCGGACGAAGTGGCCACTCAACCTTATGTATTTTAGGCACGCCATAGATATGAGGAGGTATATATATATATATATATATATATATATATATATATATATATATATATATATATATATATATATATATATATATATATATATATATTATATATATTATATTAAATTATATTATATATATATTATATATATATATATATATATATATATATATATATATATATATATATATATATATATATATATATATATATATATATATATATAATATATATATATATATATAATATATATATATATATATATATATATATATATATATGTATATTCATATATATAAATAAATATATATATATATATATATATATATATATATATATATATATATATATATATATATATATATATATACATATATATATATATATATATATATATATATATATATATATATATATATATATGTATATATATATATTTTCTAGCTTTGGAAAGAAACAAACCTCCACCTCCTCTGTTTCTTCTTCCAATGTAAATGTGGATGGTGGCAACACCCAGGGGAAACCTATAGCTACCATTACATTGGAATATGTCCCAAACTTTTCAGAAAAGCTGAAACGTATTTTATCCAGTGCAAATATTAGAACTGTTTTTAAATCATCCAATACCCTCAGAACCCTCCTCTGCAATACCAAGCCATTAGACGAAGAACAGGATTCTAAAAACTCCGTATATCTCCTCCCTTGCCAATGTGACCAATTTTATATCGGTGAAACAGGCAGGCCAATCTCTGTCAGAATGGAGGAACACCGCAACAAAGTGAAACAAATGGATATCGGAAGATCTTTGGTCGCTGAACATGCATGGGAGAAATGTCACCATTTCCAATGGCATTTAGCGAAGGGGATATATAAAGAGAGCAACTTGATGAAAAGGAAATACGTGGAGTCTATTTTCATTGCCTGCGCCTCTAATAATTTAAGTCAAAGTAGTCTGAGCTTTGCTGAGGCTTGGCGCACTATTTTACAACCTGTCGTGAAAAATATACTTGTACGTCATCACAATGTTTAATTTCTTTTGTTTTATGCGTCATTTACATTAAATCCCTGTCTTTAGGCTAGCTAGTCATTGGTTGATGTTGGTTTTTCGGTCGATTGGTTTACTCACCCGTGCCTCGTGAGAAACTAGGTTGTTCCCACGTTGTTTTGGGGGGCGTTTCCCGAGGTTACTTGGCCGGTGACTAGCCTGCCGTTTGTCATTATTCAACAACCTGAGGACGAGAGCTGAAGTGCTCTGGAAATATTGTTAATATTTTTAGTCTGTTTTATTCTTATTTTTATTTCATTGACAAGTACCACGTACACGTCCAACAGTTAGGGTCTAATACAATAAACATTCATTTTAATGTAGCTTGATCGACAAGTTCATGTTACGGCAACCGTAGCTGATAAACCGGAGTGCTACTCTTGTATTATGAAGTAAAACCTCCGAATGTGATGGTGAATTGTAAATCATCAAATATGGTAATTAATTTTGAGTACGTATAACACAATTTATTATATTGTACAAAACATTTTCTTGAAAATGAGTACTCACATACTGTTCATCGAGTCAGGAAGAGCACTCTATTGGAACTGGTATGAAGTCGGACACCGGTTCGAGTATCCTACAAGATATATGTCTGCATGTGATTTCTGCGGTTCTTGTAGCAGCTGCCATCATCCAATCCGTTTCCCTGCTCAATTGATGAAATATATATCATGTTCAGCTTCAAAAGCTCCATTAAATTGATATGAGCATTCATTCATTCATTCATTCATCATATACAATATATTCAACAGTATAAGTTTTCAGCTATAGACGTACCCTTATTATTTCTTGGCGTAGAGAATGAACCAAAAGTCCATTTTCCGGATGTTTGATACCTGTTACTTGTGTTTGGGTAGCAGAAAGTTGACTGGTTTTTACAGGTATAGGCGATGAATGTTCACTTTTGGATTAAGCTACTAGACACTACTTTATACTAAACTATATACTATACTATATACTATTCTACATACTGCACTATATACTTCTACCCATAAAAGAAAATGTAGCGCTGCAATTTTGATAATTTTACGCTTCTGAGATGTGGTTTCGTGTCTCTTTGTTGCCTCGTTCCTTGGAATCTTGAAGTACATCTCTTGAAACCAGTTTTTAATGAATAATGACAATATTTATTTCCTTAATTTCAAGGAAAACTAGTAATCATCACCCTGGTTTCAGAATTATCAATTAATTTTATTGTCCTCCAGAGACCATGAGTCATGACGGAGGCATTACCGATTCTGTATAGAAACATGAACATAATCAACGAGTAATGTCCACGTCACGACTCAGAAAAAGGCTGGGTTCTGAAAGACAAATGATTAATTACAATTTTCAAATTGAGATGGTGATTTCTAGTTTTCTCTGAAATTAGGGAAATAAATATCGTCAATAATCGTTGGAATATGGTTTCAGAATTGTTATGTTGATAACAATGAAAATCCAACAATCTATCAAAATAATATTTTGAAAAACTCCAAGGCTGATATTATTTGATCATTTAATGATCATTTGATTGATTATTTGAAGATTGTGGTTGATAGACAACCTTCTTATTTTAAGGTAACAGTTAAGACATACGACTTGCGTATTATGTCCGCACACGACTTGCTGGAGTCATATTCAAAAAACAGAACGCAACAAGTCAAATAACTTATATAGAAGAAAATGGGACGAAACAAAAATATTTATCTGATACAAAAAAAAAATTAGTGTACCACAAGGTTCAATTTTAGGTCCCCTTCTTTTTACAATTTTCATCAATGACCTGCCATTCAACATACCAAATTCTGAACTATTTGCTGATGATACATATTATAGCAAATAGTTCACATGCAAACACGATAATCAGGGCTGTAGAATTAAAACTTGCTGAATCAACCACGTGGTTTAATAACAACAAACTAATACTCAATGATAAGAAATCAAATTTTATACACTTTCATCCTGGTGAAAAATCGAATTACATTGACGCTGTACCCTCATTAATAAATAACACAAATAATCCAATTATATCGAAAGTGGATGCAACAAAATTTCTAGGAATAATAATAGATGAAAACTTGAACTGGAAAAAGCACATAATCAGATAACAAAAAAACTCAACTCTGGTATATTTGCAATTGGATCAATACGATCAATTATAGATGCCATCACTTACTACAAGACTGGTATATTTCCCAAATTTTGAGTCACACCTTCGCTATGGCATTAAATTCTGGGGGTGTCCAGCACATGCCAATAAAATGTTTATCCTCCAAAAACGTGCGATTCGAATCAGTATGAATGTGAATAGAAGGGCTCACTGCAAACCACTATTCAAAAAATTTGAAATTTTGCCCTTCCACTGCATTTATGTCTTACAAGCAATTTGATGTGTGGAAATAAAAATCTTCAAATTAAAACGCAGATGTACACAACCACAATACAAGGACGAAAACAAATATTCATAATAATCACTTTAGAACAAAATTTGCTCAAAAAAAACTCAAACTTCATCAATATTAAACTTACCAACAAATTATCACCGTCAATAAAAAACATATCATCAATACACACTTTCACACACTTTCTAAAAACATTTTTGACTATACCAAATGTTATTACTCGCCATTATCGATTACTTTCAAGATAATATAGAGAACTATGATCCAAAATTAATAATAAATAAACTTGAAAATAAAATATCCTTCCGTAAACAATTTTTAAAATGAATCTCTGAACTGTTAAAACACCCTTTGAAAAATTAAACAACCCTTGAATACACTATAACACTCTTTAAACTTCAAAATGTCCTTCATCCTATGTCTCAACCATTTCACCATCATTATCAACCAACAATAAACCAAATGTCTGCACATCCAATCATAATATTCTGTAATATTCTGTAACAAGGATCAAATGACAAAATAAACGAGATTATTAGTACCAATTGAAAAATATCATCATCATAATAAATCATACTCGGTTGATTGATAAATGGTTGAAAAAAGGATGAATAGATGAACAGTATTAGTGATAATCAATACAACAAGAATTGAAACAATTATAATAGTAATCAAACGGTGACTCTAATACGAATATACATCATTTAAAAAAGGTACTAGCTGTGTAAAATTGCAGCTTTGCTGCTCTTGATTGCAACTGTACGATAATTATACCCAGCAATGAGGTAATATTCTGTATGTGTAACATGATCCACATTATTCGATTAGTCGCTTCGTATCTGGTAGAATGCTTAGTGAATTAATGAAAGTTAATAGTAATGGTATTACTGTGTTTTAGTTTAATCCTACGTGTGTAATTGCTACATTTATATTGTTTGGTATCTAGATTTGCAATTAATATAATTCAAAATTCAAATGTAGATTACAGTCTAGAAAATTCGAAATAATAATGGTATAAAATGTCCACTTAAAAATAATGAATTTACCTCATATAGATCGTAATAGTCCAATACTGTGTTGAATGAAAAATTAAAATCCGTCAATTCAGCTAATTATTAATTGAGGCGCAAAAATAACATTGGTTGACAATAACCATTAATTCAAATAATTATCGCTTCAACCAGATAATACAATTACAACTGGCCCCAGCATTCAGTCAGTAAACATCCATATAGATATAAACCAACGTAAACACCAATCTTGAATATATTTTGTCTTCAATCCCATCTAATTTTTCAAGTTAGTGTCTCAATATATTGTAATTTAATTGAAAATCTGATTAAATTCGTGATCATTGTGATCATGGAAATATATTCTCGCTCATTTTCCTCACTTCACTATATCTAACAGCAGAGATCTCGGAATTAATTCCCGAGGCTATGGCAATGTCAGTTCAGTGCATTCACAGAAATACTACCGTTGGCGTTATCGTATGTATTGTACTATTTAGCGTAGTATGGGATTATAATACGGCTTTCAACACGTCTTTTGTTATTAGCATCAAGCAAAATCGAGATAATAGAGTTTTGGAATTCGCCCAGAAATATGACTTCAATAATATACTATATTATATTCAACATTTCAATTGTTTTGCATTTTGAATAATGTCCTTTTTGTAGACGTTGAAGCGTATACCCATGCATTATTGTATTTATGAAATGCGAGAATCGGCTGTCCCGGTAAAGTGCCAGCAAAAACGGTCGGAAGTGTTCATCAGAAAATGAGTAAAGTTTGTTCCATCTCGATTATATAAATACGAGAATCATGTTTTGTATTTACTGATGGAATGAAGTATTCATATATATATATATATATATATATATATATATATATATATATATATATATATATATATATATAATATATAATATATATATATATATATATATATTCATATATATATATATATATATATATATATATATATATATATATATATATATATATATATATATATATATATATATATATATATATATATATATATATATATACATATATATATATATATATATATATATATATATATATGTATATATATATTTATATATATATATATATATATATATATATATATATATATATATATATATATATATATATATATAGGATCTGTTCAAATTGGAAATGAAGTATGTATTAATGACGAATGCCAGTTATGTGAAAGATAAATGCACAACTTCAGAATACTATCATAGAGATATCATATCGTTTCAATTGTCTATTTTAAAATACACAACACTATTTTACAAAAAAAACTATCTTAATAAGTCAGTTTAGGTCAGTTGGTGACTGTGTGCCGTCTTCATGAATATCGAGATTGGTTCTCAAACGACCGCCCATTCTAATAGTGTTTTCCTTCGAAATTAAATATTGGAATGGTTTCCCATAGTATCAGGACTTGGTTCGCGCGGCTGATTCGTTCCCATCTCAGCAACGGTAAGTACTATTCAGAACTTGTGCCCGTTAAGGCCTACAAAAATGTATGTAAAGCCACCTTTAAAATAGAGGGTCATCCGTCTAACTAGCGCAATATAAGCCGATACCTTTTCTTTGCAACCCAAACACAAATCGTTTCCCAAATAATTGACCCTTACATTTTTTTTCATGTGGTGTCTTATCGTAGCATGAAGTTCTAGGATTCATGTGTACGAGAAGTATTACATAATGACCATTGTTGCAATCATTCATCATTCATAATGTACTACTTGATTTGTTTTTGTGATACATAAACTGAACAATTGGTCCTGCACGCTGCATGTGTTATGTGATGCATTGCACTGCTTTTCATATTATTATACAATTGCAATGATTCAAAAGGGAAGGAAGTAATCATTGCCAAGAGAAATAAGTCCAAAAGAGAAAGAACATTTCTATGTTCTGCTAACTCATGTTGGTAATATTTTAAGACCTGATTTTCCAAATCGTAATCCAGAATATATTCAGACCAGGATAGTTCGGTACAAGGAAAGTAATGCTATAGCTTTTCAGTGAGAGGTTTTTTATGGGGATATAATTTAGGATGTCCAAGAAAGATTTTTATTCATAATAGATGAGTCCGAATCACAGACTGAACAAATTTCAGTATTTATTGATGGTTAATCTACACATGAAAGTTCTAACGAATGTAGCACCGACAATGACGAGACATGAGAATAACTTCGTATGGACGATCCCAATCGATGAATGTGTTATTTGATAAGTTTTAAGAGTTCAATGGAATCGATACCTATCACTACTGCAGTATGAAGACCTTACCAAAAGAGTACGTAATCATGCGATGTTGATAGCAGCTCTACCCTCTTTTTTTCTTATCGATATATTCTCTCTCATCACATACATATCTTATACACACAGGTTTCATTAATCTAATGAGATTAGAATTCTTTATTGTAATAGATGGAATGAAATAACAGTGCATAACTGTGACACTTCCACATTTCTCTGTGAAATAATCATATAATGAATGAAAAAAATAGCAGTACGGTACAGAACTGACAACTGTAACAACATCACTATAAAAACAGTGATTACCTCAAATCTGTCCTGGGGTTTTATGTTTTACACTCAATGCCAGCTTGATAATTCCAATCCGCCCTATTGTATTGTTATGATAATTTATACGGGGTCAATTTTTAACCCAATGATAAAAACTGTCCTTACTTTTATTCTTGATCATCATGAATATTTTATCCATTGTGATTATAATATTGTCGAGTTTTATGTGAAATAAAAATACACACACATTTGGTCTGGAATTGTTGTTCTCACTGGCTAATTTACAAACTTCAGGATAGGATAGTAGGCAATGTGAGAACTTACTAAACTCTGTACCAAACGTCCAATTCGGAAGACGTTTTAGAAAAGAAAGGAATCGAGTCTGCCAAGAGCTCAATAGACAAAAATATCATCTTGTTTCCGTAGTTTACTAAATAAGAGGTACCAATGTATAGATAAATAGGTATGTTGGGCTGTTGGACTGTTCTTATTATCGCAGCTGAAAAGGAAACCAATTGCATGTAGATAATATACGTTCACCTAAATATGCCATAAAGTGAGCTTTATACACGAAACCTAACGACGGAGACAGCAATGAAAGTTCTTATTATAAAAGGCATCATGCATGTTTCAAACTACTTTCATCACATAGTTTTTTTGAATTAATTTTGTCATCCCATGATATTTCTTGGAAAAACAGAGAAACTTTCTGATATGTTCAAGATAGTCTTCCGCAATGCAGACGTCGTTCAGGTTTTATATATTTTCTTAATTAAAATCATTATAAGCTTTTATTGTCACATATTTGGAATCTTGGGTGTTTAAAATTTCACTTTGTTATTGCTGTCTTACGTTTGTGTTTCACGCCATCTACGAATTAGCCGAGTAACTAAAGGAGGAATATTTCCTAATTAGAACCTGGTTAAGTCTTCAGAGTACAAGGCCTGGGTAAGATTTAATTAAATTGCCAACATTCGAGCATCTTAGGCTCTTACGTTATACTCTGACGTTAGTATCGCCATTATCTTTAATAGTTTCCATAGACTTTTTTCAAAATGCGTAGAGCCTAGTATTCATTAATAGATATTAGCTAGGAATATGCATTGAACTATTTGGAGGTCATGAGAAAATACTCATTTGAAAGCCACAAAAAAATTAAATTGACAATTGAAGACCTGTTTGTATTTTTATGAATGTTTATGAACTCCACAAAATCACATTGTAAAACAGAAATATTTCCTCATCTCGTCCGATCTCAAATTCCGAATATCGAAATGGAAAACAGAGGAAAAACATCTGTCCCAGAAAATATGCAGTAATTAACAATTTGCTTGGACCATTCTAGTTCTCCGACTCTCGTTTCAAATGAATAACACTAGTTGACATTACCAAACGTCTTGAACCATGTCGTCGGTGCCTAACAAATAACTTTTGTGTGGCCACGTCTGTTTCGGAGGTGTGCATTATATTAGCCATAAAAGGAACGCCTTAGCTAATCACGAAAAGTCATAAACAGCACGTAGGCTATAGGTAAAAGCAAGGAACACCGTACTAGGAGCACATTCAATGCTTGTAAAGACAAAAGAGCAGAGAAGTGTGGAGAGGAACGAAAGGGCGAGACGAGGTAGGATCGCAACAAGCGGACAAAAAGCGAGATGGAGTAGAAATAATTACACTCATTAAACGGAAGCATATACATGTACATCTGCATACAAAGACTTGAGCTCGCGTATAATCACTCTTCTACTAGCTTGGTTATAACATAACTCTTTGGACTGATTTAATGAGGTGCGTTTAACGTCTCATTTTACCCTTGTATGGAGCATGTGTGAAAATCCTTCTTGGTGATGGTCTTAAAATATGTTTATTGGCTGGAAATGAGATGAAAAAGGAATTTGGTGTGATGTTCGATGAGCATTGTGTATTAGAAGAGCATATTTACAACACCCAGACTGATCAATTATCTTTACTGAACATGGATTGACTTGGCCATATATTAAAAATGAAGATTGAAAATGTAGCTTGATCCCACATATCGGTCCCTTCTTTCGAGGCTCGCTTCAAACATGGTTTGAATATAAATGGATTGAATCAATTTCCAAACAAGTTGTGTTTAGCATTTGGTTAGTCAAATCTGATAATTTTCTTCATAATCTTCTTAGTTTTATGATTTAGTG
>OZ023326.1:59850501-59858001 GCA_964007535.1 Brachyptera risi
TTCTGCGCGTTATTCAGTTGACGCAATCAAGGGCGTAAAAGTATGCGCGTATTCACCTCTCCCCCCTCCACTTCTTCCTCCCTTCTCCAGCTCACGGATCGCCCTGTTTTGTGTGCGACCATATTGACGTATGCGTTATTCCCATGGGTTATCGCCACGTCCAGGGATGTGTGAGGACAAGTTGATATGGGCATCACACGGTACACTTGTCCCGGAGTTAAGTGGTTATCCTGCTCTCTCATCCCGGCTCTAATTTCTACTTGTCCCTTGGGTTAGACCCCACGTTCTAATTATTCACTGCCTGACTATAGGGTCGCGGAGTTTATCCATTACCGTGTACTATTTTGCGGTAATTGTTTTCAACAACCACATTGTAATCTAGTTGCTAGATGTGAAAATATCTCAATTTCGTGATAGAACAGTTCGATAATGAGATATTTTAATGCCTCGCCTACTACACAAATTCTTATGGGATTACATCCAGAAAATTACTATTATTCGTTTATTAAATTACGTGGTGTTATCTATTCTATATGAACTAGAGATGGAAATACAAAAATTGGTTCTATATACTTTGCATGTATTTAAATTGAGCACGATTTTCATTTATTCATTTAGAATTATCTCCCCATGATATTACATAACATTTTATGTGATTGACCCACGTGATTAATATTTTTTAAAGCTTTGTTGAATGAATTCAACATTTACATTTTAATTTCTCACTATGTCGAAGTTGACAATATCTATACTTGCATTCAGTAAAGTTAAAAACGCAACACAGCGCTCATTGATATGGGGTCTGTCAATGGGGTCCGCTCATTTAATTGACGGCAAGTATACGACGGCACATTGTCAGTAATTATTATTTTCCTACATATGAAAAGAAGTGAATCGATTCGCTTCTGATAACGAATGACATCAGAAAAACAGCATTCACTTCTACGAATTGCTTACAGACGCAAAAAGACAGTCTCAGAAAGGAGATGAATGGTGAAGAGTAATTGTCATGTATAGAAAACGCGAGAAGGTAGACAAAATCTTTATATTTGATACAAAAGGTGAATTGAAGTTGCAGCTCCATCACACTTTTTAGAATAAGAAAAGAGGGGATAAAAGACTTCAGGGAGTAAAAATAGAGACAGCAAAAGGAGCAAGTGAAGAGTGCATGGAAGAGATAGATGGAGAGCGAATAGAAGTGAATAAAAGAGATGAAAGAGCGAGAGAGATGAGAGAATAAAAGAGAGAGAAGGTTTAGTAGGAAATGGATGCCTCTAGAGAGTACGTTGTCTTGTCAATGGTGAATGGGAAAAACTAGAGCATTTGGTGCCAAAAGTTCCCACCTGGGGGAACTCTTCCCCTCCTGCAATGCCCCCTTTTCCAGCCTGAGGGAACTGTACAAGTTCCAGTCTATCCCTCTGGAGATGGCAAATAACACGATTAAATGAGAGCTCTTTGCTCTGTCTTTAATTATTCAGTCTCGAGTTAAGATATACGGTGGTAAAGGTTAAAAGATTATACCCTTAGTTACTTATGCTGTTTCCAGATAGGGTTTTGCTAGCATCGTAATCCGGTTGGCCACATTTCGTTTTTGCCTTTGGCTTAAGCTTTTTAGAATCGGATTGGATTGTTTCTTTGAAATGATTGTGGTGCTGTCAATATTTCTAACTCTTGATGGAGGAAGAAATACAGTTTGTCTACGTGGGTTGTTTGCGTATTTCGTGTTCCGACTAGATTTCATTACCATGCTGAAATAAAATAATGGTAAACCAAAATCCCTTGCTTCACTGTTCTTTCAAATTGAGCGTCACTTGGATGTGCAAATCAGTCGCATGGTTAAGTACGTATCTCTTGTTATCCTTGTTTCTCGTTACCGTTCATTGTATTGATTCGAATACATGAAAGTCAACAACTGGATAATGATGAAAGTATTAATCGCTTACTAAATTAGATTATAATTTTTGTTCCACTTCATTCTACGTTATAATTATATTAACTACTACCAGGAGGTATATATTTTCCCATCACATAGTATAAATAAACAAATTCACAAATCAGAGAGACCGTTAAATTCCTTATAGTATATTTCATGAATATATTTTCATATATTAAGTAATCACTCAAAACAATGAAATATGTTTCAACTATTTATTTCATCACTCTGCATAAATGTGAAGGAATAATATATCATTTACACTCCTTCTTCCACTCTGCATGGCGTTCTTTCTAGTATTTTACTGTTTATAACCTTTTGAATAGGCCCATTCATGTTTTTATCGAGAAATGTATACAATATACT
The DNA here is from genome assembly GCA_964007535.1 of Brachyptera risi. Lineage (NCBI taxonomy): Eukaryota > Metazoa > Arthropoda > Insecta > Plecoptera > Taeniopterygidae > Brachyptera > Brachyptera risi. Next base: position 59,852,801 of record OZ023326.1, read on the forward strand.
CCAAATAAAGTTCTGTGTATCAGACTTCAGATAAAGTATCATCTGTACGACATTTAGACATCGATTCAAGTCAAGTAACAATAATAAGAAACAAAATCTGGTTCTTTTATAAACACATCAATTGAAATAGATAAAGTTGGCAACCCCTGTGGTGCAAGACAGTGGTGTATCCAAGTGCTGTGAAATGTTCTGTACCTAATTGTATCCTCGTTCCCCTTCGCTCATTCCCCTCACTTGTTCGTCAACTGTCAAAGCTCGCTTAACTTACAAGGCGGTCATGCATAATATAGCGTCCACTTCCCGACGCCAAACGACGTTCACTCGACATTCGTCTTGTGTCTTTTGACCTGAGAAGACTCAGTTGCTTCTATCTCTACCGTCTTGAAATGCTACCCAATCTGTAAGCATGGAACAAAATCCTTATTTTCCATATGCAGTTAGTGAGTGCATGGTTGCCCTCGAACTTACCACCTACCTATTGGTCATCGCCCTAGATGATCTTCATGCGTTTTGTCTTGTTAGTCTTTCCAAGAACGTCTGAGACATTACCAACCTTCAACCAGTTTCAGCAGGATTTACTGTTTGAAATTACCTTATCTTTCCTTCATGTTTTGTTATCGCCTTTCCAATTCACACAACACAAAAAAATGCCTTCAAGAAAGACACTTTTATTCGAATAGTTTTCATTCCTTTACTCCTTTCAGGCCACCAATGAAAATTGGATCTACTCTTTTCAATTTTTAAAATTACAAAATTCAACAAATTTAACATCAGAAAAATATAGTTGAATAGATAAGTTACTGTTATCATATTGAAATGTCATGAATATGAGAGGACTTTCAGAAGAAAAACTAATTTGATGTGAACGGCATGCATCTTTATTAATAACATTTGCGTTTACAGTATCTTCAGCGCACTTCAGTCGAGAGATAGAGAGTGCAAGGACATGAATCGGGATTTCCTAGAAGAATCGTTTAGTATAGTATACCACGAAATTAGTACCATTTTGAGACGCTTCCTCTTCGCTCAATTTCTCCGGACATATTTTGTAAATTTGAAGAAAAGTTTCATTCACATCTGATACAATCAATTTTGAACCCCTAATTATTTCTAGTGTTTTCAACTGTGGCGCATTTCAACATAGATGTTGGTGAAGAGAAGGAGAGGAAAGGTTCAGTTGGATATTTTAGTGTCTGGAGTTTTTCTTCCCGGGCCTAACTATATTCTAGATGCTTCACTATCACTATCCCCTTTCCCTCATGCCTACCGCTCGTTTCCTAGCCACTTCTACCAACGCCGCTCCTTATATTCCGCCTTAAATCCACCCTTAACGTTACCACACGTCGTAGAGTAACGTAAATCCCGCTGTGGACTGAATTTAAACCACGAACTTAAGATGATACAGAAAGAAAAAGGGGAAGTAGTAAAAAGCTAGCTCGCAGATATTATGCATTAATATTTTCAAAAAAAGAACGTGAGCGTGACTATTTTTCTTTTGGCTCTGCACCATGTTCTTATCTAACCCCTTGCTTATACCACGTTCATGAGTACTTGGTTCCTTTACACAATTCTGTTTGCGATCGTTATGCCTAGCAGACTAAACTCAAAGATGGTATGTATGAAGTCTCTCTAGCGTTTGCCATCTATAACGTATAGGAGTATTTGTCTGCATTTAAGGCATTTATTAAAATTCAAATTATTCTGTTCTATGAAACGGTTTTGAACTTGATTTATTTTCAGAATAACTTCCGATCTTTTTTATCGAACAAAGCACATTCAAACATAATGTACAGAAAAGTAGAAAAAAAAACTGCTGAAATATGTTACAGTATTTTCTTTGTAGACGACCAGCAATGCATGTGAAGAATAATAATTTGCCCACTCTTTTTATAATTTTGTTTGCATCGTGTTCATGAATCAGTAGCTGCTTTTAGCATAATGCTCAATGGCATGCATAAATGCATAATAGCATGAACAACAGGTGATGTTACTTAAATAACATTCAACATCGACCACTCAAGTTGTATTGTGATGTAATTTTCAACACACGCGAATACAGATGGAAGGTGTTACTGTTCGTATAGAACTACTAAATCGCATCTCTCTCAGTTGAGCAAGCGTTCTCCAAAAATATTTTGGAAACATTATTCAATAAATAGCAGGTGCTGTAAAACATGGAACTTTTCTTAATTCAGCTCAAAACCATTCTTTATAGAAAAAAACTAAACACAATAAGCGAGTAATTGAGCCAGAATAACGTAGTTTCAAGTTCGGTTCAAATGAATGAAAAATACTGGGATGGCACGGCACCTCCACCCGTGGATCCATTCATGAATCTATTCGATTTCAAGAGCCAGTACCAACTGATGGTCAATTATGAATAATCAAATTAAAACATCATTAGTTGAGAGGAAAATAACATACGTAATGAAGGGGGGGGGATAATAGATTAATTCACAAAATGATTGCTTAGTTTCCTAATTATCATGTAGCACAACCGGCTCCTACAGTTGTATGAACAATGATAATATTGATGATCATGATGATGATAATATATGGCTTCATTATTCATCCATCAATAACTGATGTTAGATTTAGAATTATGGATGCATGAAAATAATTCTTATCATTCAAATAATGAATAAAGAAGCCAATTACTAAATGTATACTAAAATACTAAATATACTAAATATACCATATACTAAATGTATTACTAAATTGGCGTTTTTTATGTGCCTTGCTGCATTTTCATGGTTCATCTGGCTCATTGCGCCGAGGGCTAATAGAATGAAATAATAATACAAAAATTACAATCGAAAACAATTAGTCTGGTACTACACCCACTCAGACGTTGTTCGTAACATATTCTTGGTGTTCAGACACCAAGAAACATGCTAACAAAAAACATGCCAAAACTATGGTTACACACAGTGATACGCCAGATGACACAATTGTAATTTATCCATTGAATAAAGTCATAACATACTTGTTTTTCAATTTTAACTCAATATTTGACAGACCAAATGAATATTGATGGGGATTATTGATCAATAATTCACGAATAAAGAATTCTCTTTTATTTCATAACGTCATCAGTTCTTTTCAACAGTTGTTCTCCAACTTCATCAAATGTGATATATTTATGAAAAAACATTGCCATAATGTTCGCAAAATGAATTGGCGTTTTTGATGTGCCTTGCTGCATTTTCAGGGTTCATCTGGCTCATTGCGCCGAGGACTGTGACTCGAAAACTCAAATCATGTCGATCCCATGGGTTCGAGTCCCGCACAAGGCATTGGTTTTAGTAAATGTCATGCATATAACTCACTCTGATACCGTTATCAAACAATAATCACCATCAACATCGGTACGTGAACGTTTTGTATATATGCCTATTCCATTTGAAATATGTTGCCAGTGTCAAATATATACTCGATACAACGTATTTGGACCAGAAAAGTATTTATAACCTTGTGAACCGCCATTCAGTATAAAACAAGGCGCAATTCACACCATGATCGACCATGATCTACCGCTGATCGACCCAGTGTGTTTTTGTGGTTTCCCTCTGTCGTGCTGGTTGATATTGGCATGGTTTGTTAACAACATACCACGACCGACTACTTCCCACTATTCACACGTCGTCTCCTTCATCAATCATCGACGCCAATAGATCATATAGTCATACAGTGCGTCGCTCAACTCGTTATGAATGGATAAAACATACATGAATGACCCCAAGGTCTTTGCATAGGGTCTTTGCATGACCGGTCATGATTATGGATGATACATATCTTTCATGATTTCCATGATTTTCGCATATAGAAGTTGCATCAATGAATGTGAATTGTTCAAATATATGTCTTTGAGAAAACAATTGAGATATGTTTTTTTTCGTTGTTCATAGTTCAATATATTCATGGAAATATAAAACACAATTTTCTTGAATCACAACGTTCAACAATGCATGGAATTTCAACCATTATTCTTCTCTCGCTTTCCTTTTTCTCTCCCTCTTCCTCTCCCTCTTCCTCTCCCTCTCCCTCTCCCTCTCCCTCTCCCTCTTCCTCTCCCTCTCCCTCTCCCTCTTCCTCTCCCTCTTCCTCTCCCTCTTCCTCTCCCTCTTCCTCTCCCTCTCTCTCTCTCTCTCTCTCTCTCTCTCTCTCTCTCTCTCTCTCTCTCTCTCTCTCTCTCTCTCTCTCTCTCTCTCTCTCTCTCTCTCTCTCTCTCTCTCTCTCTCTTTATCTCGCTCTCAGAACACTCTCTCGCTCTATTCTCTCTGCCTCTCTCGAATGCCAGAGCGTTCGATTTCATGAAAAATATTTTAAAGTTATTCGTTACATTGCACCGATTTACATTTTTCCAATATCCGATCAACATTCTGTATCAATATCAATATCATACAACGCTATATTTTGAGAATATTCTGAATTCATATTATAACAGGTCACGTTCATTTTCTATAAGCGTACTTTATTTGTCTAAAATCTAGAGACTTGACGCGAATGTATCAAACGTTTTCGAGCTACTTTTGTAGGCCTACTTCCCATTCAACGGAAACACGATGTTTGTACGTTATTTCATTAGAATGAGAATTATAATTTGTTGAGAACAAACAATTGAACATCTACTGTGACTAGCAATGTCCATCCTCATTTACTATTTCGTCTCGTTCAAAATGGTATATCACCGATATCGCGTGGTGATTTCAACCCTACGTCATAAAACCAGCTACGTAATAATATAAGGATTCGCTCCCTCCTTCGAAAATATTGTATTTCTCATTATTTTATACCATATTCCAGGATAATATCTGATACAACCCAAACACACCATCTCTAAATCAGTCAAAGGCAAAAGTCCATGAAGTTGGCCCCTCATATATCAGATGGTGATGATATTATTTTACCATTCGTTAGTGCTTCGTTAGTACCCGTTTGTACCGTAACATTTCTCTTTTGTTACCCTCTGGTTTCACCGTTTTAAAGCGTTGTCCAATTGAGGGTCCAAATTCACGCTGGTCCATTACATATCTCTGAATTCGAAAATTACAACGACCAGCGTTAATTGGTGCTTCGGTAGTACTGGTTAGTACCATCAACATTTTCGTTAGTACTCCTCTCGTTTGATCGGGACAACAGAATCAGTTTTGAGAATCAACACAGGTTCAATCTTGACAATATCAACTGGATTTGTTGGT